>CM042145.1:123806565-123826565 GCA_023376005.1 Doryteuthis pealeii
CTTCTAAACTGTAATACAAAATGAATATAAAATATTTATTGGGTGTTTTTTGCTCTCATTATTTTTTTTTTCAAAAGAAAATTAATCAAAAAGTCTAAGTCGAAATGCGATTAAATTGGCGATTTAATCAACAGCGATCAGCTGTTTTTTTTTTCTTCACTTTTTTCCTTTATTTTTTTCGTTTTGTTTCTATTTTCACTGTTAGGAAGAATTCAAAACTACAACAAAAGAAAAATAAAGTTAAGAAAAAAAAAAGACTTTGATCATTATCCTGGCCAGAAAAATCGAATAAACATCTTCATAATGTCAACTTTTATTTTCTGAGACGTGATTAATATATTTTCATTTCTCCGTGCCGAGATGAATTTATAAAATTCCAAATCAAAAGTCCAGATGGAAATATTTCTTTAATCAATTGTTTAAGAAGCACAATAAGTTGTTTGATTAAACAGAAAAAAGAAAAAGAAAAAAAATATATTTCCCAAGACGAATCAATATTTATCAGATCGATCTACGCATTTGCTTAATGAGTTTTCAATTTGAAACAAGATGTATTTTTGCTGTGGAATTGACGTTATGATTATTACTACACATATACGTACATGCAAGACGCAGATGATCTAGCGCTTCATGCAATTGCAACTGCTCAAGCTGCATTACAACTACACAAGATGGTTTGATTTGGTTTGATTTGGTTTATTTTACAGAAACCTCAGTGGGACATTTAATGCAGATAAAGTTTTGAAATAAATTCATTTTTAATGGATTCTCATTTTTTTTCATTTTTAATGGATTCTCAATTTTTTATAAACACACTTTTCTATTTAACCCATTGATGGGACCCTAACAGGTACTACCACTCCAGTTCAGAGTGAACGAGGGAGCAATGGAGATGAAGGGGTGCTCCACATTACCCAAACCTCCAGAACTGGAACCTCACAATCGGATACAGTTTAACGTCATTCATGACAAAAATGGTTGGGGCTTGCCATAAAAGCAATAAAGTTGGGGCAATCATATAGGTGTTAGGGCTTGACACGATCAGCCGATTGATTGGAGGAGGCCTCTCCGACCGCCCGTGTAAGGGTCTAAGTGGAGTGTTGCATGTCTTGGACTGCTCATCCATCTGGATTCCGTCCTGAAGCATCACGGCCAACAGGTGTCCCTGTTGGTGGAGTCTTACCCACTGCAGAGGTGCAGTTGGTGTATTTTAACGCCCCACCCACAGGGCGGTGTATAGCCTGGAAAAGACAACAAGAGTTATTGTGACCAAATATTTTAAATCCAAACTAATGGACCTACGCTATAGACAGGCTAAATGCACCGGTTCCCGCTAAATCCTTGTTAGGGCCTCATCTATGGCTTTAATAGATCTGTTAAAATTATTCGTATTTGATTGGAATATCCAAAAAAAAAAATCACAAAAAACAACACCACAAAATATGTAAGGCTTGGGTCAAGTCTTGTTGAAACCACCGGTTCTCGCTAGATCACCGAAGCAACGATGTGCCTGTTCAATACTTAGATGGGTAACCATTTAATCTGCTGGTTCTCTAAACAAACTAATATCCAAATGAGTAGATTCGGCATTAAATAGCCCGAAAAGTGTTGATACGCAGTAAAAGTTGGGAATCTTCTTGAAATCGGAAAACCTTCTGTTCGAATTCGGGGTCATTCATGTCGTAATCGTGAACCTTCATAAAGGGTTTGATTCGATGTTCCGTGAAGCTCCGTTCGACAAGAAGGTTCCCGAGTTCTAAGAGAAGGTTACTGAGTTTGAGAAGGTTCCCGAGTTCGACAAGAAACACCTGAAGAAGACCGAAGTGGATATCTGCCGAAACTTTGTGTATATAATGTGGCGAGAGAAACCACGAACGTAGTGGTTCGAAGCGTGCACGACTGTGTTTGGCATGCAGAAGGACATCAGAGGCGAGTGGGGAGATTGAACTAACAGCCTCCTGATCGTGAGTCCTGGCCTGACGCAGGTGAATTACTAAACTGCCCAGAGTGGCCCGGATGTGAAGGATTGACGCGTGCTGATTAATCTCGCACGTGCTGCACTGGCAAGTCAGAGTAAGGAGCCCGGATGAACACTGTAAAACCAGCCCTCACATACCTGGGAGAAAAGCTTGCAGTAGCATTTTGGCTGTTGCGACGAGTGGACGAGAGAAAAGATATTTGATAGTGTTGGTGAGAAGAGAGCAGCATTGCTGGGAGAGAATTTTTCAGACTGAACACTTGGTTAGTTGGGAGAGTAAAAATGTCGGACTTAACTGTGCCCCTCAAAGAACATTCTTATTAGATATATCAATAGTAGATATGAACAACAGTCTGAATAATTCTACTGATACAAATTAGCAAGCTACATCTCAAAAATACAGACAAATACGAATCAATTCATTTTGATAAACAAAGTAATCAGGTTCCTTAGAGTACCTGCTACTGCCAAAACAACAGCATGGCCAATAGGGGTGGATGACAAGAGAGAGAGGGGAGGGGAGGAGAGAGACGAGAGACAGAAGGGGAGATGAGAGACAGAGAGAGAAACTAAAGAATCCGTGTTCTCAGTATCATATCTTATTATAATGGATATTGTGTGTTTTTCTGTCTGTAACCGAAACTATATTACTACTCAAGTCACAATTTCCGTAGTTATTAACGTCACATTCTCCATGATTCTATTTCTATTTAAGCCTCATTAATGATAAAACTGTTTGACATTATCAATACGGTTGGCCTTACCTATATACTAATAAAATGCAATTTTATTTATATATACAACAAAATACCAGTTTTCAGTGTAAACGTAAAGCTAATTTGCATATTGATATTAAAAAAACTGATTTTAATAAAAATGTGCTTGGTATTATTGATTTCTAATTGTTTGGTTTTATCTTAATAAATATGAGTAAAATTCTCTTCAATAAATCCTAAAAGAAATTCATTAACAAGAAGAAATAACTGTAATTTTATTCTTTACATCCTATTTTAACTAAATAGTTAAATTAGGAAAAAATAGCATTGAAAAACGGAAGTGATGAAAGAGTAAGTTTTGGTTGTTCTATTCTCCGATTATACCCCTCCGTTTCAAATATTTTATTTGAATTCTTAATTAGTTTCATTAGCCTTTCTGATTTAATCTAATATTTTATTACATTTAAACTTAAATACTTGCACCCGGAGGGTGCATATATTTGCTAGTCCTGATAATGAAAGTGATTGGTTGCAAGCTCTCCTGACATGCCTTTTCATGAGATATGATATTTTCCTTAGAGGATTCAAGTAGTTCCCTCCGCCATATGAAAGACAACATAAAACGAGGATATCCCTCCCTCCCCCTGAATTATTAGCACATTATTAAACGTAAACATCAAACTCCCTTCTTTTGTCAACCAAAGTCCAGTGACAAGCTCGTTGTCTTGACAATCTTTCAGCGACAATTTTGTCATCTAATCCTTAGGCAACGAATTAATACACGAAACTCATATCTCGCATATTGAATTCGTTTATTTCGAATCCATTAATGATGGAGAATAGGTTTATATTTGTCCGTAACAGAAACGACGTCACTGCCTACGTCACATTATCCAAAATCCTCATAACATGCATGCAAATCTAGACGGCCCTCATTGTTTTTTTGGGTTTTTTTGTAAACAAGTTTTAATAAATACATGCCCGGTATGTATATTTATACATAGTTTGTTTTATTTTAATATATTTAAAGTTATCAGAACTAAGTTTCCATTTCAAATTGTTTTATTTCTTATATTCCTTTCATAAATTTAATGATTTTACTTATTTATCGCACAACTCTCTGATATTGAATTTTTAAGTGCAACCCCTTCAGATAACATTTTTCAAAAATTAATTTTTACACAGCCCGGAGTGCATTTTTTTGGCTAGGTATTATAATATCTATATATTAATACTCGTGTTTCTTATTTGTACGAGCATTATCATCTTGCAACACTTGCTTACTTTATATCAATTTCTTTATAATTAATATATAATATAATTATATATATATATATATATATATATATTTAAGAAATTGATTATAAAGTAACCTACTCGAGTTTCATCATCTGAATTGTCATAGTTACATCCGCTGAATTTAATTGAGTTTCGATTAAATCAGTTGATACCACGTAGGTCTGATTGCGTGGTATAACTGATATTAATCGAAAACTCGATTAATTCAGCGGATGTAACCCTGACGATTCAGATGATGAAACTCGAGAAGGTTACTTTATATCCATTTCTTAAATAAATTTTGCTCTACATTGTATTGAGCACTTTGTATTTGTTTTTTCACAGTCTTAACCCTGGATTCTGTGCGCTCCAACGATCGTACCCACCCACCGGTAAGCAACTACTCATACATATATATATATATATATATATATATATATATATATATATATATATATATATATATAAGTCTGTATATGCGTCTGAGAGAGATAGGGGGAGTTTATATAGTTAAACTGTTGTTTTCAGCTTCTCCAAGACAGACCTCAATGAATGCTAAAATCTGCTCGCAAATTCGTTTAACCAAAATAAAAAATACTCTTATTGAATGATAGAATAATTTCAAGAAATAGAATAAACGTTTTTATTTGTTGTAAATTGAATAAGGGGAAATATATAATTGAATTTTTTTCTGAAATAAGTATTTTTGAAATATGGAAATCTCGCGAGGTTTCATGACATTTTTTTCATGGAACGTGATTTGCAACTAATGAAATAATTTAGCAACAGCACAAATAGAATACTGCAACTCTTTAACCTTTCAGGATCGTTTGAATCACTTGAAAGAAAGTCAGTCGGTTGATAAAAATAAATGGCCGGGTTTTGCACTGTGTTATACTTGGAAAATGGCCATGTTTCTCTCCGTTTACCTTGTTCTAATCTGATAAAAGATATGTTTCATTGACAGTACGTAGGAAAGTAAAAAGAATGGCCTATTGTCAGTATCAGCGAGATTGCTAAGAAGTCTATACCCTTTTCCCTAGGAGGTTGTTTTGCGTTTGAGGAAGAGCGCTACAACTACCATCAGCTTTCGATTTTAGCATACAGATCCATGCTATTCTACTCAGGCATTAAGTTGTTGAGGACCGATATCGAACCCGAAACTGTGTGGTTAAATTAATCCATAATAATCGATTATTTCATAAGGTCGATACGCTTGTTAGTAGAACTGGTGTTTTAGTTTGGTATGAAATAGAGGAACTGAAGAAAAACGGTTCTGACATCTTTAGCTAAAAATGGTTTGGTTTGTTTGGTTTGTTTTGTTTTACGGCATATAAACCTCAGTGGGTCGTTTAATGCCGATAAAGTTTTGAAATAAATAAATTCTTAATGGATAATACAATTTTTTTTATAAATACATTTTTCTATTTAACCCATAGATGGGACCCTAACAGGTACTACCACTCCGGGTCAGAGTGGACCAGGGAGCAATGGTGATGAAGAGGTGCTTCACATTCCCCAAACCTCCAAAACTGGAACCTCACCATCAGATAGTTTAACGTCATTCCCAGGACAGGACCCGCAGACACCGCCTTCTAGCACCCATATGATAAAAAGGGATTGGGGCTTGCTATAAGGGCAATAGGGTTGGGAAAATCATATAGGTGCTAGGGCTTGACGTGACCAGCTGATTGATCGGAGGGGGCCTCTCCGACCGCCCGTCTAGCCCAAGATAGGGCCAAAGTGGAGTATTGCATGTCATGAACTGCTCATCCACCTGGGCTCTGTCCTTAAGCATCACCGGTCGCCACCTACGGCCAACAGGTGATCCCATTGGGGGAGTCTTACCCCTCTGCAGAGGTGCAGTCGGTGCATTCTAACGCCCCAGCCGACAGGGCGGCTAAAATGGCAGATTTCGAATTCGAACAAAGAGAGGCTCCTCGATCATCTACGGTTACACAATAGTTTCTGTATTTCCTTTTGATTTCAGGAAGGTTAAGAGTAGCAGACCAAAACGCTCGTGAAAAGGCATGAGCATCAGAATTGCCATTACCTGTTAGAAACACAATGTCATAGTTAGTTGATTGCTGGGCTTAATAGCATATCAACACTTCTGGGTTATTTAATGTAAAATCTAGTTTGGTATATATATGATATGTTTAAGAAATTATTTTGATTATTTTCACAAGCAAAAATATGCATCCCTGGGCGTAGGTATTTAAGTTTTAATGTAATTAAATACTATACCAAACTAGCAAATATATGTCTCCTCCGGGTGCAAGTATTTAAGTTTTAATGAAATAAAATATTATATTGAATTAGAAAGGCTAATGAAACAAAATAAGAATTCAGATGAAAAGATTTGAAATGAGGAGTGGGGGTATAATCGAAAAATAAAACAACTGAAACTAACGCTTCCATCACACCCGTCTTTCATTGACAAAATTTCCGATTTTAACTATTTCGTTAAAATAAGAAGTAATGAATAAAATCACAATTATTTCTTCTTGTTAATGGATTTCTTTTAACATTTATTGACGAGATTTTTTATCATATTCCTTGAGATAAAACCAAACAATTATAAATCAATAATACCAAGCACATATTCATTAAAATAAAGTTTTTAATATCACTATGCAAATTGTCCTTCCCATTTACACTGTATACCTCTATCTTGTATATATAAATACAATTGCATGTTATTAGTACGTACAACAACAATTTTATTTATAATTGAGGTTTAGATTTAAATATGATAATGGAGAATGTGACATAAATAACTAAGGGAATTGTGACGAGTAGGAATATAGTTTCGGTTACAGATAGACAAGCACATAATCTCCATTATAATAAGATGATTAGAAAGACTAAAGAAGCTAAATAAAAACGAATATAAAAATATCACACCTATTTTAATGTTATTCTTAATTGATTTCGATATAAAATTATATATAGGATTGCTTTTAATACGTTTACGTATATCATGATAATATGAAAAATCATTAACAACAAATAATTATCTATTGAACACAGTTTTGATGAAATAATTTTGCAAAGTTTTCCCACCATATACATATGTAAATCATTATCTCTTAGAGATATATAATACATATTTCAGGATTTTAAATACATTAATAACATGGGCAGTTTTGCGGCAAATAAACTCTAATAGAAACATCAGTAATAGATTAGATTCTAATTACGATTATATAATGACTCTTTCATAATCGTTGAAAATATAAGGAAACCGTGACGTCAGTGGTGACCTAGTTTCGGTTACAGCCAGACAGTTGCATAATCTTCATTATAATAATATGTGTATTAATGAATTAGTAGAAATAATTTTATTAGCTTTATGCGTATTAATAAATTGGATAATATTTCCTTGATTTCATTATATGCATCAAACGAAGACACGTCTAAGATCTCTTGGTTGTTGAGGGGTAATCAAAAGTTTTGAAGGAAATAGAAATACCCATCTAGTCATGATGCGTCATTGTGGCAGAATAAACCTCATTACAATGATTATCTTACAAACCTTGGGGAAAACATCGAATCTATAGTAGACGGAAACTGCTTGATGAGATAGGAAAGGTATTGTGTTATATGTGCTTGTGTGGGAATATATACAAGGTTTGTCAGAAAAAGGAACAAGATTGAAGTGGCAATTACCAAGATAGAAATGACGAAGAAATGTAACGTTATTTTTTCAGAATACAAGATGTGTCAAAAAGTACAAAAATCTCGATATTTATTTGACAGACCTGGTATATATATATATATATATATATATATATATATATAATATATATATATATATATATATGTGTGTGGTGTGTGTGTGTGTGTGTGTGTGTTTGTGTGTTTGTGTGTACAAACGTCTATATTTTGAAGGCTATCACAATCCAAGTGTAAAGTAAAATAGAGAACTAGGATTTGACACACCTGGTATATATATATATATATATATATATATATATAATTTTTTTACATGCCGTAAAACCCAACCAACCACCCAAACAAACAATGAATTGTAGGGTAGCTAACACCCCTGCAGCACTCTATCAGATGGACTGATCTCATAACCATAGAATAGCCTACGATTAAAGTAGATTAACTAGCTGAATAAAATTCAGACTCACTTTGCTGCGTTGGTTATACCGAACTGACCCTCCTCTTTTAGTGTGAATTTTCTTGTTAATTGTTTATACTTTATTTGTTATGTGTTTGTATATATGCATGCTGGTGCTTAATAAATGTGTTAAGCACAACATTCATCTGTGTTTCTTTCCACCTTGCGATACAACACAATGCACGCTCCACTGAAATTGCATTCTTATTAGGAAGCATTGAAGTATTCTAATTAGCCATTAATTTCTATAATGTTTTCATATAATGAAAAAAAAAAGGAATTAAATAATGGAAAGTGGTTTGAAAGGAGAGCCTAAAGATGAGGAAAACCGGCATTATAATAACAGGATTTTAGGAAAAAAGATTTCAATTAACGGGACACAAATGAAATAAAGATTAGGGCTTTATGACTTGTTTTTTTTTTTTTTGTACTCGATTCATCAACGCTAATATGCCGTTGAAATCTATAAAGAAACTTTGGGGTTAATGAAACATTAGCAGAGACTTTGAAGTTTTAAATTCAGGCTTTTGAAATATATTCACCTCCCTTCCCCCAAAATACGTACAAGTTTATATATATATATATATAATATATATAATATATATATATATACTAGCAAAAGTACCCCGTCCATGACCGGACTAAAAATAAAAATTAGGAACACCTAGGAGTGAGTGAGGAGAAAACAAGAATAAGAGAGAAAAAAAGAAAAATCGCCGAGAATTTGTATAGTAGAATGTTTGTTTATTTTAGGAACTGTTTTTTGTTTGTTTGTTTCCATTTAAAATATTATTCTAAAAAATGCATTCCTAAACTTTATTAAAGATTTGACGATTAACAAAGCTAAGAATTAGTGTATGATGAAATTCGTTTATTTTAAGAATAGTTACTTTTTGTCGTTTACATTTTTGAAACAGTTTCATTTTTTAAGCGAGGTTTCTTGTCTGTTGATTTCAAATGGTAGAAATGAAATGTATTCGTTTAATTCCTTCTTTTTTACCGTACTGAAATGTAGCAATAAAATGCTAAGCAATAAATGCTTACGAGGCTGTGGCTAGAAGAAAGCAACAGAACATATGATCTGATTGCGTACGTACAGCAGAATTCCTTGAAAATCTGCAGAAAAAAGTGTTGGAGGACCCTCAGATGCCTACGTGAAGCTGCTAAACACTGTAGTCAAGCCCTGGATAACAAGTGTAGCCACTGGTAGGTCACAGGATTCGGCCTCCTGCCACACCTCTGGGAAAAGTCAAAAATGGTTGTCGGCGAATTTTTACGACAACTCCAGTCCCAATGTATGAACTTCCCAGATCTTAACCCCATTGATTATTATGATGTGACTGTTGAGAAAGACACCAATCGCAGTACCAATACTACAAAAGCCCAGTTAATCGACACAATTAAGGTAGTTTTTGAAAACCAAACATCAGCTTGCTCCAGGTCCCGGAGCAGGATTGAGGCTGTGATCGACGCTAATGGCGGTAATTTTGAGTGAAACTTGTTGACAGTAGTGTAATTTTCGTGCCAGTTGAATTTCTTTACAATCCATTAAATTTTGTAGTTACCAAGAACTTTTTCTTTTTCCTTATGAAACTGTCAAATTTCTACCGAACATTCAGTATATATATATATAAGGTGTGTGTGAGTATGTAAATAAATAATAGCTAGGCAACAGTGATTTAGAATTTTAAAAAATGTTATATCTACTTAAAGTCGTTTTGAAAATTGTTGCTGGTTTAATGGGTAAGTCTATTATTAGTGGGTTGGTAAACAAATTTTTATTCTAAATCACATTTGCCTAGCCTGTTAAATAAATTTAAAAAATAAACCACCTGTGTGATTTAGTGACCCCTCGTGACAAAAACAAAACAATAGTTTTGTCAAATAATAAACAGTTTTGATAATGATTTTTTCGACAAATAATAAACAGCATTGATTATGGTTCAGATAAGAACCAAAAGTACTTGGTTTACTAATGATAACTCTTTCTGACAATTAAACAAAGCCTTTCAAAATGATAACATAAAAGAATTGTCAGAAAACTGGAAAAAAAGAAAAAAAAAGAAAAAACTTCAAAACAATAAGGATTACATTATTTTTAACTAACTGTTTGAATGAAAATATGCTGCCCAAATATAACAATATATATATATATATATATATATATATATATATATTATATATATATTAGGGAATCAACACATAACCTACATTTTCCCCTTACATTTCAGTTTTACCGAATTATCAACTTAGCTCCTCCTATGTCTCTACACCGCAGCTTCAATGTCTTACATACGTCCTAAAATCTACAGTGACTGACACTGATTATTCCCCCTTCTTCATATACGACCAGCATTTCTCACATTTTGCACCTCTACCACCATCTCCACACACGATTTTAGCACCTGTTCTGTTGAGGGTTGCAAAAAATTATAAATTGTTTAAAATTGGGAGTTACTATTCAATAACCCTATATATGAAGGAACATACATTATAGAATTGGGGAAATGTAACTGCATATAAATTATTATAAATTGTTTAAAATTAGGAGTTACTTTTCAATCCCTCTGTATATAGTGAGAGTTTAGTCATAGATGAAATAAATAGTTGATAACATCTCAAATGTTTATTGATATATTTTATTGTGGTTGATATTGTTCTAATCAATTCTGTTTATCTTATTTTTAAATGAAGTATAACAAGGAAAAAAGAAATTAGACTCAAAATGAAAGAACAGTGGAAATTGCGTCAGTATTGCTAAGATGTCTCAAAGGATTTATAGAAATGAATTGAAGTAGAAACGGTAAGATGATATAACCGGATATGATGACATCTTCAGCTGACACCAACCCACAGGCTTCTCGAATAACATTCACATAATATGGACACACCACCATCTCCATAGAAGATTTCAGCACTTGTTCTGATGAAGGTTGCAAAAACCGAAAAGATTTAGTGTCGACATTACCATCAAGAATTATATTCATCTTTTGGAACCATTCCTTTTTTTTCTATTTTTCTGTATACTGTCAGATCTAATTCCTTATTTTACTCCTCTATATATATTTTCAGCAACCTGAATTGACCAATCACAAATAGGATGTGAATGTAGGTTAATTTCTTAAGTGTAGTTTAACAGGTTTGGATTCTGAGTTTTCCTTCTACTAGGCCGGTTACATAGCCAAGGTTAAAGAGCCAAGTCTGCCTTACTATTTACCCATATCTGGACGGAGAGCATTTGAATACATACCTTTCCCCAGGGTATTAGCGCCATTTGAAATTGTACTCCCATATATATATTATATATAATATATATAATATATATATATACTAGCAAATATATGCACCCTCCGGGTGCAAGTATTTAAGATTTAATGTAATAAAATATTGTATTAAATTAGAAAGGCTAATGAAACTAAATAAGAATACAGATAAAAAGATTTGAAACAGAGGGAGTATAATAAAAGATTTGAAACAGAGGGAGTATAATAAAAAATGGAACAACTGAAACTTACTCTTCCATCACTCTCATCTTTCATTGTTATTTTTTCTAATTTAAGTATTTAGTTAAAAGAAGTAAAGAATAAAATGACAGTTATTTTTTCTTGTTAATGTATTTCATTTAAGATTCATTGAAAAGATTTTTGCTTATATTCATTAAAATAAGACCAAACATTTAGAAATCAATAATACTAAGCACATATTTATTAAATTCGATTTTTTAATATTAATATGCAAATTAGCTTTCCCATTCACACTGTAAACCGCTATTTTGTTGTATATATAAATATAATCGCATGTTGTCAGTATGTAGACATGGTTAACAGTATTAATAATATAAGACAATTTTATTAATAATTGAGGTTTAGATAAAAATAAAATCATGGAGAATGTGATGTCAATAACTAAAGAATTGTGACTTGAGTAGGAATATAGTTTCGTTTACAGACAGAAAAACTCACAATCTCCATTATAATAATATATATATATATATATATATATATATATATATATATATATATATATATATATATCAATCTCTCCGCACAGGGTTGCAACAAAAGGGCAATTTCCTCAACGGAATTAAACAGGTTTGAATTCAGAGCTTTCTTTCTCCTTGACCGGTTATCCGGGCAAGGTTAAAGAGCTTAGTCTCTCCTACTATTTACCCAAATGTTACTCCCTGCACACACACACACACATATATATATATATATATATATATATATATATGGGTAATGTTTACATTTGAAGAGATAGTAATATACGACCTTTTTATAGTTTTATTTGATTGTAAGATGCATTACGAAAACTCAGTTTTATTCATTTATAATATTGTGCAACTAAATGATGTTGATGAACGGATCAGTGACCTTTTCTTGTGTATTCCATTGAAGCGTGTCTTTCTTGTTAAACGACAACATAGTATTTTCTATTTTATTTACTTTTATAATTCTCAGCGACACTGTTTATGCAACAACAAAGAATTCCTTCCACTTTCTACATTACATTTATTTCCCTTTATTTACGATTGATTCGATAGAATTTTCTTTTTGGGAAACGAGACCGGCTCGTTTAGCAGCCTTCTTTTTTTTATTCATTTTTTTCCTTCTTTATTTTCACGCATAAAATGCTTTGATAGTCAGTCGAATAAAGGCTTTGTTATCGAACAATGCATTACGACATAAATACCATACGGTAGGTTTCGAAGGTGCTATTGAGAGAGTAAGAGGGAAACAGACATACAGATAGACAAACAGGAAGAGAGAGAGAGAGAGGGAGAGAGAGAGGGGGGAAGGAAAGGAAAGTGGGAGAGAGAAAGACAGAGAGAAAAAGAAAGAGAAAAACGAATGGAAAGTGGATAAAGAGAGAGAGAGAGAGAGAGAGAGAGAGAGAAAAGAGCGAGAGAGAGAGAGAGAGAGAGAAAGAGCGAGAGAGAGAGAAGAGAGAGAGAGAAGGAAAGGAAAGTGGTAGAGAGAAAGACAGAGAGAAAAAGAAAGAGAAAAACGAATGGAAAGTGGGAGATAGAAATAGAGGAGAGAATGGGAGAAGAGAGAGAGAGAGAGAGAGAGAAAGAGCGAGAGAGAGAGAAGAGCGAGAGGAGAGAGAGAGAAAGAGAGGAGAGAGAGGAAAGAAAGAGAGAAAGACAGAGAGAAACGAAAAGAGAAAACGAAAGGAAAGTAGGAGATAGAAATAAAGGGAGAGAATGGGAGACAGAGAGACAGACAGACAGACAGACAGACCGAGACAGAGACAGAGGCAGAGGCAGACAGACAGACAGTGAGAGATCAATTGAGAGGGAAAAGAAACGAAAGGAAAGTGAGAGATAGAAAAACAGAGAGAAAGAGAAATATATAGTGAGAGTTAAAAAAAAAACGAAAGGAATGCTAGAGAGAATGAGAGAGAGAGGGGGAAGAAAAACGAAAGGAAAGCCGGAGATACAGAGAGAGAGAGAGAGAGAGAGAGAGAGAGAGAGAGAGAGAGAGAGAGAGAGAGAGAACAAAGAAAAGCAAAAGAGGGGAGAGAGAAAGAGAGAAAAGAAAATGAAGGGAAAGCAAGAGAGAGACAGAGAGTGAAAGAGTGAGGAAGAGACAGAGAGAAAGAAAAAACGAAAAGAAAGCGAGAGAAAAAGAGAGATGGAAAAGGGAAAGGAGGAAATAAAAACGAAAGAAAAGCGGGTAACACTTGATATCATCCACTTATATATATATATATATATATATATATATATATATATATTAACCACTCCACACGAGTAGGATGTGGCAGAAAGACAATTTCTTAAGTGGAATTCAACAGGTTTGAATTCATATTTTTCCTTCTCCTAGACGGATTGCCAAAGCATAGTTAAAGAAACCATTCTGCCCTACTATTCACCCATTGCTAGTGGGATAGTAACTGGATCCATACCTTTCCCAAGTGTATTAGCGCTATGTGAAATGCAAACAGCACGTTTGTACTGAGCTGATAGATGTAAGTTTTTGCTGGTCAGCTGCTAGTTGTTTGTCTATGACGTTGATGCCACATATAGTTCAGAAATATGGGGCACCCAGTGAGAATCGATCACACTAACAATGGTCTGCTAATGTAGCTTACAAATCATTACACCACCGACGCCTTATATATTATCATATTAAGATAAGATTTCAGATGTAGATCCGGTCAACGCCAGGGGTCCAGTGGCTTCGGCCCTGGATTTTTACAAGTTAATAGCGTCGATCCCAGGGGGCTATTCCCCAGGCAATACTTGCCCCCTTGATTTAAAGGGGCAGGGCTGGGTTTATTGCCCAGCGCCTGAGGCGCCCCCTTGAGGGGAATGCCGACGGGATCGACGCAATTTTTCACCTGCCACCCATGAGCTTCGATTTGTGGGTGATCCCACGTTAATAGGGCCTTGTGCCTAACCCATACAAGTGGTGTACGAGGTAAATACAATGTTACACACTTCTACCTATCAAGTTATTAACCTGTGATAATACAATCACTCATCTGATGGCGATACTGATTTCTTTGACATTGTCACTGGAGTCTTACAAGGAAATACATTGGCACCATTTATTTTCATAATATGCCTAGATTATGTACTATGAACGCTAATATATCTAATAAAAATTTAAACTCCAGTAGACCCTTTTGAACTTTACGTACAGGGTGACCAAAAAATAGAACCCCAAAAATGTTATTTAATCTTATCAACATCTATAAAATTTCAAGAAACTTGTTGAACTTAAACTTCAGTCTTTGTACAATCATTCCTCAAAGTTTCAGTTATCTTGGTTGCTTTGCTCAAAAGGCATTCTCTATCTAAATTATGCTCCAAATGGGCACCGCGGTGTTGGAGGCAAACTTGCAATGTTTCTTCTTTGTCCTAGCACTCGCTCTCCAACCAGAATAAGTGTCTCTAAGACCTTTAGAATTAAGATTTTGCACATTTCCAAACTATATGAATTTCTTGACCCAGTCAAAAATTCTGCTTTTTGTGGAGCACGGTGACATCGAAACTTTCTCCGAAAATTTGCTTGCACTACAGTGTATGATTTTTTGATGAAATTGGCCTCCACGCAAAATGTTTTTTCCTTGGTTACACCATGATATATTGTGGAAAATTATTTTTACAATATATTAAACACCAAGTTGACTGTATATTCTGAAAGAAAAAAAAATTAAAATCAAAACCAACAGTGTTATTATGAAATTTGTGGGTGGGTTCTGTTTTCTTTTCTTTTGTTTTTTTTTGGGGGTGGGGGTGGGGGGTTGTCACCCTGTAGAATACAAGAAATGATTGTTGGAGATGATATCAATGTTAGATATGCTAAGGTAAAGAAAACCGATGGTAATATTGTACCAACAGTGTTATTATGAAATTTGTGGGTGGGTTCTGGGTTTTTTCTTTTTTTTTTTTTTTGGTGGATGGGTTGTCACCCTGTAGAATACAAGAAATGATTGTTGGAGATTATATCAATGTTAGATATGCTACGGTAAAGAAAACTGATGGTAATATTGTACTTTGTAGTATGAAACATTTGTATCCTTTAGAATTGAGTTTGACTCACTCTTTTTTAAGTAATATCCCACTGAAAAGTTAGCGGTAAATTTGTAGGATCCGTTAAAATTTGGTACAACATTTAACAGTTGACATAGCCTCCATATTGGCGGTTACTTTAAATTCATTACGAAACAAAGTTCAGCATTTTTTTCTTTTTCACTTTTTTCTTTTAATTTGAGAATGCAAGTATTCTATTTTTATTACTCAAATTAACTTTAAGTTTAATGTGCCTAGATATTTTAAATATTATTAAAATGAAAAAGAGAAAAGGCTACGT
This sequence comes from Doryteuthis pealeii, assembly GCA_023376005.1. Lineage (NCBI taxonomy): Eukaryota > Metazoa > Mollusca > Cephalopoda > Myopsida > Loliginidae > Doryteuthis > Doryteuthis pealeii. The sequence continues at coordinate 123,822,493 of CM042145.1, forward strand.
AAGTAAAACGCCGTATTGAAACGATTTTGTTTCGCACTAAAAGCAAAAGACAAGAAGCCGACGATATCCTACAGAAATTATGACAAATTCAAATTACGCAGATGATCAAGTGGTTTGCTGCAAATACACCTGCTCAAGCCGAATCTCTGCTGCATAGCCTGGAGCAAGCAGCAAGAGGCATATGTATCTACATGAGCTCAGATAAACGCAACACACAATATCATGAGTAAGATTTATAAAATGTGTCAACATTTTTCATTTATTCTAATGATTACATAAGTCAATGCTCAATAGAAGAAATATCAAACCATATATAAATAATGTGGAGGTACGTGGTGTAATGGTTGGAGTCGTAGGAAATGGCTTTGGTCTATATGTGAAATCAAATAAAACAGAATTCTTGTGTTTTGATAAAAAATGTACCATCTCCTCTTTAAATGTGTAAGCCATTGGAATTAGTAAACCCATTCATGTACTTTGGTAGAAATATCTCACCTGCTGAAACCGATTTCAAACAAATGCATAGGTAAAGCCTATCGACAGGTTATCGATCTAATAAAATTCTGAATTATCTTATATAAATTTTTCCAAGTTGTAGCCGTCTCAGTACTATTGCATGGTTGCACCACTTAGACGTTAGCGAAACGCTTGTAGAAGACGTCAGATGAGAACTACACAAGGATCCTGCGTTTTAAACATCCTGGAAGTAGCATTCAACAAAACAGCGCCGCTACGGTTATTAAACTCCCACCTCTCAATCCATTCAAAACTAGCAAAACATGCAGGACACATCTGTGACGAGTAATAAAATTGCATAACAAATCCAATCATTAATCCTTCTTAAACCTCATTGTAATCAATTCAGCCATCGAATACGTCGCCAGTCGGGACACAAAGTTTCACGGATTTACTCTACATATTAGCACCATGAGGCGTGCAAAGAAGCAAATCAGGGTATACTATTTAGAGAAGGGTATTTCGAGCACTCGATTATATAAGGAAATTTAAAGGAATCTGAATGAAGTAAAATAAGGTATTGCCTGAAAAGCGAACGTGAAAGCAAGACTAAAGAAAATAGAACAATGAAACAATACTTTCCTAATTTCTATAGACACGCGCACAGAGAGAGAGAGAGAGAGAGAGAGAGAGAGAGAGAGAGAGAGAGAGAGAGGCAGACAGACAGACAGACAATCAGACATACATACGCACATATATATAATTTTAATTACACTTCACAGACATAGACACATGGCTTCAAAAACAAGTGTATCAATGAATTAATTGTTTATTTTCAGTTCCATTGCGTTCCCATAGGAGAGTCGACTTAACCGCCGTCTATAAGTTTCCTTTTCTAGAAAGATGAAGATAAGAAAGAAAAAAAGGTAAGAGGAAAGAGAAAATGTGAAGAGGAGAAAAGAAAGAAAATCCCCTAACGAAAAACGAAAGTAGGTTTGTGATGGAGGAAATGGATCAAACAATAAAATTGAGGGAAATGAGTAAAATTTAAGTACAACATGAACGACTTTTGTCAAATGAAAGAATCTTAAAATAGAACAAAAATTAGAGGAAACAGGCTTTTTTTGTTTTAAGAGTTAAAATAGAAGTGTAAAAAACAAAAGCAACAAATCTATGATGGGAGGGGGGGAGAGTTCTTTAAGTAATTGATAGGAAATTAAAAAGAATGAAAAGAAAGAGTTTGAATGAAAAACAGAACCGAGAAAGAGAAATGGTTATCGGAAGAAGAAGAAGAAGAAGAAGAAGAAGAAGAACAAGAACAAGAACAAGAACAAGAACAAGAAGAACAACAACAACAACAACAAGAGGAGGATAGAAGAAGAGAACAACAACAACAACAACAACAACAACAACAACAACAACAAGAGGAGGGATAGAACAACAACAACAACAAACAACAACAACAACAACAACAACAACAACAACAACTAAACAAGAAGACAAGAACCAAATCAAGAACAAGAACAAAAACTAGGAGGAGGTACAAGAAAAGAACGCATTTCAACGAAATTAAAATTGCTATAAATAAAGTTTATATTAAAAAAATGTAAGAAAGGCTGAAAACTATGGAAACAAAATAATTGTTCAAAAATAAATCCAATGAGAAAGACGGTAAGAATTTGAATTGAAAATAAAGATGCCTATTATTATTATTATTATTATTATTATTATTATTATTATTATTATTATTATTATTATTATTATTATTATTATTATTATCAATAATAACAAACCTTATCAAGGGAATTTACACATGGGGTGCCCCTCTCGTAAATTACTCGGGACTATTCCTAAAATGGACAAGGGAGGAGCTCCGGCAGATGGACCAAAGAACAAGGGAACTCATGACCATGCACAAAGCATTTCACTCAGCACTGACTATGTGGCAAGGAAAGAAGGGGCAACTTTGAGGAAGATTGAAAATGGGCAAGGTAGTGAAAATAAATAATCAAATCTGCTTTAAATTATAAAATCGGAAGACGAGACAGTTATATAAATGTCGGGCCGGAGTGGAAAAAGGTGACGTTTGGATGGTCTCAATTCTTCCTCTGGTTTTAATTCCTCAAGTCTGTTTTATAAACTTTTGGTGACCGTTCCAAGTGCACCGACTGTAATAGGTATTACTTTCACCCTCATATTCCACTTTTTAAGAAATTATGGAAAATTTCAGGTATATGTCTCTCTTTTCAGTTTCTTTCATCTTCAACCTATAATCTGCTGGGACTGCAAAATCTACCGATTAGCAAGCTCTCTTTATCTTGTTAATCAATATTAGGTCTGATCTACTAGTTCCAGGTCCCAGATAATTTTATGATTATCATTCAACGGAATTTTCTAACATTTACGAGGAATCAATCAGCCTGATATATTGACAGTAATACGAAAACAAATGTCCCTATAATTAAATGAATACTAAATAATCCTAATTGTAAGATTATTTCTTTTTCTGGAGGCGTCTGTTTCATTTTATACGAGAAAGCATTTACTAAATTGCGTAAACAAACTTCGTCTGCATTTTCCTGTTTTTTGTTTTTGTTTTTGTGTTAGTGTTTTTTGTTGTTGTTTGATTTTTTTTTTTGACAATAACATGCCAAACCGTTGAATTAATTGATCGGCTTGATTGTATTTTAGAAAACAATCAGCCATAGACTGACTTTCATTGTGAATTATGCACTGAGCTATGATATTCAGAAATTTGTTGAGTGACGTCTAAAGTTCAAGAGTCTCAGACTTTGGTGTAATAAGTGCTTTTATTTAAATTAAAGAAAAACAACTTTGTCTTTTCCAAATGCTAAGAATCTTTTTTTATTTATTCAGAATTCAGCATTCTAACCGAGTGGTCTACAATCTTGTTGGAGCCAGGGTCATATTCTATTTCAGGTGATATCCCGAGGACCCATATATAAATAAAAATGTGCGTGGCATCTATACATTGCCCTAGAAATACTTAATGATTAAACTGTCTGAGTTTTATAGGTACAATTTTACTTTATCAAAGTTTAATTGCATTGCTAAAATCATTATTTAGATTTAATTCAATTTTACATATATATGTACTAACCCCTCCACACGAGCAGGATGTGACACAAGATCAATTTCTTAAGCTGAGTTTAACAGGCTTGAATTCAGAGTTTTCCTACTCCTAGATGTGTTATCTAACGATGGTTAAAAAGCCCAGTCTGTCCTGCTATTTACCCATAGCCGGAGGGAGAATTGTATCCATACATTTCCCAAGTGTATTAGCGCCATGTGAAATGCAAACAGCTTTCGTCCAGGAATTGAACTCGGGTCGACGAGTCAATTTCCGACGACTTTAACCATTACACCACGCGTCAACATTTCAATTTTACATATAAGGTTCAAATGTAGCACTAAAGGGTTTGGTATGCCGTTTAAATCAATAAATCAAGCCGACCAAATGAGTACCATTGCCTTGTGGCGTACTTTACTGAATAGAAATCGTTAAGTTGAAAACTGATGTAACAATTGGTGACTGTAGATTTATTTTTCATCATTTGAACCAAATCGTGTGAATTAGTGCTATCTTCCTTTGAGAA
>CM042145.1:123831565-123844065 GCA_023376005.1 Doryteuthis pealeii
TTCTTATCGTTGTGTAAATTATCACCCTACCATATATCACCCTATCATTCCATTAATATATTACTCTACCATCCACTCCATACAGGTATCACCCCATATTCCATGATATATCATCTAACATCAATTCCATGCTTATTACATTCCACCATTTATTCCATAAATTTATCACCCTATCATTTATTCCATACATATATCACCCTACCATCAACTCCATACAGATATCACCTTACCATCTATTCCATACATGCATAACTCCACTATTTATTCCTTACATATATCGCCCTGTCGGCTGGGGCGTTAGAATGCACCGACTGCACTTCTGCAGAGGGGTATGACTCCCCAATGGGGCCACCTGTTGGCCATGGGTGGCGACCCGTGATGCTTAAGGGTAGAACCCAGGTGGGTGAGCAGTCAATGACTTGCAATACACCACTTTGGCCCTATCTTGGGCTAGACGGGCGGTCGGAGAGGCCCCCCCCCGATCAATCGGCTGGTCACGTCAAGTCCTAGCACCTATATGATTTTCCCAAGCCTATTGCCCTTATGGCAAGCCCCAACCCCTTTTTATCATATGGGTGCTAGAAGACGGTGGCTGCGGGTCTACATGTCCTGGGAATGACGTTAAACTCTATCTGATTGTGAGGTTCCAGTTTTGTAGGTTTGTGGAACACCTCTTCATCAACATTGCTCCCTGGTCCACTCTGACCCGGAGTGGTAGTACCTGTTAGGGTCCCATCTATGGGTTAAATAGAAAAATGTATTTATAAAAAAATTGTATTATCATTAAGAATTGATTTATTTCAAAACTTTATCGGCATTAAATGACCCACTGAGGTTGATATGCCGTAAAACAAAACAAACCAAACCAATCCATACATATATCCTCCTACTATCCATTTCATACAGATATCCCTCTACCATCCATTCCTTACATATATCATTTACGAGAATATTAGATAGGACCGTGTGCAATAAAAATAAGTGAAATAAATTTCTATTAAACAGCCACACAAAAATGTAATTATGATCCCCAAGGCATAAAATAACTCTAGGCGGCTTCATGTGCCATTGAAATCAACCAATGTAAATGCGAAAAATGAAAATGAATATGACAGATATGCTGTAAGAATCTTGTTTTTTCTTGTTACACAAAAACAATTTAAACACCCAACATTTATCAAACAATTTTATTTTCATTAAAAACTTAATAGCTAGGCTTATTTTTTCAAATAATTATTTTTTCAAATGATTACTTTTTCAAATGATTATTTTTTTCAAATGATTTTTAAACTTTCAAATTTTCAAAAAATAAACCTTTCAAATTTGCCATATTTTTTTAAATCAGGAAAAGCTTTTGCGATTTAAAAATTCGTTCATGACGTAATCAATTTCGAAAGTTTTTCTGGTACTACGCATTACAAAAAAATGAAAACGGTGTGTACTGAAGAAGATCTTAGTTTTTACATGTTTGATATTTTCCTTTTATTTTTTAAAACTTTATATTTGTTTTTTGTTTTTTTGTTTTTCAATAAATAGAACATTACATACAAATGAAAGAAATTTGATCGAAACCCGTGTTGACCAAATAACGGCAATAAATTTCATCCAAATCAAAGTATATATATTTTTCTTATAATCATTTTTCAAACAAATCAACCAATATATCATTTTTCCATCCGTTCTTCTTCTATCCTTTCTTCTGTTCGCACTTTGGTTTTTCTTTTTTCATTTTCGGCTTCAAAGCTGCTTTCCTTCACTAAAACTGTGTTTCTGCTTTGTTTTTAAACTTCATTTTTTCCTTCATTTCCTTCTCTGTTTCTTTATATTTTCTTTCCGTTGTTGTTCTTTCGAGTAGATTTTATTGGCACACTGACATATATCTTGCATTAAATCTGGTTACAAGCGATGTTTTACTATGAGATGGAGCTCTCTAATTAGTTTAACTAATGAGAAGAGAGCTTCCTCAAAGTTCAAAGAAACATTTATAACATTATTCAAATTACTAAGTAATATCCATTTAATTCAGCAATATGTGTAATATTACAAATGAAAAAGAATTCAATCAATAAATATATACTTAGATACATTTATACATAAGTAAACATAAACTTACACTCACATACACACACACATACACACATACAGACATATATATATATATAATATATATATATATATATATATATATATATATATATATCATCATGTCCCGCAATTTGCATGGATATCCATGACGATCTTTCGCCAACCATCCCTATCATTCATCGACTTTGGAATATTCTCCGCGCAGCAGCCCGCATCCCTACATAGTTGGTCAATGTAGGTCCTGGCTGGGCGGCCCACATTAGCGTGCCCATGTGCTGGCTTCTACAGTAGTACGTCGCTTACGAGATCGTCCTTGCTTCTCCAGCAGTATCCCGCATGTCTTGTCCGTCTTACTCATAAGGTTTGTTAGATGGGGGCAGGTGGCCATACAGTTGCTTTTTTTGTGGGGTGGTGCTTCCACGACTTATTCAGGACCGCTCGCAGCATTCTCGTGCAGCTCCCATCTAGCTTACTCTCAAGGCGCTTCATTAGGGTCCAGGTGGTACAGCCATACAGCAGTACCAACACAACCACAGCCTGGAAGAATCGTCTCTTTGGTTTGTTGGGGAGATCACATTTCCATACGACTGATAATTTGTTGGTGGCCAACCATGCCTATGGTAATAACGATTCAAATCCAGAAAGAGTAAATAATAATAAAAACTTAAATACTTCGGGATTCACAGCGCAAAAACCGTGCAAAAGGGCACAATAAAAATAGTTAAATAATAAGATAACAATGGTGTTGTGTGTTAACCTGTATTTTATTCTTGAATTTTCGAGATGAAATCTCTTTTTCAGAAGATCACCGGAACTGAAGTCGTCTTGTTATGGCATTTCTAGTTAAAACTAAATTGAAAAAGAGATTTTATTTCGAAAATTCAAGAATAGAATACAGGTTAACACACAACACCATTGTTACCTTATTATTATTTTTTCTTTACACCAGCATTGTGATAGCCTTCAAAATCAACATCCAAACCAATATATATATATATATATATATATATATATATATATATATATATATATATATGCATAAATACATGCACATATACTCCCAGTTGCATGTATGTAAAAAGGATAGAATGCCGATGAATGCAAATACTACAAAAAATTTTTTATGTCGACCTTCATTTAATGTTATACATCAACAACTGCCTTTTTAGATTCCTTTTAAATATATATTTTTACTCTTATAGTTTTTTGAAATATTAGATTGGCACATGTTCATACGTACAGTTGTCCGTCAGATTTCAAAGATAATACACGATTCGGAGTAGCAGTACTATCGATTGGTAGGCAGTGGGGAAATGGTCAGGGAAATTCATTGCGTTATCAGTTTCGGGGTATTATGCTTTTTTGTGGGCAGTGTGCGATTGAGGCCTCATACTTGCGGCCTTGTGTCACATCTTAACCGTGGGGAGCAGTTTGGTAAATATCATTATTAAAGGTATATTACTTTGGTTGAGAGACATTTGCGTGCTGGGTGTAGGGACTTTTGCTAATCGCCGCGGAAGACTCACAACCAGAGTTGGGTTGTATGAGAAAAAGTTTGTGGAAGTACTTCCAAGCTAAATACGTTCAATGGTCTTATTGTACTCCCAATGTCTCTTAAACATGGCGCTTGAAAGAAAAAGACGGGAGACATTTCTATAGATAAATTCATTTCACACAAACATATTGTCATACACATACCGCACGACAGTACACTACTCCACGCGCGCACACACACACACACACACACACACACTTATATATTTTTCTGTGCGTATCTATATGAGCATACGTATATCTATCTATCTATCTCTCTCTCTATATATATATGTATATATGGGGTGTCAAAAATGTATCTGGATTTTTTGTACTTTTTTGAAACACCTTGTACTCTGAAAAATTACGCTCCATTCATTCTTCATTTCTGTCTTGGTAAATACAGCTTTAAACATGGTACTTTTATACACGCATTGTATTCTAAAAAAATGAATGGAACGTTATTCTTTTCAGAATACAAAGTGTATCAAAAAGTACAAAAGATCTTGATACTTTTTTGACACACCTTTTGTATATATGTATATGAATATATACATATATATTTATACATACATATGTGTTTGTGTGTGTGTTTTATGTATGTATCTATCTATAGTGTGTATGTATATATAAATATACTGCATGTGTTTTATAAGTAAATAAACATATATACATATAGTTATATATGCATATGTTGGCATATATGTACATATATGTACATATGTATGTACATATATGTACACACACACACATATATATATATATATATATATGTATGTGTGTGTATAGGTGTGTGTTGTATATAGTATATCTGTAGATGTATGCATATAGTATATGTGTGTTTGAATGAGTGCCCTAACATTGTGTATGTATGTATGTATCTTTATATCTAGTGTCTATGTATGCATATGTGTACATTTGTGTAGGCGTTTTTATCTGTGAGTATATATATATATGTACATATATATATATAATTTGTGTATATATACATATACATATATATATGTCTATGTCTATTCATATATGTATATATATGGGTGTGTATGTGAGTTAGGCCTAATGAGGTGTGTATACATACATATATATATATATATATATATATATATATATATATATATGTGTGTGTGTGTGTGTGTGTGGTGTGTGCGCGCGCGCGCACAGATGCAAAAACTGTGGATATGTAGGTGAAATGCAAACACTCTTGAAGTTTAGATTAAATAACCACAAATTAACAATTAGACAGCAATATAAATACAGCACTATGGCAATTTTTGTTATATAAACCATTGCACACAATCGAAAATGTCACAGCTTCTCATCCGCTCACACACGCAAACACACAGAATTTAAGTGGATAATATTCTACGCACACACACGCATACACACACGGATTAAACATGGACTTAGTGCCTAAACCCATACAAATATCTCCACAACTCCTCGATCCCAACTCTACTAATGGAGAGTAGTGACAACCTCCGACAATCCAGCCAGGCCGGCACAATCAGAAAAGAGGTCATCCAACCATTAATGATCCACTGACAGGGACACACAACCACGGACAACCACCCACATTCCAGTCAGGCCAGCACCACGATAAAAGAGGTCATCCTGACATCAATGATCCACTAACAGAGATACACACACCATCCTAGCCAACCAAGCCACAGACCATTAGCATCCCCAGCTATAAAATAATATCATAGCCTAAACAACAAAAGAGTTAGTCTACTATAACTTGCCAAAATAAGGTCGAACTTCCAAAATATAGAATGGAATAGAATGAAGCTTAACACTTAAACACCAACAACAACACCAATTTTGTTTCACAGCCCATGCTTCACACACAATCCACACAGAATAAATAGTATAGGTATATATAAAATACATATATACAAATATAATATATTCATATTGAGAACTAGACTCACCAGATATATAAATATGTATATATGTGTGTGATTCAGCATATATATATAGGTATATATATAGGTATTTGTAAAAACAAATTTTTTTTTTGTCATGAAACAAAGAAAATACAGTGCTCAATCACAAATTGTAAGAGCTAATATTTATTTATTTTACAAAGTTTTCACAGATCAATGTTCATTATAAACAGCGACCCAGGTTTCATGCTAAGTGGCAATCATCAGGCCGTTGAGCAACACCATCCACCTTTATATTATGTTGGAAAAAAATTTAAAAGACTCTACCATATATATTAAAATGTTTTTTGAAGACATATGCATCCTTTGCCAAACGGAATTAATTTAAAAATAAAAATTAAAAAAAATTTTCAAAGTTAAAAAAAATGTTTTATTTTTAACGAATAAAGGGAGGCAACTTCGTTGGCATTACTACAAAAAAATGCAAATTTTGAAAAAAATTATTTTTAGTAAATCCGAACTATAATAGCGTCCGCGGAACTAACCGACGTTATATACAGTCCAAAATGTGACATTGAGTAAAGAACTTCAACAAACACCATGGGATCTTGCTCAACAACCTGATGATTGCCACTTAGCATGAAACCTGGGTCGCTGTTTATAATGAACATTGATCTGTGAAAACTTTGTAAAATAAATAAATAAATATATATATATATATATATATGTGTGTGTGTGTGTGGGGGGGGTGTGGGTGTTGGTTGTTGGGTTGCGTGTGTTTGTGACTGTGTTATGTCTGTGTCTGTAAGTCTGCGAGAGTTATTGTATTTTGTTTTCATTTTTCCTTTGAGCGTGTGTATGTATGTGTATACGTGTGTGATAGAAGAGAGAGAGGGTAGAGGGGGAAGGGAAGGAGATTTACGACAAGGAAATGTGACAATGTGATTAAGATGATGATTGCAGACATATGAATAGAAAAGTTGGTGAAAATAACAGTTTACATGATAATTCCTTCTCTTTGACACGTTTTGCTTTTCAAAGTTTTATCAGATACCACGGATTTACAAAAAAAAAAAAAAAGAAAAAAGAAAAAGGAAGAATAGAAAAAACAAGAAAAAAAAATTGTTGTTGATGTAATCGTCATGGAAACAGACACTGAATGTTTGTTATTTAGAAGTTTTAGAAATTTTACAAGTATCTGTTTTGTTTTTTGTTTCTTTTTTTTTTTTTTTTTTTTGCTTTTTAAAAATGTTGTAATATTTGTGATTGTTTTTTAGTTGGGGGGGGGAGAGTGAACTTGTGAACTTCATTGTGAACTTCATCTTATATTTTTTTATATTTCTTGTATTGCATGATAATTTGTTGTTTGGTTGGTTGGTCAGATTTTAACCAGAGTGTGTTGCAAGATGATAACGGTCGTACAATTAAGGAACACAAGTTTTCATATATAGATATAGATAAGGTATCGATAAAAGGGAAAATGAAGTTTTCGCTCTGATGCTGATGATGTCAGTAGAATTTCGATTGGTTTGTTGGTTAGCTGATTGGTTTTACGGCATGTCAAACGTGTTGGGATTATTTAAAGCCGAAGTCAGTTTACTATTTACTGTTAGATTTTAGAAGAAGGAAGGAAAGAAAGAAAGAATAGACAAGAAATATTCAAAAAAGAAAGAAAGGAAAAGAAGAATAAACAAGAAAGAGTAAAAAAAGAAATTCAAAGAAAGAAAGAAAGAAAGAAAGAAAGAAAGAAAGAAAGAAAGACCAAGGAAGAAAGAAAGAAAGAAAGAATGTCGACTGAGGCTTTAGAACACACCAACTGCACCTCTGCAGAGAGGTAAGACCCCCACGAGTGTTAATGTAATAAAATATGATATCAAATTAGAAACTAACGGAACTAAAGAAGAATGCATATAAGAAAATTACACGAGGTACGTAATGCAATGCTTACAGTCGTAGGAAATTGACCCGAGTTCAAATACTGGACAAGGCTGTTTGCATTTCCAAAGCATAAATATCCTTGGGAAAGGTATGAATTCAACTACCCTACTTCCACCTATGAATAAATAGTAGAGCGGACTGGATCTTTAACCTTGGTAACCAGTATTTAAGAAGAAAACTGAATTCAAACCTGTTAAACTCCGCTTGATAAATTGACCTTGATAATATCCTACACGTGCGGAGAGGTTGTTAAACACGCACACACACACACACAAACATATACATATATATATATATATATGTAATATATCAAGAAAAATGAAAAAACACAGGTTTAAATGGGTTAAGTGGTGAGTTTATTGGCCGACGCTGCAGTGTTTCGATCTATTAAATAGATCATCTTCAGGGCATAAGATAAGAAATTATATATATATATATATATATGCGTGTGTGTGTGTGTGTGTGTGTGTGTGCGTGTATATATATATATATATATATATATATATATATATATATATATATATGTTTACACTTATTTAGGTTTTAATTTAATTGAGATCTATATAAAATTATACATTGGATTTATTACACTATATTTGAGAATTTAAAAAAAGTATTATCAAAAGTCAATATCACGAAGTAATTATTTATCAAACCCAATTTTCTTAAAACCAGTATACAAATTATGCTCACCGTATGCTATGTAAGCCTTTATTTCCAAGTGATATATAATACACATTGCAGGATTTTCAAGGCATTAATAACATGAGACGTTTTGAGACAAATATAACCCACATAGACTTTAACAAATACATAGCTAAGTAAGATTGAATAATTATTTTTTCAATAATTATTGAGAATATAACATAAACAAATAAGGGAACTGTGATGTCGTTGGTAACGTAGTTTCAGTTACACAAATATAATCTCTGTTTTAATAATGTGTATCAATAAATCAGTAGAAATAATTTCAGGTCTATTGATTAAGTGGTAGGTGACACTCAGCCACTTCCTTCTAGCACCTATAAAAAGGAGGTTCCCATAGTGTAATGGTTGTAGTCGAGGGAAGATACAAGTCAATACGAGTTCAAATCCTGTACGGGGTTAGTTGCATTTCACATGGCACTAATACACTTTGGAAAGTTACAAATCCAAGAATTCTCCCTCCAACTATGGGTAAATAGTAGGGCGGACTAGGCTCTTCAAACTTGGTACGGCTGCTGGTCTAGGAGAAGGAAAACTCTGAATTCTAAGCTGACAACCTCCACTCAAAAATTCAAAAATACATATATGATAAATACGGCTGGGTGTTAGTTTGCTATAAGATTGAATTTGAAGAATACGGTAAGGAGTTAATCCTAAAGGGACAAACGCTTTATAAGAGTAACATATTTTAGTCTTCCCTTCGTCTGTAAAATAAAGAACCTTCATCATCATCATGTCACGCAAGTAGCACGGATATCCATGACAATCCCTCGCCGACCATCCCTATCATTCATTGCTCCTGGGAGGTATTATGCGTAGCAACCAGCATCCCCGTATAGTTGCTCAATGTAGGTCCTTAGTGGGCGGCCGTTATTAACATGTCCATATATTGGCTTCCACAGGAGAATGTCGCTTTTGAGCTCGTCTTTGCTTCTCCAGTAGTGTTCTGCATGCCTAGTCCGTCTCACTGGTTTGTGAGATGGGGGCAGGTGGCCATACAGCAGCTTCCTTTTTGGCTGGTTGCCTTTAGCTTTAATGTAGAGGTATTTTTCCTACCACTAATTTAATTTACTGTTTGCGATGCTAATCGCGATTGTCTGTCTTCTACCGATTCTCGGAAATCATTTATCTGTACTTGGATGTATTTCTATTTTGTTATTTTTTGTATGTTTATTTGTAAATATTAAGTTTCCAATTTTAGGTAAATTGTAAACTATTTATGTATTTTTTTTGTTTATATTCCATGTCTGTTGAACTATGCGACAAACTCTAATTCAGCCAGCCACGAGTGTGTGTTCCTCCTGTCTTTTAATATTGTTTCAACTCATGAATTCGTAGGGTAAGCATTATGTTTCCGTACTTGTTTGTTTTAATAAAAATTTAACCTGAAATAAGTGAATATGCCTCATTAGTTTTTATTTTATGTATGTAAATAAGATGAATATTCGTAAATATCAAGTGTCCAATTTCAGTTAAAATTTAGACTATTTATGTAGTTTTTTTTATTTAAATTTCTTGTCTGTTGAACTAAACGACAAACTCGAACCTATACACCCCTCCCCCATTTCGGCCAGCCACGAGTGTGTGTTCCCCCTGTCTTTTGATATTAAGATATGTATATATATGATATGTATATATATATAAGTCCAGTCTAACCCTTACCCAACAAACTCCTTGATAGCAGTCTTCACTCTATAAAACAGACATCAGTAAAAGAGGAGGGGCATCCCGTAGGAACTAAATAGGAGGGAACTTGTGGACTTTAACTAAGTTAAAACTTAGATGTCGAAGTATTCCCCACCCTTCTTTTTTTCTTCTTTTTTTTCCTTGGAAAAAAGATAGAGCAACCTACATGCCGTACGCTCACTTATCACCTGAAACCATGGTTAGCAGCGTTGTGGATATAAGACACGGCGGACAAACCCAATATGGGCTAACGGTGTATCTCACAAGATGCTGGGCGGATAAGCCCAAAAGCGGGCTCGCGGCCAGGATCAAACAGTTCAGTCAGAAAACTACTGCTCATCATCTCTAAATCTGGCGTCTATTGATGAATAAACAGAACAGCCACCGAAAGATATCGATGACATCGAGCCAACGGAATCTATGACAGCAACAAAAAGACACACCCACTACTAACTTCGCAGCTCAGACCACACTATCTAAAAAGACAACTACAGAACCTAGGAGTAAAACACACCTACTAAGGTGTAAACAAACCTTAAACTTAGCAACATTTAATGTCAGAACGCTAAAGACAATAAACAAACTACCTGACTTAACGGCGTCTGCAGCGGATAAAAATACAGACATAATCTGTGTACAAGAGCATAGATTTGATCATAGTGAATTAGAAATAAAATATCACGAAACAGGTAATAGATGGACGTTTGTGTCGGCATCTGCGTGGAAAAACTCCACAAATGCTACCATAGGAGGTGTAGGAATGCTCCTCAGCCCCCGAGCTATGAGAGCACTAAACAGTGTAGAAAAAATACAACCAGAATTATATGCGCTACGTTTAATGGCAATCCCTGCATGACAGTAGTCTCGTCCTATAGCCCCACTAATGTTAGTGAAGAAACGGACATCGCAAAGTTCTATAAGGAGTTATCCTCCCTATGCAGACAGATTCCTAAACACAATGTCCTGGTTATTGGGGTGACATGAATGCGCAGATAGGCAAAAAAGAGAACAATAGATACTGCATACACAACATCCCAAATAGAAACGGCAAACTCCTAGCCGAGTTCTCTCTTGACATCAGGCTTGTATGCTTAAATACAAAATGCCAAAACAGAACAGGCAAACTATGTACCTACACATATCCAAACAAAACAAAAGCCCAATTAGAATATATTATCCTAATAAATAAAAAATGGATAAATAGTGTAATGAACTGCGAAGGAGTATCCTCCGATCACAGAATAGTCACAGCAAAATTACGACTAAGCCTACGTAGAAACAAAAAGCAAACCAGTAAATCTGTACGATACAACTGGTCGACACTTGGCAACAGCGATATATGCAATCTCTACGCTGTGGCAGTAAAATATAAATTCGATATCCTCCAGGAGGCATCTGAAAACGAGGAATACGAAAACTTTGTCAGTGCCCACCTAGAAGCAGCAGCTGAGTGCGTACAGACCAAACTAAGAGCCAAACACTCAGTCCCCTTGGAGACAGAAGTAGTTAGAGAAAATAGAAACAATATAAATAAAAGCAGCCCAACGTAATAAAACAAACCCAACTAACACCAATCTACACAACCTGAAGAAATAACCTTAAACATTGTTATTACTTACTTCTGAAACAGAGATCCAGTTTTCATTATCGTTGAAATTCTTTGTCATCATATTATTTTTAATTTCCAGGTCCTGTGTAGCATGTCCTTTTTTCTTCCATTTCTTTCTTTATAATGAAAACTGAATAGTCCATTATTTATATGAGATGATGACACTCACAAAAAGAGATAATTCGGCGGATAAGCGACACCAGATAATCAGGATTTACATATTCGCATTTCTTCTTAGAATATTTGGACCGTTTAATTTTTAGCCAGAGGAGTGTCGCAAGGTGATAACAGTCGTACAATTAACGAACACGAATATTATTATTTTTAATTAGCCTCGTCTAGACTTTGTACTTTGAGATTCTGAAAACATCTTTACCTATATAATTAAAAAAAGAAATAAAGAAATCAGTCTCGATATTTTAGTGAGACTAATTTTGATTACTCATTTTTTTTTTCATTAAGCATTGAATGAAAATAACAATTACAGATTTGACACTGTGTTACTTAAAATATTTTGTTGGTTGGTTGGGTTTTACGGCATGTCAACCCCTTGGGTTATTTTATGCCGAATACTTCTATGGATAAAAAAAAATTTAATGCTGACAAAGTTTTGAAATGATTTTTTTTAATGGATAATACAGTTGTTTATAAACTCAAGTTTTCTATTTAACCCATAGATGGGACCCTAAGAGGTACTACCACTCCGGGTCAGAGTGGACCAGAGAGCAATGGTGATGAAGAGGTGCTCCACATTCCCCAAACATCCTAAACTGGAACCTCACCATCAGATAGAGTTTAACGTCATTCTTAGGACATGTAGACCCTCAGTCACTGCCTTCTAGCAACCATATGATAAAAAGGGGTTGGGGGTTGCCATAAGGGCAACAGGGTTGGGAAAATCATATAGGTGCTAGGGCTCGACGTGACCAGCCGATTGATCTCCGACCGCCCGTCTAGCCCAAGATAGGGCCAAAGTGGAGTATTGCAAGTCATGAACTGCTCATCCACCTGGGTTCTATCCTTAAGTATCACTGGTCGCCACTCACGGCCAACAGGTG
>CM042145.1:123854065-123910476 GCA_023376005.1 Doryteuthis pealeii
AACTCGGGGCGACGAGTCCATTTGCCATGACTTTAACCATTACACCACGCGCTTTTTCCCGATATAAGGTGTGTGTCAAATGACCACTTCTACTTATAGACTCGGCGATAATCATGTGACCATATTCTTGGCCAATCACTGGCTGTACTCTGCTGCTGATATTGTTACTTATACTGGCTGTTCTGGTCATACATACACATATAACCTTTGAACCTTCGTGGACGACGGAACATAGGATTATATCACTGGACCTTTTGACACTACGTAGGATTACATAACCCAAGACTTATTCACTTGCTAAAGGATTCTATAGCTCAGGACTTACTTACTTACATACTTACTTTAAGTCCTTTTCAACTGGACAAGTATAGCGGTCAGAAACTTAACAGGAACAAAGGGAAGTAACTGCGCCAACACAGAAAGTATTTCACGAAACAAGCAGAAGTAATCTGCATTTACGCAATCCCTCAGCCAAAAACAAACAAAAAAAAAAGATGCGATACAAGGTAAAATTTCAAGTGGCTTAACACGTTTAAATTAAAATTTGTCTTTCTCCTAGACGGGTTGCGATACCAAGATTAAAGAGCCCAGGAATTTAGTTGATTGCAAGTTGAGAATAAACAAAGAAAGTAAGAAAATGAGCAAAAAAGTAAGAAAGGGACAGACAAAGAAAGAGAATACAGAAATGAAGTAAGAATAGAGATGAAGAGAAAGAGAGAAAGAGGTAAAAAGAAAAAAGAAAGAAATGGAAAGTTTGAAAAATTGATATACAAAAGAAAGAGGATAAAAAAGAAAGAAAGAAAGAAAGAAAGTGAGAAAGAAAAAAGAAAAAAAGAAAGAAAGAAGAGATTAAAATAAAGAAAGAAAGAAAGAAAGAAAGAAAATAAATATAGAAAGAAAGAAAGGAAATTCAAAGATTAGATGCAATATACAAAAAAATAACTGACAATGTAATTAAAAGAATTAGAAAAAATAAAAATCTCAAGATAAAAAGAAATGAAAAGCGGCGAGAAATCGAACTAATTCTCATCCAATTAATTTTTATTTCCCTCTGAAAAAAAAAGAAGAAAAACATTTAATTCGACGATAACCGAAATGTAATTGACTAATCGACCCTGAAATAAGAACCATTTAAATTTCGCGCCAATAAATAACATTGGGCAATAAATAAAAATGAATGAACTGTTAATGCTGAGAGTTATTTCCCTTTAATATTAAAATGTTTTCTTGTCTTTGCTCATCAAATATAATCCCGTTTTTATTAACCCGAACATCCCAAAATCTCTTCTTTCATTTTTCTTTCTTTAATTTTCATTTGAAATAGAAACAAATAATTACACTCGAGTATCGGTTAATATTTTACTAACACATTATA
The DNA here is from genome assembly GCA_023376005.1 of Doryteuthis pealeii. Taxonomy (NCBI): domain Eukaryota; kingdom Metazoa; phylum Mollusca; class Cephalopoda; order Myopsida; family Loliginidae; genus Doryteuthis; species Doryteuthis pealeii. The sequence goes on from CM042145.1 coordinate 123,855,441, forward strand.
CTGGCAATAAGAAAGAAACACTTGTCGTGTTACGTTACGAGTCTTTTGTTTCATGGTAACCCCTGTGACCCAGTAACAACAAGCCTGCACTTCTTTTTGACAAATGTTAATAATTTGGCTGTGATATAAATCCTAGCAGTCGGTAAAAGAAATAGAGAGAGAGAGAGAGCCGAGACAGAGAGGAAGAGAGAGAGAGAGAGAGAGATAAAGAGAGAGAGAGAGAATTATATATCTATATATATATATATATATAGAGAGAGAGAGAGACAGACAGACAGACAGACAGACAGACTGACAGACAGACAGAGACAGAAGTGAGAGAGAGACAGAGAGAGAGAGAGAAAAAGACAGAGAGAGAGAGAGAGAGAGAGAGAGAGAGAGAGAGAGAGAGATGGGAAGAAAGTTCTAATGACAGAGTCGCTTAGATTATAAATTCTTAGCTTGTCATTTGCCTGTCACTGGTGGCTTAGGATGAAATATAGGATGAGATGTCGCTCTATTAACTAATGTTTCGGTTGTGTCACGGTGTCCCTTTCGTGGTGTGTGTGGGGGGGGGTTCGTTCCCCCATTCATTCTCAGCTAGTCTTCAGCTAGTTCTTCCTCTGTTCTCTATTCACCCCATCTTTTATAAATACCAAATAATCAACTGATTATTCTCTTATTACCCATAATCCGTTGATTAATTTCAATCGTCATATTTCAAGTCTAGGGATTTTTTAGCCCAAACAAATCTGACATTCCTCTTCTAATATTTATAGTTCCCCAGAAAATATTCGACCCTTTACTATCCAAGGCCCATCGTAATGTAACAGTGAGATATAATAATGTAAGAGCGAGACGACCCAAAGGGGAAACCTCTTGGCCATGGATGGTGACCCATGATGCTTAAAGATGATACCCTGGTTGCTGAGCGATCCATGGCATGCAATACTCAAATTTAGCCTTTACTTAGACTAGATGGCCGGTCGAAGAGGCTGTTGCATACTGGCATCAAACTATATACGTTATATAGCGGCTTCAAATGCACGGCCCTACTTCATGTATCTGCATATGTAGCGTGTAGCGTCACTAACCCTAGACGATATATGTAGTTGTCAGCTACTACCAACTACTGTACTTCAATAAACAACAGATACGTATGTACAAAGAGAGGACCCTTCTTTATTTTCTTCGGTGTGTGTGTGGTGAAGGTACAGAGCTTACAACGAGTGCCCAAGTATTGAGGACGACTACTACTACTGTTGGGATGGTCTGGCCATGTTGAGGTAAAGGGGTGGACGAACTTCACTGCCCGCTGGCAGCGATCGAACATGTCGACAGTCGCTCATTGTGCTCTGTTCTCTGTCTCCTGTCTGACTGTCTCACGACTGACTGCTTGTCGACTCGACCCTATGGTTTTGTATTGACGACACGCCTACGCATCTTTATCTTTTGACCTGATAACGGACCTTTGTTATATATTTATTTATCCTCTCCCTGCTTCCTTGGCCGGAAACCCCCTCTTCTGTTTTTTAACTTCTTTTCGCTTTTACCAGGAAAAAAGTGATTTGTCATTTTTTTCGTCTTTTCTTTGTTTAATTTAACCAGAAATTCCTATTTTCGTTTGTATAATATACAACAAGGCCTCCTTTGATCAAGCCATAGCACCTATATTATTGTCTTGATCCTATTGCCCTTATAGCAAGCCCAAACTTTTTTTTATCATATATGTGCGAGAATGCGGTGGTTGAAGCTCTCAGTGTCAAAGTCTACCAAAAATGTGTTTAAAAACTGAGTTCCAATCAAGAATGAATATATATATATACCAATTACGTGATGATCCCAGAAGTCTATTCAATTCTAAGTTTAACAGCAACAAACGAATGGATTAATACTACGTTTAATTCTAACAATTTATTAACCAGCACAAGAGACAATGAATAACAATATCAAGTCCTTCCTGTGTATAAAGTTGAATTTAAGGGACTTACCGGCGCGATAGAGAAGATATCTGGTATCTTAGGGCTGTCTCTCTCGGAGAGGTTTTAATGTCGTGGCCTCCTGGTACTTATAGAAATACGTCTTATTAATAATAAGAAATAACGCGACTGGTCAGAAGTATAGATTTAGACTCTTTATTTTTTTAATTCATAGACCGTTACTACGGACGCCAGAGTACAGACGCAAAGACTTCTGGGGTCATCACGCGATTGGTATATCCAATCACAGGGAACCTCTCTTCCACTCACTCTATACTCAAGAATTACCATTTTACTGACCCAACAATAGGAACTGGACTCGGATATCCGAGTTCAAATCCTGAACGGAACCGTTTGCATTACACATAGCGCTAATTCCCTTGAGAAAGGTATTAATCCGACTATTCTCCCTCCAGCTATAGGTAAATAGCAAAGCGAATTATGCTCTTTAATCATGGCTAGGTAATCAGTCTAGGAGAAGAAAAACTCTGAATTCTAAACCTGTTAAACTCCGCTTAAGAAATTCGTTATAAATTTAAATCTTTTACACTATATTACAAAATGAATAGGCTACCTTATTCATAATATAACACAATAAACAATATTCATTAAGGCACCTCTTGTGCCTAATTTCTAAACAAACCAACCAAGAACATTAGAAACAACCAAGTTTAAATCTTTTACACTACATTACAAAATGAATAGGCTACCCTATTCATAATATAACACAATAAACAATATTCATTAAGGCACTTCTTGTGCCTAATTTCTAAGCAAACCAACAAAGAACATTAGAAACAGCCGACTTTAAATCTTTTACACTACATTACAAAATGAATAGGCTACCCTATTCATTATGTAACACAATAAACAATATTCATTAAGGCACTTCTTGTGCCTAATTTTTAAGTAAAACAACAAAGAATATGAGAAACACCTGAGTTTTTAATTAATCTTTTACACTATATGACAAAATGAATAGGCTACCCTATTCATTATGTAACAATAAACAATATTCATTAAGGCACTTCTTGTGCCTAATTTTTAAGTAAAACAACAAAGAATATAAGAAACAGCTGAGTTTAAATCTTTTACACTACATTACAAAATGAATAGGCTACCCTATTCATTATGTAATACAATAAACAATATTCATTAAGGCACTTTTTGTGTCTAATTTTTAAGCAAACCAACAAAGAATATGAGAAACAGCCGAGAGTAATAGAAAGGTCGACATCTATGGAGGCATGTGTCGTGTAATAGTTATTGCCGTAGGAAACTGACAGTGTGAACCGTGTTCAAAACCTGGAAAGACTGTTTGCATTTCACCTACAGCTAATACTCTTAGAAAGGTAGAATTCAAAATTCTAATCTAAATAATGAGAATGATTTTCCTGTAAATAATGCCTGGCAAAATCCCGGAATAGAGAGAAACAAAGAGATCTCACGAGACTTGTTAATTTAACCTATCATTTACTAAGTACTCTGTTCAGGTAGTACCCTTGCTTAGTAAGCTTTTTCCCTATCCTTAAGGCTCGTTGTTTTTATTCCTATTATTTCTTTTTTTAAAACTCTGATACTCGTGTTACAACAGATAGAGAGGAATACGAACGTTATTGGAAAATATAAACAATACAATTATAAATCTCTTCTTTATTTAAACTAGCAAAAATATGAGTCCTCCACCGGGCACAAGTATTTAGATTTTAATGTAATTAAATATCATACAAAATTTGAAATACTTACGAAAATAGATAAAAACGCATATATAAAGTTTCCACTTGTTTTGATTTGATTTTAATTGATTTCTTTATAAAATCATACACAGGATTGTTTTTAATATATTTGAGAATAGAACAATAATATTCGAAATCAATAACACCAAGTAATTATTTATTAAACCAAGTTTTGTTAAAATCAGAATGAAAATTAACCACACCATATACTATGTAAACCATTATTTCTTAATTATATATAACACAGATTGCAGGATTTTAAATTCATTAATAACATGAGCTGTTTTGAGTCAAATCAAACTCAGACTATAAGAGAGACTTTATTAATAAATAAGATGCTAATTAAGATTGAATAATGATTGTTAAATAACTATGGGAATTATAGAATAAGCTGTGGTGTAGTATCAGTCACAGACAGACAAACGCACAATCTCTATTATAATAAGAATACATCTTTATAAGCGAATAATTATCTGCATCCCACATCGGAATGGAGAGAAACAGCGAGATCTCACGGGATTTGTTAATTCAACCTAGTAATTTTTAATTACTCTGTCACCTTGTATCTTTGCTTAGTAAACCTTTTCCCCTATCCTAAATACACGTTGTGTTCCTTTCTATTATTTCTCTTTTAACTCTGATACTCGAGCTACAAACGTTAGAGAGTAATACACACGCTATGTGAAAATATAAACAATATAATTAGTAAATCTCTTCAGTTATGTAAATTCATCTTTATTAGCTAACATGTTATCTACAACCCGCATCTATTACACCTACCTAACGTAGACGTGTACATCACATAGTAGTAATAGGAATAAACATCTTTCTTTTTTTTTTAATTAATTTATTTTTTGAAAATCTGAGTCATTCTTTTATAACTTATTTATCTTTTATTGCTATCGGCCACAACCTAAGTTCATTAGAACACATTGAAAAGATAAATATATTTTTCCTCTTTAACAATGTGATTTGATTTTGCGCTCTTTAAAACGGGCTATGATACTTTCGAGGTCTGAGGTTAGTAAGTTGCGGAAAACACGGCTTTTTCAGCCTTAGCGTTTGTTTAACTCATTGCTCGAAACTTAGTCAGACACACAGACGACTCCTCCCCGGCAAAATACCCAGCTAGATTTATTTTCTTCATATAAACAAACTCTCTGACTTCTAATTACTCTGTACAGTCGCTCGTACCCTCCGGAGAAATCAGTTTTCACTAGAGAGTGTCGGGGTTGTTATTCACTGGTTACTAGTTCAGTTTCCTCTTTTAAAAGTTGAGATTTATTATCTTTTTTTTAGTGGTACTTCTGAAAAGTTTAGAAAACAGTTATATGGACATATGGAAACGTAGCGAATCAAAAATTCATGACACTGGTTTGAACGTTATGTTCTTATGGAAATCAGACGTTTACGTCATTTTAAATGTTGAAGATATATCTATTCAAAATGATTAAGTATCTCAATTAATTATTTCAGTATTTGTAATTTATGATTTGTGTTTTTAGATTCGAAACAAAACTGTTATAGAAGTATTTTGTTTACAAATTAAAAATGCTGGGGAAATATTTTAAAATGCAAACGTTCAAGAATAAAACTGTTTCTTATAAGTTACGAAAGTCAATAAAGAATCAGCTGATATTTGTGGGTCGACAGTGACGAGTTACTATTTCATTTTCCTCTTTTAAAAGTTGAGATTTATTAGCTATTTGAAGTTGTACTACTGAAAAGTTTAGAAGTAAAACAGATATACTTAGTGTTGGATATTTAAAAATGTAATGAATCAAAAATTCATGACACTGGAAAACATAGAAAACAGTTATATGGACATATGGAAAAGTAGCGAATCAAAAATTTATGACACTGGTTTGAACTTTATGTTCTTATGGAAATCAGACGTTTACATCATTCTAAATGTTGAAGATATATCTATTCAAAATGATTAAGTATCTCAATTAATTATTTTAGTATTTTAATTTATAATTTGTATCTTTAGATTCGAAACAAAACTGCTGTAGAAATATTTTGAAATGAAAATCCAATTGTAAATTAAGATAAAACTGCTAGAAAATATTCAGGAATGAAAATCAAACTGTTAACTTTTGCTTACAGATTAAAAATGCTTGGGAAATATTTCTAAATGCAAATATTCAATAATAAAACAGCTATTTATAAGTTACGAAGGTCAATAAAGAATTAGCTGATATTTGTGGGTCGACAGTAACGAGTTACTAGTTCATTTTCCTCTTTTAAAAGTTGAGATTTATTAGCTATTTGTAGTTGTACTACTGAGAAGTTTAGAAGTAAAACAGATATACTTACAGTTGGATATATGGAAACGTAATGAATCAAAAATGTTTACATCATTTTAAAGTTTGAAGATCAATCTATATAAAATAATTAAGTATCTCAATTAATTACTTTCGTATTTGTAATTTGTCATTTTTGTATTCAGATTCGAAAAAAAAGTGCTAGTAAAATATTTTGGAATGAAAACAATCCAAATGTAAACTTTTGTTTACAAATAAAAACTGCTAGGGGAATATTTTGGAATGCAAACGTGTAAAATAATACGGTTGTTTACAAGTTACTAAAGTCAATAAGGAATCAGCTGATATTTGTGGGTCGACCCTGACGTGGAACGAGCCGATTAAGGAAGTTTATTTTGTAATAAGAATCATTAGCTGTATATAAAAAAATCAAGTTATGATTATGTTATTGTGAAATTTAGATGTTTGCATCTTATTATAATGAACATTTGGTGTCTCTCTGTATGTATTCTAAACAAAGTCACTTCTAACGTAACAATACCCTCAGGAATTGACTAAGTTTTTGTTCGTTAGTTTGTTTTGTTTTACGGCATATCAACCTCAGTGGGTCATTTAATGCCGATAAAGTTTTGAAATAAATCAATTCTTAATGGATGATACCATTTTTTTATGAGTACATTTTTCTATTTAACCCATAGATGGGATTGACTAAGTTTATCAATGAGTAATCAATTTAAATTCATTAATACATAGAATGAATATTATCTATTATCGAGGTCTCTATGAAAATTTGATTTAGATTTACCGCAAAACAGCCCATATTATTAGTGCATTTGAAATAATACAATGTGTCTTATATATCACTAATACATAAAAGTTTACATGATATATGGTGTCGTTAATTTGCATGCTGGTTTTAACAAAACCGTATTTAATAAATTATTCCTTGGTGATATTGATCTCTGATATATTGTTTTATTTTCCAACATATTAAAATTAATCCTATGAACGATTTGATATAGAAACCAATTAAAATATGATTAAAGTAAGTGTAATCTTTTTATATGCGTTAATTTCGTTAGTCTTAATTTAATATATTTCATTATATTAAAGCTTAAATAGTACACGCCTAGAGGGCAACTATTCTTGCAAATCAATTCAAAACTTGAACATGAATCTATTTTAAATAATTAAGTATTCCAAATAATTATTTTATTAATTTTAATTTCGGTCTTTAGATTCGAAACAAAACAATGCTAGAGAAATATTTTGGAAGGAAAACAATCCAAGTATAAACGCTTGTTTACAAGTAAAAAATGCTAGGGAAATATTTTGGTGTGCAAATACCCCAAAATAAAACTGTTGTTTACAAGTTACGAAGGTCAGTAAAGAATCAGCTGATATTTGTGACAGTGACGTGGAACGAGCTGATTAGGGACAATTATTTGTTAATAATTTTTTCATGTATATATAAATTCGACTTCTGAGAGAAAAAGGAGAAGTAAAAAGGGAATCGCCCGGGTATAAACAGGGACGCAGCAAGCGAAACCGGTTAGCCAAATTCGTTCGTCTTTTTTCTTCTTTCTTTCTTTCTTCTTTCTTTACGTTTTTCCCTATTGATGAAAACAGTATCTAACTCTCTACCCGCGTCTGTTTAAACGACTACTTGGCGAACAACGGTGAGAATAAAATCTTATACTGACAAACGTGACACGGTTGATGTTGGACTTCTTTGCACAAGTTACCATGGACAAAACCAAAATGTAGGGGAGGAGCCAAGGGGCTTATTAACGCTCCATCTATTTGACTAAATAATTGCCATTTCGGTCAATGAATTTTGTCGGGACTGTCCCAGTTTTTGTATGAGCATGTCATACCAGCACGTCACTATGTCGGAAGCGTTGAACATCGTCCTCGTTGAAAACTCCCTACACCCCTTGAGGATATTTCTGACCTCCATACAGGACTCACCACGCACTTCTGTTAATTGGAGATTAATTTCTATCGGTTTAAGGATTTGGGAGTTCTAATCTTGTTAACTGCACAAACTTCACACTTAGTGGTAGCATCGACCGTGAGCTCCATAGCATGACAAGAGCTAGCGTGGCAGCGAGGCACGTGCAAGAGCAGGCGCATACACAAAAAAAAAAGAGTGTTGTCAATACTCCCATGAACAGTTTCCCTCCTCCCAGTACAACAGTATGAGGTGGTGATGCTACAGTTCTTCAGACCTACGAAGAGTGGAGAACCCCCATCATTACCATTACATTTTGTGAAATTCACTCAATAAGTGTACGGCGTTTAACTCAGTGTTTACAAGAAGGTGTTTCTAATTGTCTGACTAAAACCGTGAAATTCCATGAAAAATAAAAAAAATAAAAACTAGCAAGATTATGCCTCCTCCGGGCACAAGTATTTACTTTTAATATAATCAAATATTATATTGTATTAGAAAGACTACTGAAATGAAATAATAACACAAAAGAGATTACACTTTTTAAAATTGTATTCTATTTTATTTCAATATAAAATTATATATAGGAATACAAGGTTTTTCTAAAAAAACAATATGCAAATTATTCGCACTATATACTATGTAAACATTTATTTCTGAATTATTTATAGCGCACATTGCAGGATATTAAGCATATTAATAATTGAGTTGTTTTGAAGCAAATCTATCTGATATATACCTTAATAGAAACCTTTTTAATAAATAAGATGTTAATTATGGTTGAATAATGATTATTTAAAGAACATTGAGAATATAACGTAAATGACAAAAGAAATTGTGACGTTGGTGATGAGGTAGTTTTACTTACAGATAAACGGGCACATATTGATAATATAAAACCTTATTTAGCGTATCTACATCTTTGTTTTTTTGTGCTTTGTTTTTTCATTTTCTACATTTCAGCTCCAGTTCTGTCTAGATTTCGTACTTATCTGATTGATTTGATTAATTTTAACGGCATGTCAACCCCTCAAAAAGTATTTCATACTTAGATGATAGAGAATCGCGATTTACTTTCATATTTAGATTTTTGTATAGTTGTTTTTGAGAGTTTTTATTTTATTTATTTTTTGCAAACACGGCCCTATCGAATATGGATAATTTGTTTAATTAATCTATTAGAGCCATAGATGTGAACTCAATTGAGAGTCATGAGGGTGCTTGGGAGTAATGACAATGATGGGGTACTCCACTCCAGGCAGGTCTCCAGGACTGCAGCCTCATCACCAGAGTCAGTTTTGTGTCATGCCCAGGATAGGTGATTTTCAAACCAAGAACTATTTTTGAAAATCTTATCGGCTAGAAACTGAGAGCTACCAAGCGGCGTTGATCTTATGTCGAGATTTACCTATCGTATATATATATATATATATATATATATATATATATATATATATATATATATATATATATGAGTTCAAAAAACATGTTTTAAAAGTTTAAAGAGAAATGAATTTCCAACAAGAATGAATAAAACAAAAACGTCTTCGGTATAAAATACCCCAAGTGTGGACATGTCTTAAAATCCGACCACCCAACAGTGAGAATTAAACTCGCCATCTATAGATCTGCTAACCTAGCCCGCTTAGCATCAAACAACTCGCGGTACGAAGCTCAATCTTTTGTTCATTGGAAATCAGTTCAAAAATATGTTTTAAAAAATAAGTTTAAAAAAAAAGTTTTTAAAAATTCCAACAAAGATGAATAAAACAAAACATCGTCTCCGACATAAAATACCAGCAAATATTGACATGTCGTAAAATCCAAACATCGAACCAGTGAGAATTGAACAGACTATCAATGTTTGCTAATCTAGCTCGCTTGTATCCTTGGGTATGATGCTAAACTGCATCTAATGGTGAGATTCACATTTGGAACTTTGGGGAGTATGAAGTACCCCTTCATTGTCATTACTCCCAGGTCCACCCTGATTCGTAGTGTTGGTTCCTGTTGGGGTTCCATCCATGGGCTAAATAGATTTAAATTGTGTCTACAAAAATGTGTTTAAAAATTGTTTGAAAAAATTGAATACCCAACAAGAATGAGTAAAACAAACCGTGTTCGGCATAAAATATCCCATCGATTGACATGTAAAATTCAACCTCCCACCAGTGAGAATTGAACTCGCTATCAATGGTCAGCTAAAGTAGTTTGCTTAGCATTAAACAACTGGTGGGAGGAAGTTTAATCATGTTGTTAAATGAAACAAATGTAGACACTTTCTCCTTTTCCTTGATTCGGCTGTTAAGAGAAGATACGAATGGTAACATATCTGTGAAAATTGTCCCCATTTTCATGATGAGTTTAACTTCATTACCATTACTCCCAAGACCACCTTAAACTGGAGTTGTAGTACCTGTTAGGTTCCCAAATATAGGTTGAATAGATAAAAAATGTGTTCAAAAATATGTTTAAAAATAAGTTTAAAGAAAAATTGAATCCTAATAAAAATGAATAATAAAACATCTTCGGCATGAAATAACCCACGGGTTGACACGTCATAAAATCCAACCACCCAACCAGTGAGAACTGAACTCGCTATCAATGTCTGCTAACCTAGCTAGCTTGTGTCCTAGACATGGCGTCAAACTAATACTGAGGTTCCATTTGGAGCTTTGCATAGTGTGGAGTACTCCTTCATTGCCATAATTCCCAGGTTTACCCTGTCTCGGAATGTTAGTTCCTGTTAGGGTCCCTTCTCTCTAATAAATAGATAAAAATGAGTTTACAAAAATGTGTTTAAAAAATTGAGTTTGAAAAAATGAATACCCAACATAAAATAATACAAGGGTGGGTATGCCATAAAATCCAACCCGCAACCAGTGGGAATTGAACTCGCTATCACTGCTGTGGTAACCTTGCTCGCTTTGCATTAAACAACTCAGGGTACGAAGCTTAATCATTTTGTTAATTGGAAACAAAATACTGTTTCCTGTTTTCCCTGATTTTGGCTTTTAAGAGAATGGTAACGTATATCGGAAATGTAATTTTCCCTATTTCCATGATGGGTTCCACTTCGTTTTCTAGATGATTATTTTGCCTGTTTTCCCGCTCTTCATTTTACTAGTTAGAAGAATCGATTTCTTGATTGCTTTTCGAACCATTCTTCGACCCGATGCTTAACTATGTCACTGTAGAATTTGCATTAATGGAAACACCAAAGATCTTTTAATCATACCGTGTTCATTAGAACCACTTTCTTCTGCTTCAAGAAATTTACTTAATAAACCTAATATTAATATTGTAAGTGTTCTTGATAGTTTTGATTTGAGTTTTAAACTAAATGAGATACGATTCCGTTGAGTTACAACTGTTCATAATGATATTTGGTTTCATTGTTTAATGGCATATAAACCCCTGTGGGTTATTTAATGCCAAAACCATTCTTGTAGAAATAAGGGTTCTCGATAGTTTTGATATGAGATTTAAACTAAAGGAGATACGATTCCGTTGTGTTAGAACAATTCATAATGATATTTGGTTGATGCTGGTTGGTTGGATTTTACGACATGTCAACCCTTGTTAGGTTATTTATGCCGAAGACGTTTTGTTTTATTCATTCTTGGTAGATACTTTTAATAAAACTCGTTTTTTAAACATATTTTTTAAATCCACTCAGATGGGACCCAAACGGGTACTCCCACCCTGGATCAGAACGGATAAGGAATGGGTACTCCACATTCTCCAGAATTGAACCTCACCATCAAATAGTTTAACGTTATGCTCAGGACACTGAGTTAATAGGGGGCAGACTGTATTCGTTAGTTTTGTTAAGGCAACTGGTATTAGAGAAGAATTATTAACTGTATTTCGAACAAAAGCAATTGCGGGTAACATAATTTTTTTTCTGGAATAATATCGACTATTTTAAAGGCGACTCATTGCATAGAATAAATTACATTCTTATCTTCCATTTGGGCTGAATGGTCAGCTTTAGTCTTTACACACTTTGAAATGATGTGTGCTTGGTCCCAGATGAAACCGTACTATTCCCAAAACGCAGATAGGAACTTTTACATTGTTTCTTACAGCTAGTCCTCACAGTTTCATTCAGACGATATTCGATATTCAACACTGTTTCTGCTTGTTTTACGCAGAGTTGGGGGAGTGTAATCGGTAGATCTGGTTGTCATTTCTGGCCCTCTGCCGATCATGTAGTTCTTACATTAGTTTCACATGTGCACTTCGTAAGAAAGACACATAAAAAAGTTTAGTGCAGTTTTATCGACATCGTGAAATGTCAGCGAGAATCAACACTCTCCCTATTTCAGACCCCCAGAGTAGCTTATACGTTCCGTTTTACAGCGATCGATCACATGTAACTTTCTTTAAGATGTGTTACCCAAGAGCTTTTGAATAGAAAGCAGGAAAGGATCAAACATTTAATATACTCCTGGGTAATTACTTTTGAGTAAGACTTTATACAAAATTATAATACTCCTGTTTCATAATTGTACGAGCTTAATCATGTTGCAATAACTTATGGTTAAAAATGAGATATAAACACTTGTGGGTTATTTAATTATCTATATTGTAGCCATTGTCTACTTTATTTTCAATCTTCCTCTAACTTCTCTTACGCATTTAACTTCTTCTGAACATCTATATATTAATACTCGTGTTCCTTAATTGTACGACCGTTATTATCTTGCAACACCCTCTGGTTAAAAAAGAAGACCGTCCAAATCATCCTAGATGAAATGCGAAAATGTAACTGGGGCTGCGTATCCGCCGAATTTTTATTTCTCATTAGTGTCGTCACCTCAGCTAAATAAAGGACCATTCTGTTTTTATTATAAAGAAGGAAGGAGAGAAAAAGTACATGCTACACAGAAATATATAACAAGAAAGAAAGAAAGACTCATCGAAAGAAAGAATGAGAGTAAGGGAAGGATAGAGAGAGGGTGAACACGCGGAAGCGATAACGCTAGTCTGTTTCATTAGGACGTAATAAAAAGATTAAAAGAAGGAAATAAATTTAAAAATGTGTGAGAGAGATTTAAATCAAGTTTATTATCTTTTTACATATTGAATTATTTTGCGATAGCTCTTGAGAAAATATATCAAACGCTGTAATGATCAAATTATCATACAGTGGTATGTTCACAGGTCCTTCGATCAACATATACTACTTTGTCATTTCTTTTGAGTAAGGCTTAATACGAAAACCTTAGTTAAGTATTGCTATTATAACTGTTCAACTGTTGAGACAGAGCCAAATAGAGAAGAGAAGACTATTTTGCGTCTTCAAAATAAAAACCATCTACCCAATGTGAAAGTCAATGTTCAGTTACTCGATATTATATATATATTCTTGTGTGTGGTGAATTATTGGTTGTCTTAGAAGCATAGAAAGGAGTAGAGATCAGAATCAAATTGATGAATATTATGCTCTTAATCCAACTTATTTTCCTTATATTTCGAGGTACCTTCCATTTTCTTAAAGGTTTATTCGTAGCAGGATGTGACACAAGGTCACTTTTTTTTAAGCGGGTATTAACAAAATTAAATTCAGAGTTTAACAAATGTTAAAGAGCATGGACAGCCCTGATAGTTTCCAGTTATTTAGCGGAGGGAGGATATTTGGATTCAAATCATTAGCGCTATGTGAAATGCAAACAACCTCGTACAGGATTGGAACTCGTTCCGTCGTGTTCATTTCGTAGGACAATAACCATTACACCATGCACCTCCTCGATATATATATATATATATATATATATATATACGCGCACGCGCGTGTGTGTGTGTGTGTTTAATATTTAACGTGTGTGTGTGTGTGTGTGTGTGTGAGAGAGAGAGAGAGAGTATGTGTGTATATGTGTGTGTGTGTGTGTGTACCTTTGTGTGTGTATGTGTATAAAAGAAAGAAAAACTTTGGAAAATCATATATATATATATATATATACCGGGTTTGGCCGAAGATAAGACCTACCCACATAATAACAGCTAGCGTTATTTTTCAAGATGATTTAAAATGAGCCCTCTCCTTAAATTAAGCACTGGTTGAGAGCGGCAGACAGACGAAAGAAATAAGCACTCTTCTCTATCACATCATATGATGCTAACACTCTTCATCCCCCGAAAATAATCCCTTGTGTTATATTTTTGACAGAATATCAATATGTCTGTCTTATTTTGGGTAAACATGGTATACACACACACACACACACACACACACACACACACACACACACATATATATATATATATATATATATATATATATATATATATATATTATATATATATATATGCGAGGTAAGAATCTTTGGATGTGTGGATGTGGGCTTGTATATATATATATATATATATATATATATATATATATATATATATATGCGCGGGTGTGTGTGTGTCTTTGAGTGTCTGTGTCTGTGTTTGTGTCTGTGTCCATCTGGATCTGCCTGCATGTGTGTGTTATTCATCAAGGAGATTAATGAAAGCATCCCAACCCAAAAGCAAATGAGAAAGATCGAAAGAAATATATGCGATTTATTTTGGGCCAAAATCAAAAGGGAATATTGAGTACTGACTTATCGACGCACACGTCATAATCCTTTGAACTTTAACTAATGTCGAAACGTTTCTCTTGTTTTCTAAAAGAAAAGGATTGGGCGACGGAAGGGACCTTGAATTCTCCAGCATACATGCATATATATATATATATATATATATATATATATTATATATATATATATATATATATAAAACACTGTCTTGTGAGTAAACAATTCCTTTTATCTTGACTTCTCTGATCTCACACGTTAGAGGAGAAAACGCTTCATCCTTTAAATATCGAAAAGTGTGGCAGCTGCATCCATATGCAATTCTTTTATTGCATGTTGAATACTGACGACTGAGTGGATATTGTGTTTGCATTGCAGTCGCTTTTCTGCAGGTTTCTCGAAAGAATAACGCCAGCGATACTAACATATGTGCAATGAGCTGGTAACACGCGCACGTTAAAGTGTGCATCCTTGCCTATAAGTGCAGATATGAGGGACTTCTCGACCCTATCAAGGGTTGAGCAAACCTGAAGAAGCCAGGTGTCAAGTATGCTGAACGATGGCATAAATAGGGGGAATATCATTCAGATGTTAAGTCAGGTATGTTAGCTCAGTTGGTAGAGCAATCGTCTAGGAATCGTAAGCTTCCGGGTTCGATACCGAGTCCTCGCTAACTCAGCACACAAACAATAGATAACTAAGTGGAATCTGATGCATATGTTAATGCATTTGTATTAGCTCAGTTGGGAGAGAATTCGCCAAGGAATCGTAAGCTTCCGGGTTCGATACCGAGTCTTCGCTAACTCAGCACACAAACAATAGATAGCTAAGTGGAATCTGGTGCATATTTTTAATGCATTTGTGTTAGCTCAGTTGGTAGAGCAATCGTCTAGGAATCGTAAGCTTCCGGGTTCGATACCAAGTCCTCTCTAATTCAGCACACAAATAATAGATAGCTAAGTGGAATCTGATGCATATTTTAATGCATTTGTATTAGCTCAGTTGGGAGAGAATTCGCCAAGGAATCGTAAGTTTCTGGGTTCGATACCGGTCCCCGCTAACTCAACGTATGAGTAGGATTACTTGGGTAATCTAACTTGTGTGGTAAATCTGGGAGCTGAGTGACACGGTTTTGGGGTAATCTGACCCGCGCTGTAAATTCTACACTTTACAAATTACCCAAACCGTGCCACTTAGCTGACGGTAAGTCGGGCACTCCCACTCTGCCAATACATCTCCCTGGTCTAGCTAACAAAGATGTGATAGACTCCTTCGCTGCCCGGCTGATACCGACGAAAGGCCACTCCGCCAACTTTACTTTACTTCTATGTTAGCTCAGTTGGTAGAACATTTGTCCAGGAATCGTAAGGTTCCGGGTTCAATACCAAGTCCTTGCCAATTCAGTGCATGAGAAGTACAACTTGGATAATCTAATCTGTCTGGTAAAGCATCTGAGAGCTGATGGTAGGTGTGACGGTTCAACCTATCACAACGTATCTCCCTAATTTAGCGCTAGAGAAACGGAGGGATTGATGCCCTCGTTATTTGGCTGATACCGACAATAGGTCACTCTGCAGAAGTTACTTTTATGATCTTGTTTTTTGGGTTTTTGTTTTTTTGGTTTAATGGCATATCAACCTTTGTGTGTTATTTAATGCCAAAATATTGGCAGGAGGCGCTATTTAACACATAGTTGGATGCTTATGATCTTGATCAAACCAATAAATGTTTCATCGACTCCCTGTTTACACATTAGAAGTTATTATGTACTCAGCTTCGTTTAGTCTGGTGCTCATCCCCCTGGTTGCTTACACTACCTGTTGTTCCTAAGTGACTAACCACATTAATACCCAAATTGCAAATATGGCGACCTGCATAATATCAGTTCCGATTTTCTGACAAAATATATTCTCATGAAAGTGTAAACAGTTTGTAATGTCCTGTTAACAGAAACTTTGGGATTATTTTAAATCATATCATGAAGACATTTCTATAGAATATTAAGATTTTTAATCAAGGGGCCGGGTATGCTCAGTCGGTAGAGCGTTCGGATAGAAACCACAAGGTTCCTAGTTCGATACCGGTCCCCGCTAACTCAGTGTATGAGTAGCACAGGGATCTGTGCGGTAAAGTAAGGAGCTGGTGATAGGTATGGCGCTCCACCTCAGATGCTAAAAACAATCTCCTTGGTCTAGCGCTATTGAAAAGGAGATAGACTCCCTCGCTGACTGGCTGATACCGACTTTAGGCCGCCCCGTCGACTTTACTTTTTACTTTACTATATATACTAGCAAGAATATGCATCCTCCGACGGGCGTAAGTATTCAATTTTAAATATAATGAAATATATCAAACCAGAAAGTCTAACGAAATTTAATAAGAACGCATATAAAAAGAATACACATATTTCAATTATATTTTAATATATGAATCATTCATTGGGTTGATTTTAATACGTTGGAGAATAAAACAATATGATTACAAATCATTAACCGTTAATGATTAGCGAGCTTGACCAGCAGACTATAATTAGTGACTTTGATCCTCACTAGGTGTTCAATACTTTTATTTTTTTCCTAACTGAATAACTAACATGATGGGAAGTGTAGAAGAAGTAAGAAGGAACTTATAGATGGACTCCTACACATGGGCATACCAGTGGTGCCCGACAAGACATTTATCAGTTTTGTTCGGTTAATGGACTTGCCAAGCGCGATGGCCGATAGGGGCAGATAGCGAGAGAGACTCAATCGAATTCGTGCTGTCGAGATGCGTTGATGATGATGATGATGATGATGATGATGATGATATCAACGCATTTTCATATAACTCATATTTTCTTCTATTCAACTCATATATGAGGCCCTAATAGGTACTACCACTCTGGGTCATTGTAGACCTGGAAGTAATGGTGATGAGGCAGTACTCAGCACATTTGCCAGAGCACCACTACTGGAACATTATCCTCAGATAGAGTTTAACGTTTTATCCAGGACTCTAAGACTCTCAGCCACTGTCTACTGGCATATATATGAGGAAAATGGTTGGGAGTTTGCCATTAGGGCAATGGGGTTGGGACAATCATATTGGTGATAGGGTTTGAATTAACACTGTGAAGGATACTGAATTCAGGAGATATTTATACTAATTGTGGACTTCCGATTTAGGTAATAAGATAAATTGATGTAATTTTTTGAGGTTAATTAATTTTTGTTATAGAATGTTTTGAGAATTATTTAGAAAATCATTTACTCTGAAAGACAAATAAGTGGTTCTGTAATACATTATTGCAATAAATGATTGGTTTGTTTTGTTTTACGGCATATCAACCTCAGTGGGTCATTTAATGCCAAGAAAGTTTTGAAGTAAATCAATTCTTAAAAGGATAATCCAATTTTGTTTATAAACTCATGTTTTTCTATTTAACCCATGGATGGGACCCTAACAGGTACTACCACTCCGGGTCAGAGTGGACCAGGGAGCAATGGTGATGAAGGGGTGCTCCACATTCCCCAAACCTCCAAAACTGGAACCTCACCATCAGATAGAGTTTAACGTCATTCCCAGGACATGTAGACCCGCAGCCACCGCCTTCTAGCACCCATATGATAAAAAGGGTTTGTGGCTTGCCATAAGGACAATAGGGCTGGGAAAATCATATAGGTGCTAGGGCTTGACGTATTGCAATACAGAATGAATTCGAACATAATGGGTAAGTCAACTGTATTTCTAAAATATTAGTCTATTTGAACACTTAAATTCACCATTCATTCATGCTTAAAAGCCAAGTACTTTTCTTTTTAAATCTTTTATAACACAGACAGTATATATATATAATATATATATATATATATATATATATATATATATGGATAGAGTGAGGTAGATAAATTAAGAGAGGGGGAGAAATAAAGAGAGAGAAAGAAAGAGAGAGATTAAGTGTGTATTATATATAGGTAGATCTTCTTTGTAGTCATGGGCTTCACTTCCACTACGCAAATGTCGCCGGCGTGTGAAAGTTTCTTTCACTAGGAACTAAAGTTAGTGCACGCATTCATCATATACGCTTCAGTCATATTTAACTTATGCTTTTATCTCAACTATTTATGTTCTCGTAAATCCAATAGTGAGTTGCAGCGAAGTTAACAAGCCGGCTTCTCAGGGCATTAAGACTTACATTCAATGATGACGCATCTCTTCTCAGCGAGGAATGCCGTCTCTGCGTAACAACGCAGTATGTTAAACCCGCGGTTTCAAGCATACATTAAAGGTGCATAAGAAAACCAAACCAACAAAAAAAACTCTTTCTAAACAGGTTCTTGTTTCTGTGTGTATAAGTACATTGTAAAACTCTGAGACGCTCATAGAGATTTTTAAAAAACAGTTGTACAGAAGAAGAGAGAGAAAGATATAAATCATGAGAGAGAGAGAGAGAGAGAGAGAGAGAGAGAGAGAGAGAGAGAGAGATAAAGAAAGTAAGATAGAGAGATATATAAAGAAAGTAAGAGAGAGGGATAGATAAAAAAGTAAGAGAGGGAGAGAAAGATAAAGAAAGTAAGAGAGAGAGAGAGAGAGAGAGATAAATAAAGTAAGAGGAGGGATAGATAAAGAAAGTAAGAGAGAGAAATAAAGAAAGTGTGTGAGAGAGAGATAAAGAAAGTGAGAGAGAGAGATAAAGAAAATGTGTGTGTGTGTGTGTGTGTGTGTGTGAGAGAGAGAGAGAGAGAGAGAGAGAGAGAGAGAGAGAGAGAGAGAGAGAATAAGATAGGTGGGTAGCGAGAAACCGTTTTTAAGATCTTTGGACTTTGGAAATTATTCAGATTATTACACTAGCAGATATGCATTTGTATATGTGGAGAGAGAGAAAGAGAGAGGGGGAAGAAAGGGGAGAGAGGGGGAGAGATAAAGATATATAAAGTAGGAGAGAATAAGAGAAAGAGAAGAAGAAAAGAGAGAGGTGGATAGAACCGTTTTACTATATCTGTAGAGAGAAACATTGGTATTCAGATATTAACATTAATACGCTTGTTCCTAAATTTTCTGTCCGTTATCCTCATGCAACACCCTCTGGTTAAAAATGAGACCGTCCAAACTTCCAAGATAAATAATGGATTATTCCGTTTTTATTATAAAGAAAGAAAAGGAAATTCTACACATGAAAATATAATAAGAAACAAAGAAAGAGCGTAGGAGAAATATATTGATAGGAAATGAAAACGCGAAAAAATGAAAACGCTAGTCTGTTCAATCGATTATGAACAGAAGGAAAGAAAGAAAAAAAGAGTTAAATGAAGATTATTATACATTTTACATTTTGATATTTGCAATAGCTCTCAAGTAAACATATCCATCGCTGTAATAATCAAATTAGCATACTCTGGTATATCCACAGGTCCTGCTAGTTCAGATTATTACACTAGCAGATAAAGCCATGTGTATGTGGAGAGAGAGAGAGAGAGAGAGAGAGAGAGAGAGAGGAGAGAGAGAGAGAGAGATAAAGAGAGAGATAGAAAGACAGAAAAAAACGTAAAGATAGAGACATGTTTGTAACCAAGAACTAAAATTAGATTTGGTTTGAAAATATCCTTACTGTATAAAACTTAACTTCGAAATGTGAGGCATTACTGGTCTGAAAAAAAGTTACCGGAAAGAAAAATGAGCTGAAGAGATGACATTGAGCAGACAGGTGGTCCAAGAAATACCACTCAGTGTGTTTCAAAGCTCCTGTGAAACAGCCCTCAAAAACAGAGATACGTGAAGTAGTTACCTTCCATTTAACCATTTTTTAATTGTAAAAAAAAAAAAAAAGAAAAAAAGAAAACTCATATCACACAAAAAAGGGTAACTGGAAAGAAAATTATTATTCCAACTGCACCTCTACAGTGGGGTAAAATCCCCCGAATGTGGCTGGCAGTGGGCCGTGGGTGACAACCAATGATGCTTAAGGATTGAATCATGTTGGCTGAGCAGTCCATGTCATGCAACACTACACTTTGACCTTCAGATCAATCGGCTGGTCACATCCAGCCCTAGAATCTGTAGAATCGTTTGAACCCTATTGCTCTTATGGCAAACCCCTAACCCTTTTTATCATATGTGCTAAAAGGCGGTTGCTTAGGGTCTTAGTGTTCTGGGCATGATGTTAAACTGCATCTAATGGTAAAGTTCCACTGTTGGTGCTCTGAAGAGTGTGTACAACCATTTCATAGCTATTAATCCCAGGTCCACCCTGACCAGGAATCGTAGTACCGCATCTATAAGTTAAATAGAAAAATTGAGTTTGAAAAAATATATTTAAAAATTGAATTCCCATCAAGAATAAGAAACAAAACAAAAGGCCCTCTTCGGCGTAAATCAATACAAAGATTGACATGCCGTAAAATCCAACGAACAAACAAACCTAATTTCTTACCTCTTTCATCTTATTCTTTCCTGTCATCTGAAATTCTACCAGTTTGCAACATACAGTAACACATATAGATATTGTAGTAAATTAAATCAGACAGAAATATTTTCTCCTTTATTTCTCCACTTTACATTCTTTTTCCTTTTTTTTTCTTTCTCTACCGGCCCTCGCTAACTCAGCGTATGAGTAGCACAGGGATCTGTGCGGTAAAGTGAGAAGCTGACAGTAGGTGTGGCGCTCCACCTCAGACACAAAAAAAGACAATCTCCTTGATCTAGCGCTAGTGAAAAGGTTATAGACTCCCTCGCTGATTGGCCGATACCGACCTTTGGCCACCCCGACGACTTTACTTTTTACTTACTTATTTCTCTTTTTCTTTCTTTACGCCTCATTTGATTTTTTTCTTCTTCTCTTTCTTTCTTTCTTTCTCGTTCTTTCGTTCGTTCTTTCTTTCTTTCTGTTTGTCTTTCTTTCATCCCCTTCATCACCATTACTCCCAGGTTCACCCTGGCCCGGAGTGGTAGTATCTGTTAAGGTCCGAGAAAATAGAAAAACACGAAGTATTCCAAAAGCTATGAATTTATACTTCATGGTGACGTCGAAGTTATAACGCTTCGGATTCTTAACAAAATTTCATCAGGACTTGAGGTGGCTAATACACACACACACACACACACACACACACACACACATATATATATATATATATATATATATATATATATATGTGTGTGTGTGTGTGTGTGTGTGTGTGTGTGTACTTAACTATTTACGTACGCACTAAATCAGCAGGTTTTACGAAATACTTTTAAGCAGATATACATATTTCTACCGTAGGCAGAGTGTGAAATAAAAGGAAAAAAAGAGTGCTAAATAAAATTTGATCACATGCAAAGAGGCAAGAAGTAAATGTAGAAAGAATTGTAAAAACACCTGCACGTCTACAGGTTCGTAGACAGCAGTGCAGTCGAGAAAGTACAAAGAATTGCATAAAGAAGTGAAATAGTCATAAGACTGCGCAAGTTCAAAGAATATGGAGGAGGAAGAAGGAGGGGAGGAGGAGGATTTTCACACAGACAATTAGATTTAAGTGAGAAATAATCCAGACTAAGAGTATAACACAATTGAATAATATATAATTATATATCTATATCCATATATCTATCAATCTATCTATCATTATATATATATATATAATTAACTACGTAGCGTTCATCCTCACTGCGAAACTCTTTTCAACGGTTATAATTTTATTGTTCCCTTCCATTTCTTTAATTAATCAATTTCTTGATTAATTTATTACAATTAAGCCTGATGATCTTTTTTGGTGGAACTTATGTAGGTCATCTATACATACCTTTCTACTATATATATATGTCGTTCATGTGGCTTACGGGAAGATTTTTTCTGAAATAAACTCTCTGCACGCTTGGATGCCTTCTTTGCGTTGGATATTTGTGTATAGGGATATTACGTCCATTGTTGCTAGGATGTGTATTCTGGGAGTATGCCTATTCCTTGGATTTTGTTTAGGAGGTATATTATTATATATATATATATATATATATATATATATATAATATTATGGGCTCTCTCGTCGATTTTTGACGCATGAGGATTCATATATACAATGAACACCCACACAGTGATTTGTTTATAGTGGTGAAGGCTTGTGTTGAACCATCCACACTTTTTGGCACAGTCGATAGGAAAGAATTGGTGCATCAAGGGTTGCCACAAACCCAATCAACGACCGACCTCAGGAATTTTGAATTCAGAGTTATCCCTCTCCTAGACTGGTTACCTACCCAAGGCTGAAGGGCCCAGTCTGCCCTACTATTTAACCCATAGCTGGAGGGGGAATATATGGATTCATACCTTTCCCAAGGGTATTAGCGCTGTGTGAAATGCCAACAGCTTCGTCTAGGAATTGAACTCGAATCGACGAGTCCATTTTCCACGACTCTAACCACGCGCCTATATATATAAGTTACGATAGCCTGGATATGGAGTTAACGGCGCCTGGTTACAGATAGTTTCTCCGCTATGTGATCTTCAGACCAAATTCTCTGTGCGTGTGTGTGTGTGGGTGTGTATCTGGTTCATGATGACGTTACCTCAAGCGATTGGCACATAGTAGGATAGCCTGGTCTCTGTAGGTTTGGAAAACGGTTTTGGAGAATGAAAACAGTAAAATTAGAGTATCAACTGTTGGACAGGGTGTCTAAACATCGACCAGGGTTTTTATAACTCAAAGGGCAGATGGACATCTATATAGGTGAATGGTTACCAGTCAGGTGTATTCTTAACACCTTAAAAAGGTCAAAGATAATTCGAATAATACCAACTAACTGATATATGATATAAATATAAATATATATAATATATATATATATATATATGTGTGTGTGTGTGTGTGTGTATGTGTGTGTGTGTGTGTGTGTGTGTGTGTGTGTGTGTGTGTGCGGGTGTGTGTATTTGTGTGTGTTATTGTATTAACTGACTTGTGTGCGTGTGTTTACTTGCGTGGGAGCGTGTCTGAGAAGCACAGATGAGATATAATGATTGTATAGTCAACATTTTCATCTGCAAATGTTGAAAAAGGTGTGAACAGTCAATTACTAACTTGTAATACCAACATATTTTAGAAGAGGAAATGTTTCATAGCCTATAAAGATCATTTCCTAGAGATAAAAGATGGAAAAGTAACTTTTAAACGAGACTATGCCCATGCCTATACATATAATACAAAAGACATCTGAAAAACAAACTCCCATACAATTATATGTGAGGAACGAGTAATAAATAAAACCAAATAAAATAGAAAATAAAAGAAACACAAAATAGAATAAATAAGTTTAAAAGATAACAATCTTCTACCTGGCCTCAGACAGGAAGAACCACCTGAGCATGCTCAGAAATCAATAGGAGATTCCAGGCGTCAAAAAGAACCTCATAGTAGTACGTAAAAGTCAGTGACTGGGAACACACGGTCAGTGGCTTGGAAAGAAAATTCCTCTCAGAGAAATAGCTAGGAACCTGGAAATAAAAGTTGAGCCTTAAAAAATATATTTGTTTTGTCTCTTTTACCCTCTTTTATCCCTTTTCAGCCTGACGACTAACAAGAAGGAGTGACCATCCGTATTGGTTGGTTGATTTTAACGGCATATCTACTCTTCTGGGGTTATGTCATGCCTAACGTTTACGAAGTAATACATGTTGTGTATTTATATTTTTACTTTTTTAGTAATTGGTTTTAACAATGTATTAGCACCATTGTGGATCATCTTGTATGGTATTTATTAAGTTCATGTCGATATTTTATGGTATAATTGTATTTTCCTCAGAAAGGACAGAATGACCTCCATACTTACATTTTCAAATAGATCTTTCATATTGTTTGCATTAAAATAACGGTTTCTGATGTGAGCAAAAAACCTGCATTCTTTGAATAAGTGTTTAACAATCAAAGGTGTTTGCTATGTTTCACACTGTGGTTGTTGTTCTTGTTTGAGTATACAGGAGTGCGTTAGTCTTGTGTAACCAATGTCTAATCGGGAAACAATGACTTGTTCCTTTCTATACTTTCTTAAAGCTAGTCTCCAGTCTCCCAAAGTGGGTTTGATTACTGTGGATATTGTTATTCCAGCGTTGTTACTATTTTGTATGAAGGAATCTATTAATCTTAGGTTTCAAGTCAGTATATGGAATCTTGAAATTGTCGGAGATCAAATCTAGAGCCGATTTAGCTGCAGAGTCACCTCTTTCACTGTCCCTCGCTCCTATATGGCTTGGGATAATCCGTATTGTGTTTTAAAGAAAAAAGTGACCACCCACCTAACTACCTAACTCCATATATATTTTAACCAGAGAGAGAACATATGTTATATAACACTTCTTTACATATGTATACTCGTCTGGACATCGATAGTATCTATAATTTGAGCTGATACCCGTGGTTTTATCTCTTATACTTAATCTTGTAGTATCGGTCTGTACTTATCTTTCCTTGCAGTGTATATTTCGTGTGTAGCTTGGGCTGGTATTTCTTTTAGGATTCTGGGTAGCTGCTTTCTTACTTGCTTCATGGCGTGGTCAGGAATTACCAGATTAAATCGTGACAATGGATTGTTATTTTTCAAACAAAATATAAAAGTAGAAAATAGGTTTTGAGAAGAAAAAAATTAACAAGACGTATCAAATCTATGACTTAAATTTTAAAGTCGAGTCGAACTTGGAACGGGTCAACTGACTTAACGTTACATTTAACCTACATTATATATATATATATATATATATATATATATATATATAATATATATATATATATATATATATAATCAATGGTAATATATGGTTTCACACTCATAACTTAACATATGCTATATATATATTAACATATGTTACATATATATATATATATATATATATATATATATATAATATATAATATATATATATATATATATGTAAATGTAAATTACATATATATATATGTTACACACATATATATATATATATGTAAATGTAAGTTACATATATATATATATGTTATATATATATACATATATATAAATGTAAGTTAAATGTTATATATATATATGTAACATATGTTACATATATATATATATATATGTAAGTTAAAGAAAAGGAAATGAATCCGACGGTATGAGTATATCTTTTTTTTATACATACTCATATATATATATATATATATATATAATATATATATATATATATATATATATATATATATGTTTTTTTAAGCGAATGTTATAAAATATTCCAACTGCAGTTTCTTGCCATAGCAATTCTTCGGGGAATTATTGCTTATTCCAGCCATCTACTTTTATTAATATCCGGGCTGTACCCATTCTTAAGTACGTGGGTGTGCCACCCTACGTAATGCCAGAACCTACCTTGCACAGTTTATGCTTATTCAAATGCCTACACTTGTTTGTTAACTCAGATCGCGAGTTCAATATCTTCCCTGGGTCTCTGTATTCCGCTATTTTTAGTTTCTCATTTAAACACAGCATACAGGGGTTTTCATTTCCTTTATGTGCCCTTTTTATGATTCTCCACTCTACCCCTGGATCTCTACAATAATTTTCTTTTAGCTCCCACACATATTTTGCAAGTATGGTTGCTTCTCTGTATTTTCTATCCCTAAATGATAGCTTATTATATGATAGTAAATTTATTTGCTTCGGGGATTAGTAATATATATATATATTAGTAATATATATAATATATATATATATATATATATATATATATATATATATATATATATATAATATATATGCTAGTCGGACTCGTCGATATAATACAGTATAAGAATTTAATTTTTGTTTGATAGGTTTACTTAAGAACTATTTGCAAAATAATTCAATAAGTAAAACGTATAATAATCTTGATTTAACTCTCTTTGACTCATTCATTTGCCAAATACTTATATTGAGTTGCCTATCAAAATCTGCGGAGAGGCTTTTAGAATATCTACATTAATTTGCCGGCAAAAAAGTGACAAAAACGCAATACGGAAAATATCTATGTTTGGCCAAAAATTTCCAAAATATAATTCCGTAATACCCAATTTCAATATTAGAAATACAAAAAACATTTAACTTTTTTTTTCAGTTAATTTTAATTTTACGTTGAGCATTTAAGCGACACAAGACCATTTGGAATGTTTTATTAAAATTGGGTGAAATAAAATGGGACAAATAAGAAGTATACGATTAAGCGACACCAGTTTACATTTTTACATTGCATCTTGAACAATTTGAACGGTCCCATTTTAACCCGGGGTGTGTGCAGGATGATAACGAACGGAAGACCTTGGAACCAGCGTATTAATATATATATATATATATATATATATATATATATATATATATATATATATATATATATGAGAGTTCATAATTTGCTTGAAGCATTGTGTATGTATCGGTTGAAGTTCAATTCTTTTGATAAAGAGGTATTACCTCGAAAATTCAAGAAATAATAAAAATACAGGTCAACACACAACACCATTGTTACCGTATTATTATTTTTTATTAATTCCAAACTGCATTGTGATAGCCTTCTAAATCAACCTCCTAACAATATATATATATATATATATATATATATATATATATATATATATATATATATTATCAAGAAATCCACCAAACACCGCGTGCGATATGTGGAAGGAATGGAGAGTTGTTTCGCGCTATTGGGTCTCATCACCAGTGTATACTGAGATCTCCCCCATTAGAGATCGAACCATTGACTACAGAATGGAAAACCAAAACTATATCCCTGAGCCACTAGACCACGCCACACACGAGAATTTTAAAATCAATGTTAAATGCGCAACTGCTTAACCTTAATGAGTCTTGTAGCTACAATACCGACGACGTGGTCACTTCTAGAGCCACGTCTTCCATGCGCGTGATTATAATCTCATGGGCATGGATAGCTCAGTTGGTAGAGCGTTCGTCTGGAAACCACAATGTTCCTAGTTTGATTCCGGCACTCGCCAGCTCAGCGTATGAGTAGCACATGGATATGTGCGGTAAAGTGAGGAGCTGAGGGTAGAAGTAGCCCTCCACCTCAGACGCCCAAACAATCTGCTCGGTCTTGCGCTAGTGAAATTGGGATAGACTCCCTCGCTGATTGGCTGATACGGACTTTAGGCCGCCCCGACGACTACTATATATATATATAGAGAGAGAGATATTGATATATATATATATATATATATATATAGTAAATCAGAAACGAAGAGAAAAAAAGTAAATTCATTTTTTGAAGAAAAGCCGAGACAATGAACTAGGTCATAGTTAAATGCGTCTCTCTGATCAAAAGAGAATCATCACTTTATCTTTACAGTCAATCTTAGGTTTACTTAACCTAAGATTGACCATACTGATAAAGTAATGTAGGGTACTCTAAAAGTAAAAATGAAGTACTCTTGGATATTAATGTTTCGAGCAAATATAAGACTTTTTTTCTGTGCTCTAATCTACTTTGCCCACCAAACTATGTACTCTACGAAACATAAATAAAGTGGTCTCACTATACTATAATGAGATTTAATGTGTTTCTAATCTCTACTGATGGCACTGAAGTCCCTGGTGTGAAATTTTAATCGGGAAAGTTGTCGAATGATAAACCCTGTCAACAACTAAGATATATAATTGACAATTTTGCTTTGATAATGAGGAAATTAAGGAAGGAAAAGAACGACAGGGAACCAAAGAGAACAGAAAGAAAGAAAGAAGGAAAGAAAATAAGTAGGGTGATAATAAGATATATGACATTTTTCTAGTGTGCTTCAATGGAATGGAACGAAGAAAGAACGAAAGAGCAATTATGATGCGATATATAAAACACTTATACGGGCACCAGAATTCACCTCCAGCCTCTAAAACCCCTCAGAATTGCATCGAACTGATCTCCCCAGGAACTCTTGTGGAATAGCAATAATTGATTTTTGAGGACCGCTTTAGCTCATTTGGAAGGGGCGTCGGATTAGGAAGCAAAGGATCCGGTTTCGATACCGGCCCAGCGTATGAGTAGCACAGGGATCTGTGCCGTAAATTGAGAAGCTGATGGTAGGGTGGGCGCTGGATTCAGACGCCAAAAAACAATTTTCTTGGGCTAGTGCTAGTGAAAAGGGGATAGACTCCGTCCTGTCTGGCTGAAACCGATTTTACTATACTTATTCGTCCTTCAAGTTTTTCCAAAGTCGTTGGTTTCGTATAGTAGGAATTGTTCCTTCAACCCATCCCGAAGAAAAAAATTGCAGGGTATCAAATCAGGATTTCTGACAGGCTACTCATCCAGACAACGTCTATCCACCCATTTCCCAAGAAAATAGTTATTCAGCCACAGGCGTAAAACAATATAAAAAATGCTGAGGAGCACCATCTTGCATAAAAATCAAATAATTAACAAAATGTAACTGCATGTAAAAAGATTATTAATCGTTTAAAAATGTGAGTCACATTTCAATCACCCTGTGAATAGAGTGGGGAAATAAACAGATGTGTGTGTGTGTGTGTGTGTGAGAGAGAGAGAGAGAGAGAGAGAGAGAGAGAGAGAGAGAGAGAAATGAACTGAAAGAGAGAGAGAGAGATATGAACCAGAACGAGAGAGACAGATAGATAGAGAGTGTGAGCAGAGAGAGAGAGAGAGAGAGAGATCAACAGAATGAGAGAGAGAGAGAGAGAGAGAGAGGAGAGAGAGAGGGGGGGAGAGGGAGAGAGAGAAACGAGTAAAGGAAAACTTTAGTGGAGTATAAAATGTTTATTTTTGGAAAAATTATTTTGGGACTTTATTTTGAACAAAAAAAAGTTACTTCATAAATAATAAAAATAAAAAATTACTTGATTTTAATTAATATTTGGTTGTATTTTCTTGGTTTAATGAATATTACAAATGGGTTATTTGATGATAAGGCCATTCTTTTAGAAGAACAGTAGTGTTGCTCTTAAATCCCTTGCTGGGGTGGACGAGAGTGTTCATATTTTTCCCACGAGTATTAGTAAAAAAAAATGAATGTAATAACGCGAATGGATTTTGAACTCGCTTTATTAATGATTTCACAGCCTAGCACATTAACCCACAACGGCACGAGGACTTCATAAATACATTATAATGAAGAGAATAATACTAGAGAGTTAGCCATTAAGTAGTTTCTCACTTTCATGAAAACGACGCCTCCCCTCCTCATTACACTTATTGGAATAGCTAGGCAATTATGGACTTTACACGCGTGAGGTTACTGCATATTTCCCAATAGATCCAAAGGTCCGCGAGCAAGAAAAAAAGTAAGAAAAAGAAAATTAACAACAAAAAAAGAAAAAAAATAGAAGAGAGAAAGAGAAGAGAGAGAGAGAGAGAGAGAGAGAGAGAGAGAGAGAGAGAGAGAGAATTACTCTAGATATTATTATACTCTTTACATATTGAAGTAATTACCAATAGCTCTTAAGTAACCCATATCAAATGTTGTAATAGTCAAATTATCATACTGTAGCAATAACCTTCATACAATGACTGCTATTTACACAGTAGCATTGCAACCACAAAGCCTTCATCAGATGATGACTCTGGGTTCAGGCAGGTTTCGGGCCAAAGCATCATTACCACTAACCCAGAGCGCCCCAGCAGTTATCTCACGATACCACCAGATTTGTTGGTTTGATGTCACAATATAGGACAGCCGTATCCACGCTGATGCGGTTAGAGCTTTCTCCTGAATCTTTTTTAAGTATTTCCTCTTTTCGGGTAGAGAAAGTCCAAGTTTAGACAAAAATGCCGAGGTTGAGTTGGCAATAAACCCCGACATCCGACCTCAATGGGAAATACATCCGTTATTCATCCGTTTCTGAGCATTGTTCACGTAGGTCTTCATAATTTTCCAACTTCCGCTGATGGGCCCAATCCAGATTTTCTTCAAATGGAACTGTCAATTCATCGATATATTCTCGGTTCCTGTTAATTATTATTATTCCAATACTTTCAAGCATGTACGCCTTCCGGGCGTACAGTATTTAGTTTGAACGTAATGAAATAGTATTAAATGAGAAAGACTAACGAAATTAAATAAAGAACGCATATAAAACGTTTGCACTTACTTAATTATATCTTAATCACATTTTATTTATATATATTTATTCTTAGCATTCATTTTAATATCAGAGAATTAAAAACAATATCAATTGACACCAAGCTAATTATTTACCCAAACCCGTTTTGTTAAAACCAGTATTCAAATTAATCACACCATGTAATTGTAAACTTTATTTCTTAGTGATATATAAAATGCATTACAGGATTTTAAATGCACTAATAATTAGTTGCTTTTCAGGCAAATGTAACTCAGATTTTCATACAGACGGCGTAATAAATAAAATGAAATTCTATGTATTTATAGTTTGACTATAAATTAGATCCTCATTGATAAACTTACACTCCTGATAGTATGCTGCTAAGCAGTGACCGTAGTTTTGTTTACAGACTGGGACCGAGGAGAACTAAAAATATATATATATATATTTATATATATATAATATATATATACAAATAGATTAATTAATTAAAAAAGATATTTACGTGTCTTTTTGAAGCTCTCATAAAACTTTGTCCGCCCTAAAAATTCGTGTATGTTATTATAAATATATATATATATATATTATATATATATAATATATATATTATTACCTCACTAGATTTTTTCTTTTTTCATCTCTCCTCCTCCTATTGTAACAATTATATGCTTGTCATAATGGAATCTATTAATTGGGTCTATATATATATATATATATATATATATATATATATTATATATTATATATATATAAATATATATCAAAGTAAACAAACAGGTTTTGGTCTGTTGAGAAAGCGATAGCCGACAATTGGAGTATATCTGTCTTAACAGATCATTCTCGCCTAATTTATTAATCATCAACTAATTAAATTTCAATTGGTTATGACTTCAATTAAGCAACTTATTCCTCCCATATATATATTATATATATAATATATATATATATATATATATATTATATATATAATTTGTTAGTATTTATTAGTCCTTTTTAAAAAATGTTTATATTTCTTAAAGCCAGTTCCTGCCCACATTACACACTATGCCACGGCACTTCATAAACCAGTATTTATTAATGATAGGAAATCATGATAGAGATAGTTGGCTCAATAAGTTAACCCTAACTTTCATAAAAAGAACGTCTCATTAACACTTGTCTGAATAGCCAGGTAATTAGTGTTCTACAGGTTTTTTAATAAAAAATAAAGAAATCATAATGATTCACAATATCATGATGGACTTTACACACGTCTGAGGTTTACTGCATATTCCCACACCAGAATCCAAAGGTTCCGTGGCGCACGCCCTGCTAAAAGTGAGAATTTCGAGTATCGATTTAAAGATAAAAGGTCCGCCCGACATGAAAGACTGCTGTAATGCAATTTCCTTCATGCTAATTACCGCCATTTGGATTCCCACGTTTGAAGTCTACCTTCAGTAATAATATAATTCAGCGATTGTCACTAATAATGATATTAATGCATTCATCATTCATTTAAAATATCGCATAGTTCCTATCAAAATGAGGGATCGTTTACGGGGGAATCGTAGCTTCTGACCAGGATCAGAATCATTAGGCGTTCGCTTTGAAAATCAAAGACTGCACCTCGGCCCTTTCTGCAAATGATCAGAGATGGTTGCAGGTTGGTTCGGTTGGGTTATTTTATGCCGAAGACTTTTTTCTTTTATCCATTCTTGTTGGAAATCACACTGCAGTAGTAATGCATTCCCAGGTTTACATTTAGGGGTATGTACCATATATATATATATATTATATATATATATATATATATATATATATAATATATGTAAATAGAAATGTGGAATGAAAACAACACCAAATGCTGTTAAAGAAAGAAAACAATTATATATTAATCATAGCTAATACTGATCAAATTTCGATTTTACAAAAATAATCATCAGAGCTCATTCACTCCCGTAGTTGTTTGGGGGAGAGGGAAAGTTCAAATGAGTTTACACAACAAAAAAAAAAAACCTTAATACTGCAAAAAACGAAAAGGTTACAATATTCACCAACGTGGGCATTCGCGCCATATATATGTCGGTCATGTCTCATGTATATCTTATGTCAACCAAATGTATCGCGAATTTTTGAGATGTGGCAACAAGACGAAACAATTTAAACGGAAGGGTATGGGTATCTTACTCATATTGTCGGATTCATTTCCTTTCCTTTTAACTATATATATATATATATATATATATATATATATATATTATATATATATGATTCTTTAAACATTTTTTTTGAGATGAAACAAAGAAATCACAGTGCTCAACCACAAATTGGTTTAGAGAGCTCTATTTGATTTATTTGTTGATTTTTTAAAAAATATTAATTGTTTTCCAAAGGCAACTACCCAGTTTCAAGCTATTTTGCTATCATCAGGTTGCTCTAGCATTTTGCTATCATCAGTTTGCTAATGATCGAAAATGATCATCCCAAATTGCTACAGGAACGGCTCAAGAAATTGTAACTATGTGTGACAGAAAAATTTAGATACTGAAAAAATTAATTTCGAATAATAATAAAAAGTACTAAATAGAAGTCTGAGATTGTTAAGGCATGTCCACAAAAGCAAAAAATATTCCTAAATGCATGGATAGCGAAACCCAACATTCACCTGAAAGATAAATTTAGAGATTTTTACAGACCTTACCATCAGAAAGTTTGAATATAAATAGCCTTTTTCAATGTGATTTGGATATATAAAATTCCATAAAGACATGGATTTCATAAATTGAAACTAACCATCCATGCTGAAAAAATATTAAATTGCGAATTTACAGGACTTTACCATCAGAAAATTTTGAAAATACATACGTTTTTAACATATGAAGTTACTTTACATAATTCCAATATAAAAACGAAACTTCATCAAGTCTAAAGGAGATAACTTTGGTTCGCGCCCTTTTTAAGAAATGCAAAAATTCAAAAACAAAATCTAAAGCATAAAGAGATCCACAATAATTAACCGACGTAATTTGCGGTCTAAAATACATACACAAGCAAGAAATGCTCTTCACATTCTAAAACAGCAATAATTGATTAGCAAACCTGATGAATGGTCAAAAATGGCTTAAACCTGAGGTAGTGCCTAGAAACAATTTATCATTTATATACATAATAATATAATTATATCATATATGTGTGCCGTGTGTGTGTAGTGTGTGTGTGACTGTGGTGTGTTGTGTCTGTAGAAAATAGTGTGTATGTATTTAACAAACCCTTGCACAAGTAGGATGAAACACAAGTAATTTTAATCGGAGTAAACGGGTTTAAGATCAGAGTTTGGCAAAATTATAACAATACACTTGCGCATCCTGAGCAGATGAAACTGTACATTGTGTTTCTATGTTCAAAACGGTGTATAAAGGAGATACGCTACAACAATGGGGCACAAAGTTATTCCTTGTATTCAGTAGTTTGTTTTTTCACATGGCAACATTGAAATGGGTACCCTTCAACCGGAAGTTCCAATAATAGGGGGTTAAGTTTGGACAAAAAAGATATAAAAAAACCCCGACGAATCACAATGCAAAACTCGAATGAGGGCGGTCTATGCATACACAACACATAATCCTATACAACGGCTATTTAGCAATTTCCTTCAGATTTAGGAGGATCCTTCTGAAAGTGGGATAATAACCCGAAACCACACACCAAGACAAAAATACAGTAAATGAATAATACTTGTTCACTTTTGTTCTTCGCATAGTGAAACGTCTTCTCCAATTACCAATGTGCAACCATATATAATATACTATATATATAGTATTATATTATATATAATACTATATATTGGAGGATATGTGCTTAATTGAAGTGATACCTAATTTGAAAATATTAGTTAATAATTAATGATATTTTAGGCGGGCGGTATATGTTTAAAAATGTAAGGCTAAACAAATCGAGGAAATGTCATCCCTGAGATGCTACCATCGAGGATTGACATTTTTCGATTTGTTTAGCCTACATTTTTAACATATATGCCCGCCTTAAAATTCCATTAATTATTAAACAAATTATTTTTTTCAAAATTAGTATTGACTCAATTAAGCACATGTTCCTCCAAAAATTGTCGGCTAAAACCATATCAAATAAATACATTGTTTATTTACCTACTCGCATATATATACTATATATAATATATTAATAGTTATTAATATATATTATGATTTATTTATCAGTTCGTTATATCATATCTAAATAATCACGACCACTTTGGTGGATTAACTCTCTCGAAAATGGATTTTCTGACAGCTAATAATAAAAAATTTCTAGCTCTCCTTAATACGGATAGAGCACCTCTAGTGCCTAGTATACTTATAATAGTAAAATTCCAAAAACGTTTTTAAAGTGAGTGTAAGATGGCGCGGTGGTAATATGGTCTGACTGATGACAATGCGGTCGGGTTCGGAATCTCACCTTGAAGAGAATTTAGACTCATCAGATATAACAACAACGAAGCTACTGCCTCCACAAAGACTATACTACTATATATATATATTATATATATAATATATAAGTTCATCGCAGACACGGTTTTCGACTTATCAAGTCTCTTCAGTGTGGCAGACATTTTAGCTACCTACAGCCGGATTTGAAATCCGGATCAGTTCAGTGGTTCAATCCGTCACTTTAACATCAGGCTGTCATCACCCAGGGAAAACGTGAAGGGCATTTTAACTGATTTTAAATGTATGTACAAGGCCGTCATAGAGTGGTCCATCTCTCTATAGGAGAGCGTTGCCGGTTACGCTTTTAGTTGGCGGTCATCAGGAAAATCCCCCAGAGTGCTCAAGGGATGGGCGACCATATATATATATATATAATTATAATATATTATATACTACATATATATATATATCATATACTTATATATTAAAAGAAAGTTTGGTATGTACGTGTTCATGTATAACTTCAGAAAAAGAGACTGTCCGATTCAAAATCTTTTGCATAGACTTAATATCCTATAATAAGAACACACTACATTTTGTATTGATTGTTACTGATTAAGGGGTTAATTAATTAATTAACAAAAATCAAACGTAATCATGACATGGTGCTGCTGCTAAGATAAAAGAAATGCTGGCTTGCTGGCTATATCAGCAGTGATTTTAAAAATGGCTGTCTATAATTTGAAAAGACAAATTCGTGCCTTAATCGTTTTACAGCTTCGGAATTTCTCACGTATTTCCCAGTCAATCTTAAAAAATTTTGGTTTAGAAAATAAGATAAAATAATCGTTTTAATATGTTTAATTTGTATGTGGTTTTATCGATTTAATTATTTTTTATAGCAAATAATAACAATAATAAGCAAGGATTTTTTGATTTAATAATTAGTCAACTTTTAAAAATATTTTAATACTTTCATTTTCTCACTCACTCCTGGACGTTCCTTTGTAGACGGGTACTTTTGCTAGTATAAATATATATATATATATATATATATATATATATATAATAGGCAAAGCAATGTGCTTTGTGTCAGACTGTGCTATTCTGTGCATGTCTTACTTAATTGAATACAGCGCCAACCAATTCAGTAAAAACACATGAATTATATTTTGTCCATAATTGTATATAATTAGATTTTGAACTTATGATATACAGTAAAGTTTTATAGTCAAATGTTTATCAGACAAAGCTGGATTGAAAATTTAATTACACTAAAACCAAAATTCTTTCATTGATTAAAGCTGATACACAATAACAACAAAAGAAAGGACGGTTCATATTTTGTTTCTTCTTAATAATTTTGTAATGGTAGAATCAACACAGTGATGGAATCGTAACATGTAATCAACCGAAATTAATTGAACATTCCTTATACCTAAGGAAGCGCGTGATGTACTGGTTAACATCTGGAAATGGACACTTCGCCCGAGTTCAAATCCTGGACGTGGAATTGCATTTCACTGAGCGCTAATACCCTTGTAAGGTTGAATCCTACTCTCCCTCCAGCTATGGGTTTAAATAGTAGGCAGGACTGGCTCTTTTAACCATGGTTAGGCAACCGCGCTAGGAGAAGGAAATTCAACACTCTGAATTCAAACTCTGAATTCAAACCTGATAAAGACTCCGCTTAAGAAACCTTGACCTGTTGTCACATCCTGCTCGTGTGGAGGGGTTGGAAACATATATATACCTAAGTTTTTCATCTGTTGATCAATAACAATAGATACGAAAATGATAGACTTGGTAAATCTATGTATTAATACAACACCATTTTTGTATCCTGAGAAGCAGGATAAAACTAGTTCACAAGAAATGCCCCTACATGATGTCCTAACCCTATTACCCCAGTGCAACCACCCAATTCTTTTATCATATATGTGCTATATAGCGGATCTGGAGTCTTGAATTGTGCTGGAGTATGACGTTAAAATCTATCTGATAGTGAAGTTCCGGAGGTCTGGGAAAGTGGAGTACGCCTTTCACAATCATACATCTAGGTCCACTCTGAACCAGACATGTTCAGTATCTTTTGCAAGCCCCATCCATGAGTTAAATTAGAATAAAAAAAATGAGTTCAAAACTGGAATACCCATCAAGTATTGGATAGAGGAAACGTGTCGGCATAAAGTAAACCAACAAGGTTGAAATGCCGGTAAACAATCCAACACACCAAACAAAACAAATTTTGAGGTTTCTTATTGTTCTCATTTAAAGCTGGATTGAAATTGAATTACACCAAAGCCAAAAATTATATCAGTTGATTAGCTCACACACACACACACACACACACACACACACACACACATATATATATAATATATATATATATATATATATATATACATAATATATATATATATACATAGTTATGTCAGAAAAGTTCCAGAAAAGTCACATTCTTCGATTGAGGAGCATCGTCACTGCGAGTTCTTGCCACAGGACCAGACGATCACCAATGTCTTCGTTCAGTGCGCAGAGAGGGAGAGATTGAGGCAGCACAACTCGCGGGTGCTTCACCATGACAACGCCACCCGTCCACCACTGCCCTGAGTATCCGTGAGTCCTGGCGCCAACGAAACAGCCACATGCTGGAGCAACCCCCCTCACTCGCCCGACCTGGCTCCATGTGATTTTTCCTCTTCCCAAGCAGTACAAGGGGGTCATCAAGGAAAACCATATTTGAGGATGCTTCACGACATCAAAAAGGGCCGTTGACGACAGAGCTACTGAGAATCCCGAAAACCTCTCCAGGATTGTATTGCAAAGCGTGACAGAGAAGGGTGGGAAATTGCATTAGACTCCAGGGGGTTACTTTCAAGGGGAGTTTGCTAGTTTGAATTTGCAAATAATATTTTGTGACACCAGTCCTGGAACTTTTCTGACATACCTCGTATGTGTGCTTGTGTGTGTATGTGGAAATATCACAAGAAAGATGACCTTCATTATTTTGTTTTCTCAATAATTTTAAATTAAGTCAAAATATATTTCGTGTGCAATGGTAACAGAAATTAATTCAAACAGGAAATAACTGGACTGTCCCCTATAGCTAAGTATTTTATCTTTCTTCTGAAAATGGATAGATACTACCAGGACCTGTGGATATACTAAATTATGATTGAATTAAGTATTACAACGTGATGTGTTTACTTAAGGCTAATTGCGGACATAAGTCAATATGTAAGAAGTATATAATCTTGATTTAACCCCCCTCTCTCTCATTCTTTTTCTTTATTTATTTATTTCCTTCTTTTATCTTTTTCATTATGTTCTTTTTGAAACAGATTTGCGTTATTGCTGTGCGCTTATCCCCTCTCTCTGTTTTCTCCTACTCTTTCTTTCTTATTATATTTTTTCTAGATAATGTCATTTTCTTACTTTTCTTTCTTAATATAAAACGAAAATATTCTTTTACTTAGCTAAGGCTGCGTACTCTCCCAACGAGCTAATCTTCATTTTCTTTCTTTTTTAAAAAAAAAAGGAAGTAAAAACCAAAACGTTATAGTAGGAGAAGGTTTAGCTCAGTTGGGAGAGTACGCACCTTAGCTAAATAAAAGAATATTTCGTTTTTATTATTAAGAAAGAAACAGTAAGAAAATGACATTATACATAGAAAAAAAATATAATAAGAAAGAAAGAAGTAGGAGAAAGACAGAGAGAGGGGATAAGCGCACAGCAATAACGCTAATCTGTTTCAAAAGAACATAATGAAAAGATGAAAAGAAGGAAAAATAAATAAATAAAAGAAAAAGAATGAGAGAGAGGGGGGGTTAAATCAAGATTATTATACTTCTTACATATTGACTTTATGTCGCAATAGCTTTCTTAAGTAAACACATCAAACGTTTGTAATACTTAATTCATCATAATTTAGTATATCCACAGGTCCTGGTAGTATCTATCATTTTTCAGAAGAAGATAAAAACTTAGCTATAGGGGACAGTCCAAGTTAATTTCTGTTTGAATAATTTTCTGTTACCATTGCCAACACGAAATATATTTTTACTTAATTTTAAAATTATTATTGAGAAAAAACAAAATATGAGGTCATCTTTCTTTGATATTTTCCACATACACACACAAGCACACATACGAGGTATGTCAGAAAAGTTCCAGGACTGGTGTCACAAAATATTATTTCAAATTCAAACTACAAACTACCCTTGAAAGTAACCCCCTGGAGTCTAATGCAATTTCCCCACCCTTCTCTGTCACGCTTGCATACAATCCTGGAAGGGTTCTTCCGGGATTCTCAGTAGCTCTGTCGTCACGGCCCTTTTGATGTCGTGGAACATCCTCAAAATGGGTTTCCTTGATGACCCCCTTGACCTTGGGGAAGAGGAAAATCACATGGAGCCAGGTCGGCGCGAGTAGGGGGTTTGCTCCAGCATATGGCTGTTCGTCTGCGCCAGGAACTCACGGATACTCAGGGCAGTGTGGACGGGTGCGTTGTCATGGTAAGCACCCGCGAGTTGTGCTCCTCATCTCTCCCCTCTTCTTGCGCACTGAACGAAGACATACTGGTTGATCGTCTGGTCCTGTGGCAAGAACTCGCAGTGGACGATGCTCCTCACATCGAAGAATGTGACTTTTCTGGAACTTTTCTGACATAACTAGTGTATATATATATATATATATTATATATATATATAATATATATATAATATATATATGTGTGTGTGTGTGTGTGTGTGTGTGTGTGTGTGAGCTCTAATCAATGATATATTTTGGCTTTGGTTGTAATCAATTTTCAATCCAGCTTTAAATGAGAAACATAAAGAAACTACAAAATTTTGTTTTGTTTGTGTGTTGGATTTTACGGCATTTCAACCCTTGTTGGTTTACTTTATGCCGACTACGTTTTCCTCTATCCATACTTGATGGGTATTCAGTTTTGAACTCATTTTTATTCTATTTAACTCATGGATGGGGCTCTAAAAGATACTAACAGTCTGGTTCAGAGTGGACCTAGATGTAATGATGATGAAAGGCGTACTCCACTTTCCCCAGACCTCCGGAACTTCACTATCAGATAGATTTTAACGTCATACTCAGCACACTTAGACTCCAGATACCGCTATATAGCACATATATGATAAAAAGAATTGGGTGGTTGGCACTGGGGTAATAGGGTTAGGACAATCATGTAGGGGCATTTCTTGTGAACTAGTTTTATCCTGCTTCTCAGGATACAAAAATGGTTTGTATTAATACATAGGATTTACCAAGTCTATCATTTTCGTATCTATTGTTTTGACAAACAGATGAAAACTTAGGTATATATATTTACCAACCCCTCCACACGAGCAGGATGTGACACAAGGTCAATTTCTTAAGCGGAGTTTATCAGGTTTGAATTCAGAGTTTGAATTCAGAGTTTGAATTTCCTTCTCCTAGACCGGTTGCCTAACCATGGTTAAAGAGCCCAGTCTGCCCTACTATTTACCCATAGCTGGAGGGAGAGTAGGATTCATACCTTTCACAAGGGTATTAGCGCTAAGTGAAATGCAATTACCACGTCCAGGATTTGAACTCGGGGCGACGTGTCCATTTCCCAAGATGTTAACCAGTACATCACGCGCTTCCTTAGGTATAAGGGAATGTTCAATTAATTTCGGTTGATTACATGTTACGATTTCCATCACTGTGTCTGAATTCTACACAATTTACAAATTATTAAGAAGAACAAAAATATGAAACCGTCTTTCTTTGATTGTTATTGTGTATCAGCTTTAATCAATGAAAGAATTTTGGTTTTAGTGTAATTAAATTTTCAATCCAGCTTTGTCTGATAAACATTTGGAAACTATAAAACTTTACTGTATATCATTAAGTTCAAAATCTAATTATATTCAATTAATGGACTAAAATATAAAATTCATGTTGTTTACTGAATTTGGTTGGCGCTGTATTCAATTAAGGTAAGCATGCCACAGATAGCACAGGTCTGACAAAGCACATTGCTTTGGCCTATTATATATATATATATTATATATATATATATATATATATATACTAGCAAAAGTACCCGGTTCTAAAAAAGGAACGTCAGAGAGTGAGTGAGAAAATGAAAGTATTAATATTTTTTTAAAAAGTTGACTAATTATTAATCAAAAATCCTTTTGCTTATTATGTTATTTAATTTGCTATAAAAAATAATTAAATCGATAAAAACCACATACAAAATTACATATTTAAAACGATTATTTTATCTTATTTCTAACCAAATAAATATTTTTTAAGATTGGACTGGGAATACGTGAAGAAATTCCGAGCTAAAACGATTAAGGCACGAATTTGTCTATTTCAAATTATCAGCAGCCATTTTAAATCACTGCTGATATAGCCAGCAGCCAGCAATTTCTTTTATCTTAGCAGCAGCAGCCATGTCATGATTATCGTTTGATTTTTGTTTAATTAATTAATTAAACCCCTTAATCAGTACAAATCAATCACAAAATGTAGTGTGTTTTCTTAATTATTAGGGATATTAAGGTCTATGCAAGATTTTGAATCGGACATCTCTTTTCTGAGTTATACATCGACACGTACATACCAAACTTTTCTTTATATATATATATATATATATATATATATATATATATATATATATATATATATATATATATATATGGTCCCCATCCCCTTGAGCACTCTGGGGGATTTTCGCTGATGACCGCAACTAAAGCGTAAACGCAACGCTCTCCTATAAGAGAGATGGACCACTCTATGACGGCCTTTACATACAAACATATTAAAACAGTTAAAATCCCCTTCACGTTCCCTGGGTGATGACAGCCTGATGGTTAAAGTGACGGATTGACACTGAACTGATCGGATTTCAATCCCGGCTGTAGGTAGCTTAAAATGTCTAGCCACACTGAAGAGACTTGATAAGTCGAAACACGTGTCTGCGGATGACTTATATATATTATATATATATATATATATATATATAGTCTTTGTGGAGGCCATGTATGCTTCGTTGTTGTTATATCTGATGAGTCTAAATTCTCTTCAGGTGAGATTCGAAACCCGACCGCATTGTCATCAGTCAGACATATTACCACCGCGCCATCTATACACTCACTTTTAAAAACGTTTTTGGAATTTTACTATTATAAGTATACTAGGCAACTAGAGAGTGCTCTATCCGTATTAAGGAGAGCTATGAAATTTTTTATTAATTAGCTGTCAGAAAATTCCATTTCGAGAGAGCTTAATCCACCAGTGGTCGTGATATTTAGATATGATATACGAACTGAAAATTAAAATCATTATATATATATATATATATATATATATATATATATATATGCGAGTGAGTAAATAAACAATGTATTTATTTGATATGGCTTTTAGCCGACAATTTTTGGAGGACATGTGCTTAATTGAAGTCATACCTAATTTTGAAAATAATTAGTTAATAATTAATGAATTTTAGGCGGGCATATATGTTAAAAAATGTAAGGCTAAAACAAATCGAGAAAATGTCAATCCCTCGAAATGTACATTCAGGGATTGACATTTCCTCGATTGTTTAGCCTTACATTTTTTAACATATATGCCCGCCTAAAATTCATTAATTATTAACTAATTAATTTTCAAAAATTAGGGTATCACTTCAATTAAGCACATATCCTCCAATATATATATTATATATATATATATATATATATAT
Source organism: Doryteuthis pealeii (assembly GCA_023376005.1). Taxonomy (NCBI): domain Eukaryota; kingdom Metazoa; phylum Mollusca; class Cephalopoda; order Myopsida; family Loliginidae; genus Doryteuthis; species Doryteuthis pealeii. The sequence goes on from CM042145.1 coordinate 123,898,107, forward strand.
ATATATATATATATATGGTTTGCACATTGGTATTGAAGACTTTTCACTATGCGAAGAACAAAAAGTAACAAGTATTATTCATTTACCTGTATTTTTATTTTCTTGGTGTTGTTTGGGGTTATTATCCCATCTTCAGAAGACCTCTAAATCTAAGGAAAATGCAAATAGCCTTGTATAGGATTATTGTTTATCATACCGACTCATTCAGTTTTCAATTGTGATTCGTTCGGGTTTTTTATTCTTTTTTTCAACTTACCCCCTATTATTGAACTTCGGTGAGGTAACCCATTTCATGTTGCCATTGAAAAACAACTACTGAAGACAAGGAATACTTTCCCCATTGTTGTATCTTCTTTATACACTGTTGAACATAGAACACAATGTACAGTTCATCTGCTCAGGAATGCGCAAGTGTATTGTTATAATTTTGCAAAACTCTGATCTTAAACCGTTAAACTCCGATTAAATTCACTTTGTGTTTCATCCTACTTGCCAAGGGTTTGTTAAATACATACACACATATATTCTACAGACACACACACACACACACACACACACACACACACACGCACACATATATATATATATATATATATATATATATATTTGTTGAATTTTTTAAATATAATTGTTTTCCATAGGCAACTACCCAGGTTTTAAGCTATTTTGCCATCATCAGGTTGCTAATAATTATTCTGGTGTTTATGTGAAGACATTTCTTGCTGTTATGTTTTTAGACCGCAAATTACGTCGGTTAATTATTGTGGATTCTCTTTATGCTTTAGATTTTGTTTTTGAATTTTTGCATTTCTTAAAAAATGCTCACAAAGTTATCTCCCTTTAACCTTATGAAGTTTCGTTTTTAATTGGAATTTATGTAATTAACTTCATATGTTAAAAGACGTATGTATTTTCAAATTTTCTGATGGTAAAGTCCTGTAAATTTCGCAATTTAATTTTTCAGCATGGATGGTTAGTTTCATTTATCGAAAATCCATTCTTTTATGGAATTATATATCCAAAATCACATTTGAAAAAGTCTATTTATATTCAAACTTTCTGATGGTAAGGTCTTGTAAAAATCTCTAAATTTATCTTTCAGGGTGAATGTTGGGTTTCGCTTATCCATGCATTTAGGAATATTTTTTTCTTTTGTGGACATGCCTTAACAATCTCAGACTTTCTATTTAGACTTTTATTATTATTCGAAATTAATTTTTTCAGTATGCTAAATTTTTCTGTCACACATAGATTACAATTTCTTGAGCCGTTCCTGTAGCATTTGGGATGATCATTTTCGATCATTAGCAAACTGATGATAGCAAAATAGCTAGCAACCTGATGATAGCAAAATAGCTTGAAACCTGGGTAGTTGCCTTTGGAAAACAATTATATTTTTAAAAAATCAACAAATAAACAAATAAAGCTCCTACAAATTTGTGGTTGAGCACTGTGATTTCTTTGTTTCATCTCAAAAAATGTTTAAAGAATATATATATATAATATATATATATATATATTTATATTATATTATATATAAGTTAAAAGAAAGGAAATGAATCCGACAATATGAGTAAGAATACCATACCCTTCCGTTAAATGTTTCGTCTTGTTGCCAACATCTCAAAAATTCGCTACATTTGGTTGACATAAGATATACATGAGACATGACCGACATATATATGGCGCGAATGCCCACGTTGGTGAATATTGTAACCTCTTTCGTTTTTTTGCAGTATTAAGGTTTTTTTTTTTTTTTGTTGTAAAAACTCATTTGACTTTCCTCTCCGCCCCAAACAACTACGGGAGTGAATGAGCTCTGATGATTATTTTTTGTAAAATCGAAAATATTGATCAGTATTAGCTAATGATTATATTATAAATTGTTTTTCTTCTTTAACAGCATGTGTGTTGTTTTCATTCCACCATTTCTTTTACATATAATATATATATATATATATATATATATATATATATATATATATATATATATGTACATACCCCTAAATGTAAACCTGGGAATGCATTACTACTGCAGTGTGATTTCCAACAAGAATGGATAAAAGAAAAAAGTCTTCGGCATAAAATAACCCAACCAACCAACCTGCCAACCAATCTCTGATCTTTGGCAGAAGGGCCGAGGTGCAGTTCTTTGATTTCGAAGCGAACGCCTAATGATTCTGATCCTGGTCAGAAGCTACGATCCCCACGTAAACGATCCCCTTCATTTTGATAGGAACTATGCGAACTATTTTAAATGAATGATGAATGCATTAATATCATTATTAGTGACAATCGCTTGATTATTATTTATTACTAAGCAGAACTTCAAACGGTGGGAATCCAAATGGCGGTAATTAGCATGAAGGAAATTGCATTACAGGCAGTCTTTCATGTCGGGCGGACCTTTTATCTTAAAAATCGAATACTCGAAATTCTCACTTTTAGCAGGGCGTGCGCACGGGCCTTTGGATCTGTGTGGGAATATGCAGTAACCTCAGACGTGTGTAAAGTCCATCATGATATTGTGATCATTATGATTCTTTTATTTTTTATTTAAAACCTGTAGACACTATTACCTGGCTATTCAGACAAGTGTTAATGAGACGTTCTTTTTATGAAAGTTAGGGTTACTTTATTGGCCAACTCTCTATCATTGATTTCCTATCATTAAAATAACTGGTTTATGAAGTGCCGTGGCATAGTGGTTAATGTGCAGGACTGCTTTAAGATATAAACATTTTTTTTAAAGGAAACTAATAAATACTAACAATATATATATATATATATATATATATATATATACTATATAATATATTATATATATATGGGAGGATAAGTGCTTAATTGAAGTCATACAAATTGAAATTTAATTAGTTGATGATTAATAAATTAGGCGAGAATATCTGTTTAAAACAGATATACTCCAATTGTCGGCTATCGCTTTCTCAAACAGACCATAAACCTGTTTGTTTACTTTGATATTATATATATATATATATATATATATATATATATATATATATATATATATATATATATATAATAAAAGACCCAAATATAGATTCATTATTAGACAAGCATATATTTTACAATAGGAGGAGGAGAGATGAAAAAGAAAAAATCTAGTGAGGTATATATATATATATATATATATATATATATATAATATATATATAATATACATACACGAATTTTTTAGGCGGACAAAGTTTTATGAGAGCTTCAAAAAGACACGATAATATCTTTTTTTATTAATTAATCTATTTGTATATATATATATATATATATATATATATATATATATATATTTTTAGTTCTCCCTCGGGGTCAGTCTGTAAACAAAACTACGTCACTGCTTAAGTCACAATACTCTCAGGAGTGTAAGTTTATCAATGAGGATCTAATTTATAGTCAAAACTATAAATACATAGAATTCATTTTATTTATTAACGCCGTCTGTATGAAAATCTGAGTTACATTTGCCTGAAAACAGCAACTATTATTAGTGCATTTAAAATCCTGTAATGCATTTTATATATCACTAAGAAATAAAGGTTTACATTACATGGTGTGATTAATTTGAATACTGGTTTTAACAAAACCGGGTTTGGTAAATAATTACTTGGTGTCATTGATATTGTTTTATTCTCTGAATATTAAAATGAATGCTAAGAATAAATATATATAAATAAAATGTGATTAAGATATAATTTAAGTAAGTGCAAACGTTTTATATGCGTTCTTATTTAATTTCGTTAGTCTTTCTCATTTAATATATTTCATTACGTTCAAACTTAAATACTTACGCCCGGAAGGCGTACATGCTTGAAAGTATTAGGAATAATAATAATTAACAGGAACCGAGAATATATCGATGAATTGACAGTTCCATTTGAAGAAAATCTGGATTGGGCCCATCAGCGGAAGTTGGAAAATTATGAAGACCTACGTGAACAATGCGTCAGAAACGGATGAATAACGGATGTATTTCCCATTGAGGTCGGATGTCGGGGGTTTATTGCCAACTCAACCTCGGCATTTTTGTCTAAACTTGGACTTTCTCTACCAGAAAAGAGGAAATACTTAAAAAAGATTCAGGAGAAAGCTCTAACCGCATCAGCGTGGATACGGCTGTCCTATATTGTGACATCAAACCAACAAAGTCTGGTGGTATCGTGAGATACTGCTGGGGCGCTCTGGGTTAGTGGTAATGATGCTTTGGCCCCGAAACCATGCCTGAACCCAGAGTCATCATCTGATGAAGGCTTTGTTGGTTGCAATGCTACTGTGTAAATAGCAGTCATTGTATGAAGGTTATTGCTACAGTATGATAATTTGACTATTACAACATTTGATATGGTTACTTAAGAGCTATTGTAATTACTTCAATATGTAAAGAGTATAATAATATCTAGAGTAATTCTCTCTCTCTCTCTCTCTCTCTCTCTCTCTCTCTCTCTCTCTCTCTCTCTTTCTTCTCTTCTATTTTTTTTCTTTTTTTGTTGTTAATTTTCTTTTTCTTACTTTCTTTCTGCTCGCGGACCTTTGGATCTATTGGGAAATATGCAGTAACCTCACGCGTGTAAAGTCCATAATTGCCTAGCTATTCCAATAAGTGTAAATGAGGCGTCGTTTTCATGAAAGTGAGAACTACTTAATGGCTAACTCTCTAGTATTATTTCCTTTCATTATAATGTATTTATGAAGTCCTCGTGCCGTTGTGGTTAATGTGCTAGGCTGTGAAATCATAATAAGCGAGTTCAAAATCCATTCGCGTTATTACATTCATTTTTTTTTTACTAATACTCGTGGGAAAAATATGAACACTCTCGTCCACCCCAGCAAGGGATTTAAGAGCAACACTACTGTTCTTCTAAAAGAATGGCCTTATCATCAAATAACCCATTTGTAATATGTCATTAAACCAAGAATACAAACCAAAATATTATTAAAATCAAGTAATTTTTTATTTTTATTATTTATGAAGTAACTTTTTTTTGTTCAAAAATAAAGTCCCAAAATAATTTTTCCAAAATAAACATTTTTATACTCCACTAAAGTTTTCCTTTACTCGTTTTCTCTCTCTCCCTCTCCCCCCCTCTCTCTCTCTCTCTCTCTCTCTCTCTCTCTCTCATTCTGTTGATCTCTTCTCTCTCTCTCTCTCTCTCTCACACTCTCTATCTATCTGTCTCTCTCGTTCTGTTCATATCTCTCTCTCTCTCTTCAGTTCATTTCTCTCTCTCTCTCTCTCTCTCTCTCTCTCTCTCTCTCTCTTCACACACACACACACACACACACATCTGTTTATTTCCCCACTCTATTCACAGGGTGATTGAAATGTGACTCACATTTTAAACGATTAATAATCTTTTTACATGCAGTTACATTTTGTTAATTATTTGATTTTTTATGCAAGATGGTGCTCCTCAGCATTTTTTATATTGTTTACGCCTGTGGCTGAATAACTATTTTTCTGGGAAATGGGTGGATAGACGTTGTCTGGATGAGTAGCCTGTCAGAAATCCTGATTTGATACCCTGCAATTTTTTTCTTCGGGATGGGTTGAAGGAACAATTCCTACTATACGAAACCAACGACTTTGGAAAAACTTGAAGGACGAATAAGTAATAGTAAAATCGGTTTCAGCCAGACAGCGACGGAGTCTATCCCCTTTTCACTAGCACTAGCCCAAGAAAATTGTTTTTGGCGTCTGAATCGCAGCGCCACACCTACCATCAGCTTCTCAATTTACGGCACAGATCCCTGTGCTACTCATACGCTGGGCCGGTATCGAAACCGGATCCTTTTGCTTCCTAATCCGACGCCCCTTCCAAATGAGCTAAAGCGGTCCTCAAAAATCAATTATTGCTATTCCACAAGAGTTCCTGGGGAGATCAGTCGATGCAATTCTGAAGGGGTTTTAGAGGCTGGAGGTGAATTCTGGTGCCCGTATAAGTGTTTTATATATCGCATCATAATTGCTCTTTCGTTCTTTCTTCGTTCCATTCCATTGAAGCACACTAGAAAAATGTCATATATCTTATTATCACCCTACTTATTTTCTTTCCTTCTTTCTTTCTTTCTGTTCTCTTTGGTTCCCTGTCGTTCTTTTCCTTCCCTTAATTTCCTCATTATCAAAGCAAAATTGTCAATTATATATCTTAGTTGTTGACAGGGTTTATCATTCGACAACTTTCCCGATTAAATATTCACACCAGGGACTTCAGTGCCATCAGTAGAGATTAGAAACACATTAAATCTCATTATAGTATAGTGAGACCACTTTATTTATGTTTCGTAGAGTACATAGTTTGGTGGGCAAAGTAGATTAGAGCACAGAAAAAAAAGTCTTATATTTGCTTCGAACATTAATATCCAAGAGTACTTCATTTTTACTTTTAGAGTACCCTACATTACTTTATCAGTATGGTCAATCTTAGGTTAAGTAAACCTAAGATTGACTGTAAAGATAAAAGTGATGATTCTCTTTGATCAGAGAGACGCATTTAACTATGACCTAGTTCATTGTCTCGGCTTTTCTTCAAAAAATGAATTTACTTTTTTCTCTTCGTTTCTGATTTACTATATATATATATATATATTATATATCAATATCTCTCTCTCCTATATATATAATAGTAGTCGTCGGGGCGGCCTAAAGTCCGTATCAGCCAATCAGCGAGGGAGTCTATCCCAATTTCACTAGCGCAAGACCGAGCAGATTGTTTGGGCGTCTGAGGTGGAGGGCTACTTCTACCCTCAGCTCCTCACTTTACCGCACATATCCATGTGCTACTCATACGCTGAGCTGGCGAGTGCCGGAATCAAACTAGGAACATTGTGGTTTCCAGACGAACGCTCTACCAACTGAGCTATCCATGCCCATGAGATTTATAATCACGCGCATGGAAGACGTGGCTCTAGAAGTGACCACTCGTCGGTATTGTAGCTACAAGACTCATTAAGGTTAAGCAGTTGCGCATTTAACATTGATTTTAAAATTCTCGTGTGTGGCGGGTCTAGTGGCTCAGGGATATAGTTTTTGGTTTTCCATTCTGTAGTCAATGGTTCGATCTCTAATGGGGGAGATCTCAGTATACACTGGTGATGAGACCCAATAGCGCGAAACAACTCTCCATTCCTTCCACATATCGCACGCGGTGTTTGGTGGATTTCTTGATAATATATATATATATATATAATATATATATATATTATATATATATATATATTGGTTAGGAGGTTGATTTAGAAGGCTATCACAATGCAGTTGGAATTAATAAAAAATAATAATACGGTAACAATGGTGTTGTGTGTTGACCTGTATTTTTATTATTTCTTGAATTTTCGAGGTAATACCTCTTTATCAAAAGAATTGAACTTCAACCGATACATACACAATGCTTCAAGCAAATTATGAAAACTCTCATATATATATATATATATAATATATATAATATATATATATATTATATATATATATATATATTAATACGCTGGTTCCAAGGTCTTCCGTTCGTTATCATCCTGCAAACACACCCCGGTTTAAAAATGGGACCGTTCAAATTGTTCAAGATGCAATGTAAAAATGTAAACTGGTGTCGCTTAATCGTTATACTTCTTATTTGTCCCATTTTATTTCACCCAATTTTAATAAAACATTCCAAATGGTCTTGTGTCGCTTAAATGCTCAACGTAAAATTAAAATTAACTGAAAAAAAAAGTTAAATGTTTTTTGTATTTCTAATATTGAAATTGGGTATTACGGAATTATATTTTTGGAAATTTTTGGCCAAACATAGATATTTTCCGTATTGCGTTTTTGTCACTTTTTTGCCGGCAAATTAATGTAGATATTCTAAAAGCCTCTCCGCAGATTTTTGATAGGCAACTCAATATAAGTATTTGGCAAATGAATGAGTCAAAGAGAGTTAAATCAAGATTATTATACGTTTTACTTATTGAATTATTTTGCAAATAGTTCTTAAGTAACCTATCAAACAAAAATTAAATTCTTATACTGTATTATATCGACGAGTCCGACTAGCATATATATATATATATATATATATATATATATATATATATATATATATTATATATATATATATATACTAATATTATATATATATTACTAATCCCCGAAGCAAATAAATTTATATCATATAATAAGCTATCATTTTAGGAAAATACAGAGAAGCAACCATACTTGCAAAATATGTGTGGGAGCTAAAAGAAAATTATTGTAGAGATCCAGGGGTAGAGTGGAGAATCATAAAAGGGCACATAAAGGAAATGAAAACCCCTGTATGCTGTGTTTAAATGAGAAACTAAAAATAGCGGAATACAGAGACCCAGGGAAGATATTGAACTCGCGATCTGAGTTAACAAACAAGTGTAGGCATTTGAATAAGCATAAACTGTGCAAGGTAGGTTCTGGATTACGTAGGGTGGCACACCACGTACTTAAGAATGGGTACAGCCCGGATATTAATAAAAGTAGATGGCTGGAATAAGCAATATTCCCCGAAGAATTGCTATTGGCAAGAAAACTGCAGTTGGAATATTTTATAACATTTCGCTTAAAAAACATAATAATATATATAATATATATATATATATATATATATATATATATATATATTATGAGTATGTATAAAAGATATACTCATACCGTCGGATTCATTTCCTTTTTCTTTTAACTTACATATATATATATATATATGTAACATATGTTACATATATATATATAACATTTAACTAATTTATATATATGTATATATATATAAATATATATATATATGTAACTTACATTACATATATATATATATTGTGTGTAAACATATAATATATATTGTAATTACATTTACATATAATATACAATATATATATATATATATATATATATATAATATATATATATATATATTATGTAACATATGTTATATATAATATAGCATATGTTAAGTTATGAGTGTGAAACCATAATATTACCATTGATTATATATATATATATATATATTATATAATAATATATAATATATATTATATATATATATATATATTAATTGTAGGTTTAAATGTAACGTTAAGTCAGTTGGACCCGTTCCAAGTTCGACTCGACTTTAAAATTTAAGTCATAGATTTGATACGTCTTGTTTAATTTTTTTTCTTCTCAAAACCTATTTTTTTCTACTTTTATATTTTGTTTGAAAATAAACAATCCATGTCACGATTTAATCTGGTAATTTCCTGACCACGCCATGAAGCAAGTAAGAAAGCAGCTACCCAGAATCCTAAAAGAAATACCAGCCCAAGCTACACACGAAATATACACTGCAAGGAAAGGATTAAGTACGACCGATACTACAGATTAAGTATAGAGATAAAAACCACGGTTATCAGCTTCAAATTATAGATTACTATCGATGTCCAGACGAGTATCATATAAAGGAAGTGTTATATAACATATGTTTCTCTCTTGGTTAAAAATATATATGGAGTTAGGTAGTTAGGTGGGTGTTTCACTTTTTTCTTAAAAACACAAATACGGATTTATCCCAAGCCATAGGAGCGAGGGACAGTGAAAGAGGTGACTCTGCAGCTAAATCGGCTCTAGATTTGATCTCCGAACAATTTCAAGATTCCATATACTGACTTGAAACCTAAGATTATAGATTCCTTCATACAAAATATGTAAAACGCTGGAATAACAATATCACAGTAATCAACCCACATTTGGAGAACTGGAGACTAGCTTTAAGAAAGTATAGAAAGAACAAGTCATGTTTCCCGATTAGACATTGGTTACACAGACTAACGCACTCCTGTATACTCATCACAAGAACAACAACCACAGTGTGAAACATAGCAAACACCTTTGATTTTAAACACTTATTCAAAAGAATGCAGGTTTTTTGCCACATCAGAAACCGTTATTTTTAATTGCAAACAATATGAAAGGATCTTTTTGAAAATGTAAGTATGGAGGTCATTCTGTCCTTTCTGAGGAAAACACTATCCATAAAATATCGACATGAACTTTAATAAATACCATACAAGATGATCCACAATGGTGCTAATACATTGTTAAAACCAATTACTAAAAAGTAAAATATAAATACACAACATGTATTACTTCGTAAACGTTAGGCGCATGACATAACCCCAGAAGAGTAGATATGCCGTCTAACATCAACCAACCAATACGCGTATGGTCACTCCTTCTTGTTAGTCGTCAGGCTTGAAAAGGAGATAAAAGAGGGTAAAAGAGAGACAAAACAAATATATTTTTTTAAGGCCTAACTTTTATTTCCCAGGTTCTAGCTATTTCTTCTGAGAGAATTTTTTCTTTCCAACCACTGACCGATGTGTTCCAGTCACTGACTTTACGTATACTATGAGTTCTTTTGACGCCTGGAATCTCCTATTGTATTTTCTGAGCATGCTTCAGGTGGTTCTTCCTGTCTGAGGCCAGTAGAGATTGTTATCTTTTAAACTATTTTTCTATTTTGTGTTTCTTTTATTTCTTATTTTATTTGGTATTTATTTACTTACTCCGTTCCTCACATATAATTGCTATGGGAGTTGTTTTTCAGATGGTCTTTTGTATTATATGTATAAGGCATGGGCATAGTTTCTCGTTAAAAGTTACTTTTCCATCTTTTTCTCTGGAAATGATCTTTTATAGGCTATGAAACATTTTCCTCTTCTAAATATATGTTAGTTATACAAGTTAGTAATTGACTGTTCACACCTTTTCAACATTTCGCAGATGAAAATGTTGACTATACAATCATTATATTCTCATCCACGGTAGACTGCCTCAGACACGCTTCCCACGCAGTAAACACACGGCACACAAGTCAGTTAATACAATAACACACACAAATACCACACACCGCACACACACACACAACACACACACACACACACCACCACATACACCACACACCACACACACAGTATCATAACTTTATATATATATAATATATATTTTATATTTATATACATATATCAGTTTAGTTGGTTTTATTCGAATATCTTTGACCTTTTAAGGGTTAAGAAATACACCTGACTGGGTAACCATCACTATATAGATGTCCATCTGCCTTTGGAGTTATAAAAACCTGGTCGATGTTTTAGACCACCCTGTCCAACCAGTGATACTCATAATTTTACGTTTTACATTCTCCAAAACCCGTTTTCAAACCTACAGAGACCAGGCTATCCTCTATTGGCCCAATCGCTTGAGGAACGTCAATCATGAACAGATACACACCCACACACACACACAGCACAGAGAATTTGGTCTGAGATCACATAGCGAGAAACTATCTGTTAACCAGGCGCCGTAACTCCATATCCAGGCTATCGTAAACTTATATATATTAGGCGCGTGGTTAGAGTCGTAGGAAAAATACACAATCGGACTCGGTCGGATTTCGAGTTCAATTTCCTAGACGAAGTGTTGGCATTTCACACAGCGGCTAATACCCTTGGGAAAGGTATGAATCCATATATCCCCCTCCAGCTTGGGTTAAATATAGGGCAGACTGGGCCCTCAGCCTTGGGTAGGTAACCAGTCAGGAGGGGATAATACTCTGAATTCAAAATTTCCTTGAGGTCGGTCGTTGATTGGGTTGTGGCAACCCTTTTGATGCACCAATTCTTCCTATCGACTGTGCCAAAAAAGTGTGGATGCTTTCAACACAGCCTCACCACTATAAACAAATCACTGTTGGTGTGTGTTGTATATATGAATCTCATGCGTCAAAAATCGACGAGAGAGCCATAATATATAAATACTATATATATATATACTATATAATATATATATATATACCTCCTAAACAAAATCCAAGAATAGGCATACTCCAGAATACACATCTTAACAGAACAATGGACGTAATATCCCTATAGCACAAATATCCAACGCAAAAGAATGGCATCCAAGCGTGCAGCAGAGTTTATTTCAGAAAAAATTCTTCCCGTAAGCCACATTGAACACATATATATATAGTAGAAATGGTATGTATAGATGACCTACATAATTCCACCAAAAAAGATTCATCAGGCTTAATATGTAATAAATTAAATCAAGAATTGATTTAATTAAAGGAATGGAAGGGAACAATAAAAATTATACCGTTTGAAAAGAGTTCGAACAGTGAGGATGAACGCTACGTAGTTACATTATATATATATAATAATGATTAGATAGATTTGATAGCATATATGGATTTATAGATATATAATATTATTATTCAATTGTGTTATACTCTTAGATCTGTATTTCTCCATCTTAAATCTAATTGTAGTCAATTCTGGTGAAATCCTTCCTCCTCCCCTCTTCTTCCTTCCTCCA
>CM042145.1:123910576-123930576 GCA_023376005.1 Doryteuthis pealeii
CATCGAAGAAAGGAAATGAGAGTAAGGGAAGGATGAGAGAGGGTTGAGCATGCGGAAGCGATAACGCTAGTCTGTTTCAATAGGACGTAATAAAAGATTAAAAGAAGGAAATAAATTTTAAAAATTGTGAGAGAGAGAGATTTAAATCAAGATTATTATTTTTAACATATTGAATTATTTTGCGATAGCTCTTGAGTAAACATATCAAACGCTGTATACTTAAATTATCATACAGTGGTATGTTCACAAGGTCCTTCGATCAACATTTAATATATTACTTTGTCATTTCTTTTGAGTAAGGCTTAATACGAAAACCTTAGTTAAGTATTGCTATTATATCTGTTCAACTGTTGAGACAGAGCCAAATAGAGAAGAGAAGACTATTTTGCGTCTTCAAAATAAAAACCATCTACCCAATGTGAAAGTCAATATTCAAGTTACTCGATATTATATATATATTCTTGTGTGTGGTGAATGATTGGTTGTCTTAGAAGCATAGAAAGGAGTAGAGATCAGAATCAAATTGATGAATATTATGCTCTTAATCCCACTTATTTTCCTTATATTTCGAGATACCTTCCACTTTCTTAAAGGTTTATTCGTAGCAGGATGTGACACAAGGTCACTTTTTTTAAGCGGGTATTAACAAAATTAAATTCAGAGTTTAACAAATGTTAAAGAACCCGGACAGCCCTGATAGTTGCCAGCTATTTAGCGGAAGGGAGGATATTTGGATTCAAATAATTAGCGCTATGTGAAATGCAAACAACTCTGTTCAGGATGGAAATCGTTCCGTCGTGTTCATTTCGTAGGACAATAACCATTACACCACGCACCTCCTCGATTTATATATATATAATATATATTATAGATAATATATATATATATAGTATAGATAGATAGATAGATAGATACGCGTGCACGGCCCGCGCGTGTGTGTGTGTGTTGATATTTAACGGTTTGAAATAATCATATATGTATTTATATAAGTTCGCACATACCCGCGCATTCGTGTGTGTGTGTATTATGTGTGTGTGTGTGTGTGTGTGTGTGTGTGTGTGAGAGAGAGGAGAGAGAGAGAGAGAGAGAGAGAGAGAGAGAGAATGTGGTGTGTGTGGTGTGTGTGTGGGTAGGTGTGTGTGTGTACCTGTGTGTGTATATGTATGTCTATATAAGAAAGAAAAACTTTGGAAAATCATATATATATATATGTATACCGGGTTTGGCCGAAGATAAGACTACCCACATAACAGCTAGCGTTATTTTTCAAGATGATTTAATATGAGCCCTCCCCTTAAATTAAGCACTGGTTGAGAGCGCAGCCAGACGACAGAAAAATAAGCACTCTTCTCTATCACATCATATGATGCCAACACTCTTCATCCCCCGAAATAATACCTTGTGTTATATTTTGAGTGAATATCAATATGTCTGTCTTATTTTGGGTAAACATGGTACACACAAACACACACACACACACAGCACACACACCACACACACACACACACACACACACACACACACAACACATATATATATATATATATATATATATTTGTATATGTATAAGTATAACTTAACCAGGTGGGTATGAGTACGATCGTTGGAAGCACAATTATCCAGAGGTTTAAGGTTGAAAGAAAAACAATATACAAAGGCTCAATACAAAGTTAGAGCATAAAATTTATTTAAGATGGAAAATGAGTAACCTACTCGAGTTTCATCGATAGATTCTTCCGTTACTTTTAAATTAATCGAGTTTAAACGATTAATCTTTGGTGTTATAAAACATGCCCGTTGGAATGGGCATGTTTATAACACCAAAGATTAATCGTAAACTCGATTAATTTTAAAAGTAACACTGAAGAATCTATCGATGAAACTCGAGTAGGTTACTCATTTTCCATTCTTAAATAAATATAATATATATAATAATATATATAAATATATTATATTGCGAGGTGTAAAATCTTTGGATGTGTGGATGTGGGCTTGTATATAAATATATATATATAATGTGTGTGTGGTGTGTGTGCGCGCGTGTGTGTGTGTTGTGTGTGTGTGTGTGTGTGAGTGTCTTTGAGTGTCTGTGTCTGTGTTTGTGTTCCTTCTGGATCTGTCTGTATGTTGTGTGTTATTTACAAAGGAGATTAATGAAAAGATCCACCCCAAAAGCAAATGAGAAAGATCGAAAGAAATAATATGCCGATTTATTTCCGGGGCAAAATCAAAAGGGAATATTGAGTACTGACTTACGAACGCACACGTCATGAACTTCTTTGAACTTTAACTAATGTCGAAACGTTTCTCTTGTTTCTAAAAGAAAAAGGATTGGGCGACGGAAGGGCCTTGAATTCTCACAGCATACACACACACACACACACACATCACACACACACACACATATATATATATATATTATATATATATAATATATATAAAAACACGTCTTGTGAGTAAACAATTCTTTTATATTGACTTCTTCTTGATCTCACACGTTAGAGGAAAAAACGCTTCAATCCTTTTAAATATTCGATAAAGTGTGGCAGCTGCATCCATATGCAATATTTTATGCATGTTGAATACTGACGACTGAGTGGAATATTGTGTTTGCCATGCAGTTCGCTTTTTCTGCAGGTTTCTCCGAGAGAAGCATAAAAGAAGAATAGCCAGCGATACTCAACATATGTGCAATGAGGCTGGTACACCGCACGTTAAAGTGTGCATCCTTGCCTATTAAGTGCAGATATGAGGAACTTCTCGACCCTAATCAAGGGTTGAGCAAACCCTGAAGAAGCCAGGTGTCAGTATGCTGAACGGATGGCATAAATAGGGGGAAATATGATTCAGATGTTGAAGTCAGGTATGTTACTCAGTTGGTAGAGCAATCGTCTAGGATCGTAAGCTTCCGGGTTCGATCACCGATCCTCGCTAGCTCAGCACACATAAGAACAATAAGATAAGCTTAAGTGGAATGCTGAATGCATATTTTAATCGCATTGTGTTAGCTCAATTGGGAGAGAATTCGTATAGGAATCGTAAGTTCTGGGTTCGATACCGTCCCGCGAACTCAACGTAATGAGTAGGATTACTTGGAGTAATCTAAACCTGTGCGGACGTAAGTCTGGGAGCTGAGTGATAACAGTTTGGGTAATCTGATCCACGCTGTAATCTACACTTTACAGATTACCCAAACCGTGCCACTTAAGTTGCGGTAAGGTCTGGCAACTCCCTCTCTGCCAATCATCTCCCTGGTCTAGTGCTAACAAATATGTGATAGATCCCTTCGCTGTCTCGGCTGATATCCGACGAAAGGCACTCCGCTCAACTTTACTTTACTTACATATGTTAGCTCAGTTGGTAGAAAAATTATCCATGAATGCGTGAAGGTTCCGGGTGTCAAATACCAAAGTCCTTAGCCAACTCAGTGGGCATGAGTTAGTAAACTTGGATATCCTTATGTCTGGTAAGCATCCTGGGAGCTGAATGTTAGGTGTGCCGGTCCACCTTAGCAAAAATATTTCCCTAGTTAGCAGCAAGCGAAAAGGGGGGGTTTTGATTCCCTCGTTATTTGGCTGATACCGCGACAATAGGTCACTCTGCAGAAGTAACTTTTATGGTCCTGTTTTGTTAGTTTGTTTTTTTTTTTTTTTGGTTTAATTGGCATATCAACCTTGTGTGTTATTTTTAAATGCCCAAAAACATTGGCAGGAGGGTACTATTTTAACACATAGTTGGATGCTTATGATCTTCGCATCAAACATAAATTTTTCATCGATCCCTGTTTAATTACATTTAGAGTTATTTTTTTTTTTTACTTAGCTTCGCTTAGTCTGGTGCTCATCCCCGCTGGATGCTTACCTACCTGTTGTTCCTAAGTGACTAACCACATATAATACCACAATACAAATATGGTGAACCGCATAATATCAGTTCCGAATTTTTCTGACAAAATATATTCTCAAATGAAAGTGTAAACAGTTTTTAATGCGCTGTTAATAGAAACGTTGGAAATTATTTTTTAAATAAATAATATCATGAATGACAATTTCCATAGAAATTGTTAACACTTTTAGTCATCTCTATTAATTACACTAGCAAGTCAGTATTCAAGTTTCATATTAATGATAATTATCAAATTAAGAAAGACTAACGAAATTTAATAAGAAACGCATATAAAAAAGAATACACATATTTCAATTATATTTTAATAATATGAATCAGTTCATTGGGGTTGATTTTAATACGTTGGAGAAATCAAACAATATTATTACAGATGCAATAACCCTTAATGATTAGCCGAAGCTTGACAGCAGACTATAATTAGTGACGTTGATCCTCACTAGGTGTTCAAATACTTTTATTTTCTTTCCTAACTGAATAACTAAAATGATGGAAGTGTAGAATAAATAAGGAGGAACTTATAGACGGCACTCCTACACATGGGACATACCAGTGTTTGCCCGACAAGCCCATTTATCAAGCTTTGTTCGGTAAATAGAACTTGCCAAGCGCGATGCCGATAGGGGCGGATAGCGCGAGAGACGCACTTCAAATCGAATCCGGTGCTGTCGACATGCGTTGATCGATGATTGAAATGATGATCCGATGATGATGAATATGGTTGGGTTTGGCTGATAGGTGTTTTCCGGCATATCAACGCATTGGTCATTATATGCCTAGACTTTTAAGAGTTTAACTGCTTCTTTCTTTTTTAAAACGCATTTTCATATAACGCATATTTTTTTCTATTCAACTCATAAAGATGAGGCCCTAACACACTGGTCATTGTAGACCTGGAAGTAATGGTGATGAGGCAAGTAACTCACATTTGCCAGAGCTTTCCACTACTAGAACATTATCCTCAACATAGTAGTTTAACGTCTTATCCAGACTCTTAGACTCTAAGACTTCAGGCCCCTGTTACTGGCAATATATATGATGAAAATGGTTGGAGTTTGCCATCAGGGCACATGGGGTATGGGACAATCATATGGTGATAGGGTTTGATTAACACTGTTTGAAGGATACTGAATTCAGGAAGATATTTATACTAATTGTGAACTTCCGATTTAGGAAGTAAATAGCTGATGTAATTTTTTTGAGGTTAATTAATTTTTGTTATAGAAGTTTTGAGAATTATTAAGAAATTCTATTACATATGAAACGACAAATAATCGTGTTCTGTAATAGCATTATTGCAATAAATGATTGGTTTGTTTTTGTTTTAAGCGGGCATAACTTCAACCTCAGTGGGTCATTTAATGTCAAGAAAGTTTTTGAACAATAAATCAATTCTTAATGGATAATACAATTTTTTTATAAATACATTTTTCTATTTAACCCATAGATGGGACCCTAACAGGTAATACCACTCCGGGTCAGAGTGGAACCTAGTTGAGCAATGGTGATGAGGGGTGCTACCACATTCCCGCGCAAGACTCCAAAACTGGAAACCTCACCAATCAGATAGAGTCTTAAACGTCATTCCAGGAGCATTAGACCGCCGCAGCCAGCCGTCTTCTAGCAGCCCATATGATAAAAAGGGGATAGGGCATTGCCATAAGGGCAATACGGTTGGGACAAATCATAATAGGGTAGCTCAGGGCTTGCACGTATTGCAAATACAGAATGAATTTCGAACATCCAATGGGTAGATAACTGTATTTCTAAAATATTAGTCTATTTGAACACTTAAATTCCATTCATCATGCTTAAAAGCCAGGTACTTTTCTTTTTTAAATCTTTTATAACAGCAGACAGTATATATTATATATATTATAATATATACTATATATAATATATATTATAATATATATGGATTAGAGTGAAGGTAGATAAATTAAGAGAGGGGGAGAGATAGAGAGAGAGAAAAGAAAGAAGAGAGATTAGTGTGTATTATATATAGGTCGATCTTCTTGTAGTCATGGGCTTCACTTCCACTACGGCAAATGTACGCCGGCGTGTGAAAGTTTCTTTCACTAGGAACCTAAAGTTAGTGGCACGCATTCATCAATATACGCTCAGTCATATTTAAACTTATGCTTTTATCTGCAACGGTATTTATGTTCGTCTGTAAATCCAATAGTGAGTTGCAAGAGCGATAGTTAACAAGCCGGCTTCTCAGCGGCATATAAGACTTACATTCAATGATCGCCGCATCTCTTCTCAGGCGAGGAATGCCGTCTTCTGACGTAAGAACCAGTAGTTAAACCCGCCCCCCGGTTTCAAGCTATACATTAAAGTGGCATAAGAACCAAACCAAAAAAAAAACCTTTTCTTAAACAGGTTCTTGTTTCTGCGTGTATAAGTAGCATTGTAAAAACGGCTGAGACGCTCATAGAATTTTAAAAAAAAACAGGTTGGTAAAAGCAGAAGAGAGAGAGAAAAGTATAAGGTCACTGAAGAGACGAAGAGAGAGAGGAGAGAGAAACGAGCAGAGAGAGAAGAGAGAGAAGGAGAGAGAGAGAAGACAGAGAGGAAGAATAAAGGAAGCAGACTAAGAAAGAACAATAGAAACGAGAGGTGGTAGATGCAAGAAAACAGAACAGCACATTTTTTCATAGATCTGTACAGAGGAACTAGAAACGACAAACTTGGCAAACATATATCACTCAGCCAGACCAACTCATACCCACACACCCAACCAACTTAAACCAACCAAAACACAAACACCACTACGCCCACGTCTACAAACCATACACAAAACAAACCTCACCTCTGCACACCAACCACAGTCTCCAACTTTCACCAGTAATACATGCTCGGTAACAGCAAAACTAACAGAGAGAGACGCACCAAGACGACAAGCAAGAGACGAAGCGAGAAGACGGAGAGAACGAGCAGAAGAACAGAGAAGAGAAGGAGGATGAGGGAGAAGAGAGAGAAAGGAGATATCGATAAAAAGGTGTGTGATGTGATGTGTGTGGTGTGTAAGTCCGTGCTGATAGGGCATGGACTACCGAGAGAGCAGGAGAGCAGACGGAAGAGAGAATGAAGAGAGAAGAAATACGAGAAAGAGATAAAAAACCGCAAGAAAGAATGAGAGCGAGGTGGGACTACAGTACCATCAACAACGAGCACAATAACAACACCACAAACACACACCCAACCACATCACACACAACAACACAATTTACACTTATCACAATAAAACCACCCACAAAAAAAAGAATCAACCACATGCTACGAAGAGGAAACTCCTCCAGGAAAATACCAACACATTTCACAAAAACAAATATCGTTTTATAAAAACAATATTTTAAACACGAGATTATTTACAAACAGAGACACACATACTGGATGATGGCATTTGTGATAATGTGGGTTCCACGAGAGAAGGAGAGAGAGAGAGAGCGTGGGAGAAAGGGAGAGAGGAGAGGATTATATAGATATATAAAGTAGGAGAGAATAGAGAGAAAGGAGAAGAAAGAAAAGAGAGGGTGGATAGAAACCGTTTTACTATATCTGTAGAGAGAAACATTGGTATTTCAGTATTAACATTAATACGCTTGTTCCTAAATTTTCTGTCCGTTATCCTCATGCAACACCCTCTGGTTAAAAATGAGACCGTCCAATCGTCCAAGTAAATATGGATTATTCCGTTTTTATTATAAAGAAGAAAAGGAAATTCTACACAATGAAAATATAATAAGAAACCAAAGAAGAGCGTAGGAAGAAATATATTGATAGGAAATGAAAACGCGAAAAAATGAAAACGCGTGTCTGTTCAATCGATTATGAAACAGAAGGAAAGAAAGAACAAAAGAGTTAAATGAAGATTATTATACATTTTACATTTTGATATTTGCTATAGCTCTCAAGTAAACATATCAATCGCTGTAATAATCAAATTAGCATACTCTGGTATATCCACAGGTCCTGCTAGTTCAGATTATTACACTAGCAGTATGTGTATGTGGAGAGAGGAGAGAGAGAGAGAGAGAGAGAGAGAGAGAGAGAGAGAGGAGAGAAGAGTAGAGAAGATAAAGAGAGAGATAGGAAGACAGAAAAAAACGTAAAAGATAGAGGCATGTTTGTAACCAAGAACTAAAATTAGATTTGGTTTGAAAAAATCCTTACTGTATAAAACTTAACTTCGAAATGTGAGGCATTGCTGGTCTGAAAAAAGTTACCGGAAAGAAAAATGAGCTGAAGAGATGACATTGAGCAGACTGGTGGTACAAGAAATACCACTCAGTGTGTTTCAAAGCTCCTCTGGAACGGCCTCAAAAACAGAGATACGTGAAGGAGTCACCTTCCATTTAACCATTTTTTAATTGTAAAAAAAGAAAAGAAAAAAAGAAAACTCATATCACACAAAAAAGGGTAACTGGAAAGAAAAATATTATTCCAACTGCACCTCTGCTTTGGGGTAAAATCCCCCGAATGTGGTAGTCCGTGGGCCGTGGGTGACGACCAATGATGCTTAAGGATTGAATCCTGTTGGCTGAGCAGTCCATGACATGAAACACTACATTTTGACCCTCAGATCAATCGGCTGGTCACATCTAGCCCTAGAATCTGTAGAATCGTTTGAACCCTATTGCTCTTATGGCAAAACCCCCTAACCCTTTTTATCATATGTGCTAGAAGGCGGTTGCTTAGGGTCTTAGTGTTCTGGGCATGATGTTAAAAACTGCATCCTAATGGTAAAGTTCCACTGTTGGTGCTCCTGAAGAGTGTGTACAGCTATTTCATAGCTATTAATCCCAGTCCACCCTGACCAGGAGTCGTAGTACCGCATCTATAAGTGTAAATAGAAAAAATTGAGTTTGAAAAATATGTTTTAAAAATTTGAATTCCCATCAAGAATAAGAACAAAACAAAAAGGCCCTCTTCGGCGTAAATCAATACAAAGATTGACATGCCGTAAAATCCAACGACAAAACAAACCTAATTTCTTACCTCTTTCATCTTATTCTTTCCTGTCATCTGAAATTCCACCAGTTTTGCAACATACAGTAACACATATAGATATTGTAGTAAATTAAATCAGACAGAAATATTTTCTCCTTTATTTCTCCAGCTTTACATTCTTTTTCCTTTTTTTTTTTCTTTCTCTACCGGCCCTTGCTAACTCAGCGTATGAGTAGCACAGGGATCTGTGCGGTAAAGTGAGGAGCTGACGGTAGGTGTGGCGCTTCACAAAAAACAGACACAAAAAACAATCTCCTTGATCTAGCGCTAGTGAGAAGGTTATAGACTCCCTCGTTGATTGGCCGATACCGACCTTTGGCCACCCCGACGACTTTACTTTTTACTTATTTCTCTTTTTCTTTCTTTACGCCTTATTTGATTTTCTTTTTCTTCTCTTTCTTCTTTCTTTCTTTCTTTCTCGTCTCTTATTCTTTCGTTCTTTTCTTTCTTTCTTTATGTTTGTCTTTCTTTTCATCCCCTTCATCACCATTACTCCCAGGTTTCACCCTGGCCCGGAGTGGTAGTATCTTTGTTAAGGTCCCAGAAAATAGAAAAACACGAAGTAATTCCAAAAGCTATGAATTTATACTTCATGTTGACGTCGAAGTTATAACGCTTCGGATTCTTAACAAAATTTCATCAGGACTTGAGGTGGCTAATATATATATATATATATATATATATAATATATTATAATGTGTGTGTGTGTGTGTGTGTGTGTGTGTGGGTGTGTGTGTGTGTGTGTGTACTTAACTATTACGGTACGCAACCAAATCAGCAGGTTTACGAATACTTTTAAGCAGAATATACATATTTCTACCGTAGGCAGAGCTGTGAAAATAAAGGAAAAAAAGAGTGCTAAATAAAATTCGATCACATGCAAAGAGGCAAGAAGTAAATGTAGAAAGAATTGTAAAAACACCTGCACGTCTACAGGTTCGTAGACAGCAGTGCAGTCGAGAAAGTACAAAGAATTGCATAAAGAAGTGAAATAGTCATAAGACTGCGCAAGTTCAAAGAATATGGAGGAGGAAGAAGGAGGGGGAGGAGGAGGATTTTCACACAACAATTAGATTTAAGTGAGAAATAATCCAGACTAAGAGTATAACACAATTGAAATAATATTAATTATATATCTATATCCATATATCTATCAATCTATCTATCATTAAATATATATATATAAATTAACTACGTAGCGTTCATCCTCACTGCGAAACTCTTTTCAACGGTTATAATTTTTATTGTTCCCTTCCATTTCTTTATTAATCAATTTCTTGATTAATTTATTACAATTAAGCCTGATGATCTTTTTTTGGTGGAACTTATGTAGGTCATCTAACATACCTTTCTACTATATATATATGTCGTTCATGTGGCTTACGGGAAGATTTTTTTCTGAATAAACTCTCTGCACGCTTGGGATGCCTTCCTTGCGTTGGATATTTGTGTATAGGGATGTTACGTCCATTGTTGCTAGGATGTGTATTCTGGGAGTATGCCCTATTTTGGATTTTGTTTAGGAGGTATTATATATATATATATATATATATATATATATATATATATATATATATATTATGGGCTC
Organism: Doryteuthis pealeii; assembly: GCA_023376005.1. Classification (NCBI taxonomy): domain Eukaryota; kingdom Metazoa; phylum Mollusca; class Cephalopoda; order Myopsida; family Loliginidae; genus Doryteuthis; species Doryteuthis pealeii. Next base: position 123,921,084 of record CM042145.1, read on the forward strand.
TCTCGTCGATTTTGACGCATGAGGATTCATATATACAATGAACACCCACACAGTGATTTGTTTATAGTGGTGAAGCTTGTGTTGAACCATCCACACTTTTTGGCACAGTCGATAGGAAAGAATTGGTGCATCAAGGGTTGCCACAAACCCAAATCAACGAACCGACCTCAGGAATTTTGAACTCAGAGTTATCCCTCTCCTAGACTGGTTTACCTACCCAAGGCTGAAGGGCCCAGTCTGCCCTACTATTTAACCCATAGCTGGAGGGGGAATATATGGATTCATACCTTTCCCAAGGGTATTAGCGCTGTGTGAAATGCCAACAGCTTCGTCTAGGAATTGAACTCGAATCGACGAGTCCATTTTCCACGACTCTAACCACACGCCTATATATATAAGTTACGATAGCCTGGATATGGAGTTAACGGCGCCTGGTTACAGACAGTTTCTCGGCTATGTGATCTTCAGACCAAAGTCTATCTGTGTGTGTGTGTGTGTGTGTGTGTGTGTGTATCTGGTTCATGATGACGTTACCTCAAGTGATTGGCACATAGTAGGATAGCCTGGTCTCTGTAGGTTTGGAAAACGGTTTTGGAGAATGAAAACTCTAAAATTAGAGTTATCAACTGTTGGACAGGGTGTCTAAACATCGACAGGGTTTTTATAACTCAAAGGGCAGATGGACATCTATATAGGTGAATGGTTACAGTCAGGTGTTTATTTGACACCTTAAAAGGTCAAAGATAATTCGAATAATCTTCAACTAACTGATATATGATATATGTATATATATAATATAAATATATATATATATATATATATATATTATATATATATGTGTGTGTGTGTGTGTGTGTGTGTGTGTATTTGTGTGTATTTTTGTGTGTTATTGTATTAACGGACTTGTGTGCGTGTGTTTACTTGCGTGGGAGCGTGTCTGAGAAGCACAGATGAGATATACTGATTGTATAGTCAACATTTTCATCTGCAAATGTTGAAAAAGGTGTGAACAGTCAATTACTAACTTGTAATACCAACATATGTTAGAAGAGGAAATTCTTCATAGCCTATAAAGATCATTTCCTAGAGATAAAAGATGAAAAAATCACTTTTAAACGAGACTATGCCCCTGCCTATACATATAATACAAAAGACATCTGAAAAACAAACTCCCATACAATTATATGTGAGGAACGAGTAATAAATAAAACCAAATAAAATAGAAAATAAAAGAAACACAAAATAGAATAAATAAGTTTAAAAGATAACAATCTTCTACCTGGCCTCAGACAGGAAGAACCACCTGAGCATGCTCAGAAATCAATAGGAGATTCTAGGCGTCAAAAAGCACCTCGTAGTAGTACGTAAAAGTCCGTGACTGGGAACACTCGGTCAGTGGCTTGGAAAGAAAATTCCTCTCAGAAAAATAGCTATGAACCTGGAAATAAAAGTTGAGCCTTAAAAATATATTTGTTTTGTCTCTTTTACCCTCTTTTATTCCTTTTCAGCCTGACGACTAACAAGAAGGAGTGACCATCCGTATTGGTTGGTTGATTTTAACGGCATATCTACTCTTCTGGGGTTATGTCATGCCTAACGGTTACGAAGTAATATATGTTGTGTATTTATATTTATACTTTTTTAGTAATTGGTTTTAACAATGTGTTAGCACCATTGTATATCATCTTGTATGGTATTTATCAAGTTCATGTCCATATTTTATGGTATAATTGTATTTTCCTCAGAAAGGACAGAATGACCTCCATACTTACATTTTCAAATAGATCTTACATATTGTTTACATTAAAATAACGGTTTCTGATGTTAGCAAAAAACCTGCATTCTTTGAATAAGTGTTTAACAGTCAAAGGTGTTTGATATGTTTCACACTGTGGTTGTTGTTCTTGTTTGAGTATACAGGAGTGCGTTAGTCTTGTGTAACCAATGTCTAATCGGGAAACAATGACTTGTTCCTTTCTAGACTTTCTTAAAGCTGGTCTCCAGTCTCCCAAAGTGGGTTATATTACTGTGGATGTTGTAACTCCGGCGCTGTTGCCATTTTGTATGAAGGAATCTATTAATTTTAGGTTTCATGTCAGTATATGGAATCTTGAACTTGTCGGGGATCAAATCTAGAGCCGATTTAGCTGCAGAGTCACCTCTTTCACTGTCCCTCGCTCCTATATGGCTTGGGATAATCCGTATTGTGTTTTAAAGAAAAAAGTGACCCTCCACCTAACTACCTAACTCCATAAATATTTTAGCCAGAGAGAGAACATATGTTATATACCACTTCTTAACATATGTATACTCGTCTGGACATCGATAGTATCTATAATTTGAGCTGATACCCGTGGTTGTATATATTATACTTAATCTTGTAGTCTCGATCTGTACTTATCTTTCCTTGCAGTGTATATTTCGTGTGTAGCTTGGGCTGGTATTTCTTTTACGATTCTGAGTAGCTGCTTTCTTACTTGCTTCATGGCGTGGTCAGGAATTACCGGCTTAGATCGTGACAATGGATTGCTATTTTTCAAACAAAATATAAAAGGAGAAAATAGGTTTCAAGAAGAAAAAGAAATAACAAGACGTATCAAATCTATGACTTCAATTTTAAAGTCGTGTCGAACTTGGAACGGGTCAACTCACTTAACGTTACATTTAACCTACATTATATATATATATATATATATATATATAATATATATATATATATATATAATCAATGGTAATATTATGTTTCACACTCATAACTTAACATATGCTATATATATATATATAACATATATATATATATATATATGTAAATGTAAGTTACATATATATTATATATATATATATATATATATATATGTAAATGTAAGTTACATATATATATATGTTATAATATACATATATATAAATGTAAGTTAAATGTTTATATATATATGTAACATATGTTAAACATATAATATATAATATATATGTAAGTTAAAAGAAAGGAAATGAATCCGACGGTATGAGTATATCTTTTTTATACATACTCATATAATATATATATATTTAATATATATATATATATATATATATATAATGTTTTTTAAGCGAATGTTTAAAATATTCCAACTGCAGTTTCTTGCCATAGCAAATCTTCGGGGAATTATTGCTTATTCCAGCCATCTACTTTTATTAATATCCGGGATGTACCCATTCTTAAGTACGTGGGTGTGCCACCCTACGTAATGCCAGAACCTACCTGGTACAGTTTATGCTTATTCAAATGCCTACACTTGTGAGTTAACTCAGATCGCGAGTTCAATATTTTCCCTGGGTCTCTGCATTCCGCTATTTTTAGTTTCTCATTTAAACACAGCAAACAGGGGTTTTCGTTTCCTTTATGTGAAAGTGCCCTTTTTATGATTCTCCACTCTACCCCTGGATCTCTACAATACTTTTCTTTTAGCTCCCACACATATTTTGCAAGTGTGGTTGCTTCTCTGTATTTTCTATCCCTAAATGATAGCTTATTATATGATAGTAAATTTATTGGCTTCGGGGATTAGCAAAGATCCGTAATATATATATATATATATATATATATATATATATATATATATATGCCAGTCGGACTCGTCGATATAATACAGTATAAGAATTTAATTTTTGTTTGATATGTTTACTTAAGAACTATTTGCAAAATAATTCAATAAGTAAAACGTATAATAATCTTGATTTAACTCTCTTTGACTCATTCATTTGCAAAATACTTATATTGACTTGCCTATCAAAATCTGCGGAGAGGCTTTTAGAATATCTACATTAATTTGCCGGCAAAAAAGTGACAAAAACGCAATACGGAAAATATCTATGTTTGGCCAAAAATTCCAAAAATATAATTCCGTAATACCAATTTCAATATTAGAAATACAAAAACATTTAACTTTTTTTTTCAGTTAATTTTTAAATTTACGTTGAGCATTTTAAGCGACACAAGACCATTTGAATGTTTTATTTCTAAAATTGGGTGAAATAAAATGGGACAAATAAGAAGTATACGATTAAGCGACACCAGTTTACATTTTTACATTGCATCTTGAACAATTTGAACGGTCCATTTTTAAACCGGGGTGTGTTGCAGGATGATAACGAACGGAAGACCTTGGAACCTGCGTATTAATATATATATATATATATATATATATATATATATATATATATATAATGTATATATATATATATATAATATATATATATATATATTATATATATATATATATAAAGAGAGAGTTTTATAATTTGCTTGAAGCATTGTGTATATATTGGTTAGGAGGTTGATTTAGAAGGCAATCTTTTTGAGATAAAATCCCTTTTTCAAAATATCTTTTTCAAAAGATCTTTTTGAAAAAATCTTTTTCAAAAGATCTTTTTGAAAAAATCTTTTTCAAAAGATCTTTTTCAAAAGATCCAGTGATCTTTTGAAAAAGAGATTTTATCTCGAAAATTCAAGAATTAAATAGAGGATAACACACAACACCATTGTTACCGTATTATTATTATTTTCTGTACACCTGCATTGTGATAGCCTTCTAAATCAACCTCCTAACCGATATATATATATATATATATTATCAAGAAATCCGCCAAACACCGCGTGCGATATGCGGAAGGAATGGACAGCTGTTTCGAGATATTGGGTCTCATCACCAGTATATACCGTGATCTCCTCCATTATAGATCGAACTATTGACTATAGAATGCAAAACCAAAACTATATCACTGAGCCACTAGCCCACGCCACACACGAGAATTTTAAAATCAATGTTAAATGCGAAACTGCTTAATCTTAATGAGTCTTGTAGCTGCAATACCGACGACGTGGTCACTTCTAGAACCACGTCTTCCATGCGCGTGATTATAATCTCATGGACATGGATAGCTCAGTCGATAGAACGTTCGGCTGGAAACCACAATGTTCCTAGTTCGATTTCGGCACTCGCCAACTCAGCGTATGAGTAGCACATGGATATGTGCGGTAAAGTAAGGAGCGGATGGTAGGAGTGGCGCTCCACCTCAGACGCCCCAAACAATCTGATCGGTCCAGCGCTAGTGAAAAAGGGATAGACCCCCTCGCTGATTGGCTGATACGGACTTTAGGCCGCCCCGACGACTACTATATATATATATATATATATATATATATATATAGTAAATCAGAAACGAAGAAGAAAAAAAGTAAATTCATTTTTTGAAGAAAAGCTGAGACAATGAACTACGTCACAGTTAAATGCGTCTCTCTCATCAAAAGAGAATCATCACTTTATCTATACAGTCAATCTTAGTTTTATTTAATCTAAGATTGACCATACTGATAAAGTAATGTAGGGTACTCTAAAAGTAAAAATGAAGTACTCTTGGATATTAATGTTTCGAGCAAATATAAGACTTTTTTCTGTGCTCTAATCTACTTTGCCCACAAAACTATGTACTCTACGAAACATAAATAAAGTGGTCTCACTATACTATAATGAGATTTAATGTGTTTCTAATCTCTACTGATGGCACTGAAGTCCCTGGTGTGAATATTTAATCGGGAAAGTTGTCGAATGATAAACCCTGTCAACAACTAAGATATATAATTGACAATTTTGCTTTGATAATGAGGAAATTAAGGGAAGGAAAAGAACGACAGGGAACCAGAGAGAACAGAAAGAAAGAAAGAAAGAAAGAAAGAAAGAAAGAAAATAAGTAGGGTGATAATAAGATGTATGACATTTTTCTAGTGTGCTTCAATGGAATGGAACGAAGAAAGAACGAAAGAGCAATTATGATGCGATATATAAAACACTTATACGGGCACCAGAATTCACCTCCAGCCTCTAAAACCCCTTCAGAATTGCATCGACTGATCTCCCCAGGAACTCTTGTGGAATAGCAATAATTGATTTTTGAGGACCGCTTTAGCTCATTTGGTAGGGGCGTCGGATTAGGAAGCAAAAGGATCCGGTTTCGATACCGGCCCAGCGTATGAGTAGCACAGGGATCTGTGCCGTAAATTGAGAAGCTGATGGTAGGTGTGGCGCTGAGGCTCAGACGCCAAAAACTATCTCCTTGGTCTAGCGCTAGTGAAAGGGGATAGACTCCCACGCTGTCTGGCTGAAACCGACTTTACTATTATTTATTCGTCCTTCAAGTTCTTCCGAAGTCGTTGGTTTCGTATAGTTGCTCCTTCAACCCACATCAAAGAAAAAATTGCAGGGTATTAAATCAGGGTTTCTGACGGGCTACTCATCCAGACAACGTCTATCCACCCATCTCCCAAGAAAATAGTTATTCAGCCTCTGGCGTAAGACAATAATAAAAGAAAATGCTGAGGAGCACCATCTTGCATAAAAATCAAATAATTGACAAAATGTAACTGCATGTAAAAAGATTATTAATTGTTTAAACATGGGAGTCACTTTTAATCACCCTGTGAATAGAGTGGGGAAAATAAACAGATGAGAGAGAGAGAGAGAGAGAGATGAACAGAACGAGAGAGAGAGAGAATGAGAGAGAGAGAGAGAGAGAGAGAGAGAGAGAGAGAGAGAGAGAGATATGAGAGAGAGAAACGAGTGAAGGAAAACTTTAGTGGAGTATAAAAATGTTTATTTTGGAAAAATTATTTTGGGACTTTATTTTTGAACAAAAAAAGTTACTTCATAAATAATAAAAATAAAAATTACTTGATTTTAATAATATTTTGGTTTGTATTCTTGCTTTAATGACATATTACAAATGGGTTATTTGATGATAAGGCCATTCTATTAGAAGAACAGTAGTGTTGCTCTTAAATCCCTTGCTGGGGTGGACGAGAGTGTTCATATTTTTCCCACGAGTATTAGTAAAAAAAATGGATGTAATAACGCGAATGGATTTTGAACTCGCTTATTATGATTTCACAGCCTAGCACATTAACCACAACGGCACGAGGACTTCATAAATACATTATAATGAAAGGAAATAATACTAGAGAGTTAGGCATTAAGTAGTTCTCACTTTCATGAAAACGACGCCTCATTTACACTTATTGGAATAGCTAGGCAATTATGGACTTTACACGCGTGAGGTTACTGCATATTTCCCAATAGATCCAAAGGTCCGCGAGCAGAAAAGAAAGTAAGAAAAAGAAAGTTAACAAAAAAAGGAAAAAAAATAGAAGAGAAAAGAGAAGAGAGAGAGAGGGAAAGAAAGAAAGAAAGAGAATTACTCTAGATATTATTATACTCTTTACATATTGAAGTAATTACAATAGCTCTTAAGTAACCATATCAAATGTTGTAATAGTCAAATTATCATACTGTAGCAATAACCTTCATACAATGACTTCTATTTACACAGTAGCATTGCAACCAACAAAGCCTTCATCAGATGATGACTCTGGGTTCAGGTATGGTTTCGCGGCCGAAGCATCATTACCACTAACCCAGAGCGCCCCAGCAGTATCTCACGATACCACCAGACTTTGTCGGTTTGATGTCACAATATAGGACTGCCATATCCACGCTGATGCGGTTAGAGCTTTCTCCTGAATCTTTTTTAAGTATTTCCTCTTTTCTGGTAGAGAAAGTCCAAGTTTAGACAAAAATGCCGAGGTTGAGTTGGCAATAAACCCCCGACATCCGACCTCAATGGGAAATACATCCGTTATTCATCCGTTTCTGACGCATTGTTCACGTAGGTCTTCATAATTTTCCAACTTCCGCTGATGGGCCCAATCCAGATTTTCTTCAAATGGAACTGTCAACTCATCGATATATTCTCGGTTCCTGTTAATTATTATTATTCCTAATACTTTCAAGCATGTACGCCTTCCGGGCGTAAGTATTTAAGTTTGAACGTAATGAAATATATTAAATGAGAAAGACTAACGAAATTAAATAAGAACGCATATAAAACGTTTGCACTTACTTAAATTATATCTTAATCACATTTTATTTATATATATTTATTCTTAGCATTCATTTTAATATTCAGAGAATAAAACAATATCAATGACACCAAGTAATTATTTACCAAACCCGGTTTTGTTAAAACCAGTATTCAAATTAATCACACCATGTAATGTAAACCTTTATTTCTTAGTGGTATATAAAATACATTACAGGATTTTAAATGCACTAATAATATGTGCTGTTTTGAGGCAAATGTCACTCAGATTTTCATACAGACGGCGTTAATAAATAAAATTTATTCTATGTATTTATAGTTTTGATAATAAATTAGATCCTCATTGATAAACTTACACTCCTGAGAGTATTGTGACTTAAGCAGTGACGTAGTTTTGTTTACAGACAGACCCCGAGGCAGAACTGTATAATATATATATATATATATATATATATATATATATATATATATATATATATATACAAATTTTTAGGCGTACAAAGTTTTATTAGAGCTTTAAAAAGACACAATAATAGATTCATTATTTAAAAAAAATATTTTGCAATAGAAGCAGGGGGGGGGAAGTTTGATCCCTCACTCGATTTTTTCTCTTTCATCTCTCCCCTCCTATTGTAAAATGTATGCTTGTCTAATAATTAATCTATTATTGGGTATTTTTAAAATCTAATATATATATATATATATATATATATATATATATATATATATATATATATATATATATATATATATGAAATATAACATTTTGAAAAAACATATGATGTTTGTTATGTGATTGCTGACAGGCCAGTTTCGACCAAAACGATAAGTTGGTCTTCATCAAAGAGCGACATAGACGAGAAGAAAATATCCGTTAAAAAGACTGTTTACTGTTTTATTTTATTTTTAAAACAGAACATGCATTTTTCAAAACATTTCAGCGGTTGATTTCAGCGTTCGTTTTGTAAACAGTCTTTTTAACGGATATTTTCTTCTCGTCCATGTCGCTCTTTTATGAAAACCAACTTATCGTTTTGGTCGAAACAGGCCTGTTAGCAACCACATAACAAACATCATATGTTTTTTCAAAATGTTATATTTCATACTGTCGCATTAATTTCCATATATTTTTCATATATATATATATATATATATATATATATATATATATATATATATATATATATATGAGAAGTAAATACACTAGGAATGTGTTTTGATATGGCTTTTTTAGCCAACAATTTTGGGGAGAATATGTGCTTAATTGAAGTCGTACTTAATTTAGAAAGTTAATTAATTAATAATTAATTAATTAGGCGGGCATACCTGTTCAAATGTAAGGCTAATGAAAGTAAACAAACAGGTTTATGGTCCGTTTGAGATGGCAATAGCCGACAATTTGGGAGAATAAGTGCTTAATTGAAGTCATACCTAATTGAAATTTAATTAGTTAATAATTAATAAATTAGGCGAGTATATCTGTTTAAACAGATATACTCGCCTAACTTATTAATTATCAACTAATTAAATTTCAATTAGGTATGACTTCAATTAAGCACTTATTCTTACACACACACACACACAC
>CM042145.1:123933076-123935576 GCA_023376005.1 Doryteuthis pealeii
CTTGTCTTCAGTAGTTTGTTTTTCAATGGCAACATGAAGTGGGTTATCCCACCGAAGTTCAATAATAGGGGGTGAGTTGAAAAAAAGAATAAAAAACCCGAACGAATCACAATTTTGACCGTTAAACAATAAAATAGATAAAACAGAAACTAAATGAGTCGGTATGATAAACAATAATCCTATACGAGGCTATTTGCATTTTCCTTAGATTTAGAGGTCTTCTGAAGATGGGATAATAACCCCGAAACAACACCAAGAAAATAAAAATACAGGTAAATGAATAATACTTGTTACTTTTTGTTCTTCGCAGAGTGAAAAGTCTTCAATACCAATGTGCAAACCATATATATATATATATATATATATATATATATATATATATATATATATATATATATTGGAGGATATGTGCTTAATTGAAGTCATACCTAATTTTGAAAATTAATTAGTTAATAATTAATGAATTTTAGGCGGGCATATATGTTAAAAAATGTAAGGCTAAACAAATCGAGGAAATGTCAATCCCTGAATGTACATTTCGAGGGATTGACATTTTCTCGATTTGTTTAGCCTTACATTTTTTAACATATATGCCCGCCTAAAATTCATTAATTATTAACTAATTAATTTTCAAAATTAGGTACGACTTCAATTAAGCACATATCCTCCAAAAATTGTCGGCTAAAAGCCATATCAAATAAATACATTGTTTATTTACTCGCTCGCATCTATATATATTATATATATATATATATATATATATATATATATATAAATATAATGATTTTAATTTTCAGTTCGTATATCATATCTAAATATCACGACCACTGGTGGATTAAGCTCTCTCGAAATGGAATTTTCTGACAGCTAATTAATCAAAAATTGCATAGCTCTCCTTAATACAGATAGAGCACTCTCTAGTTGCCTAGTATATTTATAATAGTAAAATTCCAAAAACGTTTTAAAAAGTGGGTGTGTAGATGGGGCGGTGGTAATATGTCTTACTGATGACAATGCGGTCGGGTTTCGAATCTCACCTGAAGAGAATTTAGACTCATCAGATATAACAACAACGAAGCATACATGGCCTACACAAATACTATATATTATATATATTATATATATATATATATATATATATATATATATAAGTCATCCGCAGACACGTGTTTCGACTTATCAAGTCTCTTCAGTGTGGCTAGACATTTTAAGCTACCTACAGCTGGGTTTGAAATCCGATCAGTTCAGTGTCAATCCGTCACTTTAACCATCAGGCTGTCATCACCCGGGGAACGTGAAGGGGATTTTAACTGTTTTAATATGTTTGTATGTAAAGGCCGTCATAGAGTGCTCCATCTCTATTATAGGAGAGCGTTGCGTTTATGCTTTCAGTTGCGGTCATCAGCGAAAACCCCCAGAGTGCTCAAGGGGATGGGGACCATATATATATATATATATACATATATATATATATATATATATATATTATATATAATATATATATATATATATATATATATATATAAAAGAAAGTTTGGTATGTACGTGTCGATGTATAACTCAGAAAAGAGATGTCCGATTCAAAATCTTGCATAGACCTTAATATCCCTATAATTAAGAAACACACTACATTTTGTGATTGATTTGTACTGATTAAGGGGTTTAATTAATTAATTAAACAAAAATCAAACGATAATCATGACATGGCTGCTGCTGCTAAGATAAAAGAAATTGCTGGCTGCTGGCTATATCAGCAGTGATTTAAAATGGCTGCTGATAATTTGAAATAGACAAATTCGTGCCTTAATCGTTTTAGCTCGGAATTTCTCACGTATTCCCAGTCCAATCTTAAAAAATATTTATTTGGTTAGAAATAAGATAAAATAATCGTTTTAAATATGTAATTTGTATGTGGTTTTATCGATTTAATTATTTTTTATAGCAAATTAAATAACAATAATAAGCAAAAGATTTTTTGATTAATAATTAGTCAACTTTTTAAAAAAAATATTAATACTTTCATTTTCTCACTCACTCTCTGACGTTCCTTTTTTAGAACCGGGTACTTTTGCTATATATATATATATATATATATATATATATATATATATATATATATATATAGGCAAAGCAATGTGCTTTGTTCAGACCTGTGCTATCTGTGGCATGCTTACCTTAATTGAATACAGCGCCAACCAAATTCAGTAAACAACATGAATTTTATATTTTAGTCCATTAATTGAATATAATTAGATTTTGAACTTAATGATATACAGTAAAGTTTTATAGTTTCCAAATGTTTATCAGACAAAGCTGGATTGAAAATTTAATTACACTAAAACCAAAATTCTTTCATTGATTAAAGCTGATACACAATAACAATCAAAGAAAGACGGTTTCATATTTTTGTTCTTCTTAATAATTTGTAAATTGTGTAGAATTCAGACACAGTGATGGAAATCGTAACATGTAATCAACCGAAATTAATTGAACATTCCCT
>CM042145.1:123940576-123968076 GCA_023376005.1 Doryteuthis pealeii
ATTACATAATGATCGGCTCAAAGCATAAAAATTTGATCTAAAATTTTAGTAGTTATTCTCAGCTGATACTATCATCATCATCATCAATTTATACTGACTCCATCGATTCCCATCTCTCTCTCTCTCTCTCTCTCTCCTCTCTCTCTCTCTCTCTCTCTCTCTCTCTCTCGCTCTCAGCACACACATCCTTATCTGATATTTCAGCTGACAGGTCTTCCGCACGGCATAGGTAATCACCATACAACTGATTGTTGTGGCTAATCGCTGATCTGTCCATGCTAGTATGTCAATGTGTAGATATCTACAGAAGAACGTCACTTCTGAGTTCGTACTTACTTCCCCATCAGAGTCCAGCATATATTCTTGTCCTATTCTTATGGTTTCATGGGATAGGTGGTAAGTTGAAGTACAACTCAGCACGCATCATCCTAGTGTAGTCCCCATCTAGGCTTTTCAGTAAGTTTCATTAGATACTAACTGGAACTGACACAGCTACAGCTGGGAATAATTTTCGCTTTATCTGAGGGATCAGATTTCCATAAGATTGATAATATGTCTATAGCTGTCCATGCCTTTCCTATGCGTATAGTGACATTACTTTCTGTAGGTGAGATATTACTACCTAGGTATGGGAACTGGCATTCCCTATGCGTATATTGACGTCAGTTTATGTATATGAAATGTTACTAGTAAGACATCACTCGTCTCGGGCCTGACAAATAGATGGCGCGACTAATAAAAATTCCACATGATTTTTATTAAGTACTAACCTTCAAATGGCAAGTTTCAAAATTTGAGCCCAATCGGATAATTAGTTTACAAATTACCACACCCACCCTATTCTCCAGACAGGGCCCCCAGCGAATACTGGCTGTTTGCAGACTGACTTCAAGAGAATGATCTAGGGAAAGATATTTTAGCTCCAATAAAGAAATGATAGCGGAAAACAGGGCGTATTTTAAGGCCAAAGATAAATCGTTCTATAAAAAAGGTATCGAATTGTTAGATAAACGTTGGAATCAGTGTATCACCCTAGAAGGTGATTATGTTGATGAATAAAGTCGAATTTTGCCTAAAAGTTGTTGTTTTATTAGTTAGGTGCTGGACTTATTGAGTGATGTCTTATGTGAACTAGCCTACAATATCAGAGACTTATAATCCCGTGTGGAGATGTCTACATCTTGTTTAAAACAATTTTTGCTGAGTTCACATTGAAGCCAATGACACTTGCTGCCTTCTCTAAGCTATGCACCTGTAATTAGGCTTGTACAGGTGTATTTGCGAGAAGTATGCGTTTGTAATGGTTCCTGTCAGATATTGCCGGCTTCTTGCCTTTTTTAGCTCGAAGCATTTTTTTCTTTTATGAGATCTAATGACGTTTGTCATACGTAAGTGAAAAAAAAAAGAAAAGTCGCCAGGGCGGCCTAATGTCGGTATCAGCCAATCAGCGAGGGAGTCTATCCCCTTTTCACTAGCACTAGACCAAGGAGATTGTTTTTGCATCTGAGATGGAGCGTGACACCTACCATCAGCTCCTTACTTTACCGCACAGATCCCTATGCTACTCATACGCTGAGTTGGCGAGGACCGTTATTGAACTAGGATCCTTGTGGTTTCTAGCCGAACGCTCTACCGACTGAGCTAACCCGGCTCCTTGTAAGACTCCAGCAATAATATCAAAGAAAACAGTGTCACCATCAGATGAACGAACCATTGCTTTCGTTTATTTATAGAGCATCATTATCGCCGTAACCATTTCTTTCGAGAGGCCCCATACTCTGTGTGGATTCAAATGCTTTCGAGAAATCTACAAATAATAATGTTGCCACGAGAACGTTTTCCCGATTCGATGAATAGACAGGAACTAAGAAATTGTGGATTGATTTCTACCAAACCTGTTTTGATTTTTCCTAAGTATTTTGTCTACTTTGCGGCAGATGCGATTTAGAAAAAGGTAATTACAAATCTTAGCAGCTATGACAGTAAGTATTATACTTCTTAGTGATTTCAAGGCCACCTTTCTTATGAAATGGGAGGACGCAACCTTTCGTCCATTCCTCTATTATATGTTTATTAAATATTCCATTGCATAATAGAAAACGTATATCGTCAGACTTATTTGTCTTTCATAGCTTATATATATATATATAAGTCATCAACAGTACCGTGTTTTGACGTTTCCCGTCTCATCAGTGTGGCTAGACACAACAACTAAACCCGACCACAAGCGAACCCCGACTGACTTTACGCCTGTCCGATCCGTTAACCTCTAGGTCATTGCCAGCTGCCGTTTGAGGAGCGGTGTTTTTAACTGTTTTAAATACATACATCTATGTATATGCTTTACGATCACCAGAGAGATCAAATCTGTAAACAGACGATCATTGCGTTATGCTGGCGGTGAAAGTTTATTAGTCGCTCCAAAAGATGTATATATGCTTATATATACATACATATACACACATATATATACCTCTACATTCATTTGTCGCATTTTTTTAATTAAATTCTATATATCCGTTTGTATGACTGTTTTCTTTTTCAATTTAATCGATTTCTAGTTTTGAGAATTTATTATCAATCAGCCCTACCAAATAATCAGACCAAAAACCGATTAACTTAAAGGTGTTGAGAACATCTAAATTATAGAAGAGAGGAATAATTGAGCATATTAAAGGATATTTTGGAGAATGCACATTCGCTGGGCTTGAAACCAGGTTAGGTTTTTCAAAAAGACAACGATCCTAAACATACTGCAATTCAAATAAAGTAGACGTTCTAAAATGGCTAAGTCAAACTCCTTATGTAAACACGATTGAAAATTTATGGAAAGATCTGAAATTGAGAATTCAAAGAAGGAACCCACAGAATCTTTATGAACTAAAGGAATTTGTCGTAGAGAATGGAAAATATTAGCCTAGAAACATGCAAGTAATTCATAGGTGACTACTCTAAACGAATAGAGTGACGTCATATATATTCGAAAATGAAATAATCCCCATTCAGCTATGAGTAAATAGTAGAGCAATTGCAGCTTTGATAAGTCAACCAAGCAAGGAGAAAGAAAGCTGTTCTGCGCTTAAAATTGTATTTGCTCATTTTAAATATTCCTTGTTATTCTGACTCATTTGGTTTCTTTTTCTTTTTTCCAAATGTCAAAATCTGGGACTCATTCGTCTTTTCCCTTCTTCTTCTTCTCTTCTTCTTCTTCTTCTTCTTCTTCTTCTTCTTCTTCTTCTTCTTCTTCTTCTTCTTCTTCTTCTTCTTCTTCTTCAATATATATATATATATATATATATATAAACATAAAGGTACAGGGTAATAACCTACTCGAGTTTCACCATAAGGATCTTCAGGGTTAACCCACTGGATTAATCAAAATATTGATTAATAGCAGTCGCGCTGTCTTATCATTGTGAAACTTGTATCAACTAACCACTGTGACCATTTTCACCGGTAAGTCACTTTTTTCCACAAATATATATATATATATATATATATATATATATATATATATATATATATATATATATATATATATGAAAAATAGATGGAAATTAATCCGACAGTATGAAATTTAACATTTTTGAAAAAACAAATGATGTTATATTATTGCTGACAGAAATCTGTTTCGACCGATTCGATAAACTGGTCATCTTCACGAGCAACATAGACGGGAAAAGAAAAAATTCCGTTAGAAGACTGTTTACAAACGAACGCTATATTCAATGCTGATTTTTTTTTAATGCGTGTTCTGTTTTAAAAATAAATTAAATTTTATTTTTAATTTTTAAAATCAGAAGCATTCTAGTTTATAGTAAAACTCAAAAGTGTTTGTTGTAAAATTATATAAAGAGTAAAAATTGCAGCATTGAAATATATCCTAAACAATTTTATACCAACTATGAACTCTTTAGTTTTCAAACAATTTTTTATATTATCATCTTGAAATGCGTTAATCAGTAAGAGTTGTTATTGGTAAACTTTTGGATCTTTTAACCAAGCTGTTTATATTTGACTAAACTACCATTATTTAGACTGGGTATTATTTGACTGAACTATTGATTTGTTTTTGTCGCTAAGGTGACGCTAAATAAGGGGTCATTTTTTTATAAATATATTTAACCAGCTAGGGAAATGTCATTAGAAGAAAAATTGTTCTATCTATTTTAAGCAATTTAGAATATTGTCACTAGGTTCAAAGTTAATTCTATTATTTATATATATATATATATATATATATATATATATATATATATATATATGTGTGTGTGTGTGTGTGTGTGTGTGTGTGTGTGTGTGTGTGTGTGTGTATATACTTAATACAGTTATATATATTTATATATATATATATATACATATATATGAAGTGAACAAACAATGTGTTTGAAATGGCGAAGGTCGACAATTTTTGGGAGATTATGTGCTTAATTAAAGTCATAATTAAATTGTTAATTAATTAATTATAATTAAATGAATTAGGTGTGCATATCGGTTTGAATGAAAAGCGTAAACAAATCGAGAAAAAGTCGATCTCTGAAGGCTGAAATGTACATACAGAGATCGACTTTTTCCCGATTTGTTTACGCTTTACATTTAAACCGATATGTACGCCTAATTCATTTAATTATAATTAATTAATTAAAAAATTAAGTATTACTTTAATTAAGCACATAATCTCTCAAAAATACACACACATATATATATATGTGTGGTATATACTTAATACATTTATATATTTATATATACATGCATATATATATATATATATATATATATGTGTGTGTGTGTGTGTGTGTGTGTGTGTATGTGTGTTTGCATGAAACGCATCTTAGCGCGCAGGCGGGCGTATTATTGAATATAAACCAATTATTGGCGTATTTCATAAAGCTCGGAGATAATTTCACAGGTAAAATATCTAGATATACAGGTGACAATGTAGACAAGATGAACAACAACCCCCAAATACATACATACATATATATATATATGCATATACATATATACCCACTATAAACTACATATATATATATACATATGTATAATACATATATATATATATATATATATATATATATATATATATATATATATATATATATATATTCCGGGAGGCAGGTTGAATTACTGATTGATAGAAGGCGCATATAGTTTAGCGGCTTGAAAATGTCATGAATGCCGTCTCAATGTGCGTGACAAGGAAGATTTTCCATTATTCAAATGTCTTAGATTCAATGGAACATGTCTGCAAGTGAACGTGTTCGTTGCTATTTACAGTAAATAGACATAGATGCATCTTGCCATCTATCGAATAATGCACAGCTACGCTGCCGTCCTTTTCTGGCAAGTCTCTTTTTTTCCCTCCACTGCATTTCCATCTCGAATTGCTAATATCGTCCAGACATGTGCAATTTTTTGGCAGTCTGAGTTATTTTCTGATAACTAGAAATAGTAGAGAAAAAACATGTTTTTTTTTGTTTTTTGTTTTTTCATGGCGTTTTGACTGTTGCTGAACGGTAAAAAAAATATTCCCAAACTTCTATATGGTGAGTGTTCAAGAACGATTTTCATTCGGATTATTTTCGTAAGCCCTTCAATTTCCTTAACATTACTCGCTTCAAAGGATTTAAAATGTATGAGAAAAAAAAAGTTTTAGCTCTGTCGGTAGAGCATCTACCTAGACAATCACACGGTTTTGTGTTCAATAACAATATTGTCGATATCATCCGAACAGCAAGGGGTCTATCCTCTTTTCGCTAGCACTTGTCCAGGGTGTTTTTTTTACCACTGGTGGAGTGACACATCCACCTCAGATTCCTCAAGCTGTGCTACTCATGAGATTAGTTGGCTTCACCAACTCATCGCGGTAAAACACACACCTAGCTACACACCCTGGACAAGTGCTACAAAAAGAGGATATACTCCCTCGCTGTTCGGCTGAATGACCAAAAGGTAATTTACGATTTTTGTAATAAAATTGGACTAAATTTGTCGCATTGTCTGATCGTTGTTTGACTGATTTAAATGGTATTTAACCCACTGTAGCTTTTTATGTCTAGATGTTCGAGAATTGTATTCATTGGAACTCAAATTCAAAATGAATAAATTCACTATATATATATATATATATATATATATAATATATATATATATATATATATATATGTGATAAATATTCATGAATTATAGTGTTAGAAATACTATATATAAAAGTATATATAGTACTCTAGTATATAATATGTGTAGGTGAATCCTATAATATATATATATATATATATATATATATATATATTATATATATATAATGTATATATATATATATATATATGTATATATATATATTATATATATTATATATATATATATATATATATATATATATATATATATATATATATATATATATATATACTAGCTAAAATACCCGGTCCATGACCGGATTAAATGAAATTTGGAACACCAGGGAGTGAGAGAGATAGTGGAAGACAGTAGTTAGAGAGGGGTAAGAGGAAATAATTCTTGAAACTAAAATCATTGAGAATTTGTATATTTCAGGATTTGTATTTTCTGTTTTATAGTCTAAAATTATTACATATTACTATACAAAAAATTGAAAGTATTCGTTTGTATTTGTTTTTGTTTTTTTTTTTAAATTTTGTAACATCACATGTACCTAATAGAACAGAAAGACTTAACATTGTAATATATATTTAAATTACAACCGAATTAAACATATGTAAGGAAAGGAAAATAAGATGAAAAACATTATTGTTACTTAATGTAATACACGTTCTTGTAAGTATACCAAATTTGTTGAAAAATCCTTGTTTTTACAAAACAATTTTAACCAACCTTCACAAAAAAATTGCCAAAAATCTGCTCCGACCTATCTATGAATAAGTATTTGCCAATTTTAATTTATTTTTACTTTTATCCCTTAAAAAACTCTAATAATAACAGAAGCTCAGAATTAAAATCGTGTTCATATTAGTAGTTGAAAGATTTCGCCATTTCATTCAAATGAAAAAGTAACCATAAACTTGTTTTGAAACAATTTTAATTTTTTCACAATTTTTTGTACATGACAACAATTCACATCTAGTTCTTAATTGCATGTTGAGTTTAAAAAGAAGCTGAGAATCGAACATTTAAATTCTTCGTATAGCAATATTTATTTTTGCTAAACTTAAGATAGTATTTTAAAAACACATTGTTTAAAAACGTTTTGGTGGACCTGATCATCTGGAACCCCCCCATCTATTTTTTTCCTTCAGTGGATATTATCGATAACACACCAATCTATCAGATTGTAAAAAAAAATTCTTAAAAGTTATTTATTTTTTTAGTTTTCACGGGTGCTCATAATAAGTTTACAGTAAATTGATCGATAAATTAGATGTTCCAGATGGTAGGTCGACAACGTTTTCAGTTGTTCTCTAAAAAATTAAGACTTTTTTTTAGCATTAGTATTAATTACAAAACAACAATTTTCATAAAAGTTCAAATGTCACCTATGAAATCTATGATATTTAAACATACCAATTTTTAAGAACTGAAAAGTTTCATTATAAACTATAAGAGTTAACTTTTCAGCGATGTTTATTGACTTATAAATAGAAAACATTGTTCGATGATTATTGTCTCAATAAAGAGTAAAATCATAAAACTTAAAATTAATTTGTAAGACAAATTCTGAGGAATATTTTAAATTGTATTTTGAATAATAATTTAAATATTGGTTGTTAGTTTGGGAGCTGCACAAGAATGCTGCGTGCAGTCTTGAATAAGTCGTGGAAGCAGCATCCCACAAGGAAACAGCTGTACGGTCACCTGCCCCCCATCTCACAAACTATCCGAGTGAGACGGACAAGGCATGCAGGACACTGCTGGAGAAGCAGGGATGAGCTCATAAGCGACGTTCTCCTGTGGAAGCCAACACATGGACATGCAAGTGTGGGGCGCCCAGCAAGGACCTACATTGACCAGTTATGTGAAGATGCTGGCTGCTCCGCAGAGGAGCTTCCAGGTGTAATGAATGATAGGGAGGGTTGGCGAAGGATTGTCATGGATGCCCGTGCTGCATGCGCGACATGATGATGATGATGATGGGTTATCAACTTTTCGGGTCATTTACTACCGAATCATGTCATTTTGATAAACAAAGCATTCAGGGTGTTTATAATTTTTCGTACTTACATATCAAAAATTCTTGAAATGTTTCAATAACTGGATATTGTCGGAAATACTTGAAATAAATTTCGTCTCACAACTAATTGTTGAGTACACATACTACTTAAATCCAATCGGGCCTTCGACTAAAAATTTAAACACCAGATTTTGTCCGTATTAGTCACCGTGGGTTTTTTTTATCGTGGTTTTAGAAAATAATTAGTTAACAAACCCCTCGCCTCTCCCAAAAGAAAAACAGTTTCTAAGGACATTTGTCAATTTTATTGTTATTTCTAACCCTTTAAAACTCTAACAATAAAAATTAATAAATAAATTAAAGAATTAAAAGTCATTTTATTCGAATGAAAATGTTAGTTTAATTTATACAAATATGTAACCGTAAACTGATTTTCACGATATTTTTATTTACAATTAAAATATGTTTTTTTTTTATAATATAACCGTAAAGCGTGAATTTTGATTTTCTACAATTTTCATGCATTACAAAAATTAAAATTAAAATAAGTGTACAATTTAAGAATATGGACAAATTAAGTCTGGGAAAAAAAAAACCTTATTCTTATTATCGGCTATTTATCGGCTATACGTAGCTTCTTTTTTTTAACTCGCTGTAAAAAAATAATTTAATCTATAAAAACACATACAAATTACATATTCAGAAAGACTATTTCATCTTATTTCTAAAGATATAAATATTTTAAAGATTGGGTCATAAATAGGCGAGAGATTCCGATCTGACTGGCATAGACTGCACTGCTTGTATCGCGATAATAAAAGGCAGCGTGGCTATCCGAAGCCACATTTTTTATTTTTTAACTCGCTGTAAAAAATTATTCAATTGATAAAAACCCATACAAATTACATATTCAGAAATATTAATTTCTTTCTAACGATATAAAAATTGTTAAAGATTGGACCATAAACAGGCGATAAATTCCGAGCTGAACAGCTTAGACTGCAAAATTAATTCACTAAAATCAAAATACGCTGCTGATATCGCTGTAAAAAATAGTAGGCAGAGACAATATTTTATTATCAGCAGGGGCTGGTATACGGAGAGTTCCGCAAATTGGGGTATTTTGGTTTAATTAATTCATCACACCCCTTAATCAGTAAAAATCAATAATCAAATTTGGCATGTTTTTTAGTTAGAAGAATATTAATGTGTATGCAAGATTTAAAATTTGAGTGACATCCCGTTTTGGAGATATATGTCAACACGTACATACCTAAATCTCTCCTTTATATATACTAGCAAATATATGCACCCTCCGGGTGCAAGTATTTAAGTTTTAATATAATAAAATATCATATTAAATTAGAAAGGCTAATGAAACTGAATAAGAATGTAGATAAAAAGATTTGGAACAGAGGGGGTATGATTGAAAAATAGAACAACTTTGAAACTAACTCTTCCATCATGTTCCGTTACTCCGTCTTTCATTGGTAATTTTCCTAATTTAACTGTTTAGTAAAATAGGAAGTAAAGAATAATATTAGTTATTTATTCTTGTTAAGGGATTTCTTATAAGATTTATTGAAGAGATTTTTGCTCATATTCATTAAGATAAAATCAAACAATTAGAAATCAATAATACTAAGCATATATTTATTAAAATCAAATTTTTAAGATCAATATGCAAATAAGCCTTTCCATTCATACTGTAAATCTCTATTTTGTTGTATATATAAACACAATTGCATGTGTATAGTATGTAGTTATGGTCAACATTATAAGTATTGTAAAACAATTTTATTAATAATTGAGGTATAAATAAAAAAAAAAATCATGGTAAATGTGATGTAAATAACAAAGGGAATTGTGACATGTATAGTAATATAGTTTCGGTTACAGACAAACAAACCCACAATCTCCATTATAATAAGATATATATATATATATATATATATATATATATATATATATATATATATATCCGGTTTAGCTCAGTCGGTAGAGCGTTCGACTAGGAAACACAAAGTTCTGTGTTCGATAAGGCCCTCGTCAACTCTGTGTATGAGTAGCGCAGGGATCTGTTTTGTAAAATAAGCGGTGGATGGTAGGTGTGGTGCTCTACCTCAGACACCAAAACGATAATTTATCAGTCAAGAGTGACTCCCTCGCTATCTGTCTGATATCAACTTTATACCACTCCGACGACTTTACTTTACTTACTTACTTACATATGTCTCCGTGTTGTATATATGTGGGTAGGTGGGTGTTAGGTTAGGATTGAAATGTGTCGATATGTGAAAACGAAGACAATATGCTTAATTATATAAAATATTTAGCTATAAGGACAGTTTCATGAGAAAAAATGTAATGAAACTTTATCTTCTCATAGAAAAACAGGTCAATTTAATTTTGCTCATTGTCTTTCTCCATTCATATATATATATATATATATATATATATATATATATAGTCATCAACAAGCAGTCTCGTTTTGATGTATACTTCTCTTCAGTGTGGCTAGACATAACAGGCTTGATCGAAACACGACCCACCTACCAGTGGCGGGAATCATATATTTAGTTATCGTTATCCACAGACAGTCCTATTTCGGCATATCACGTCACTTCAGTGTGGCCTGTCTTAGCAGGCTACCTTCAGCCGCGATCGAAACCCGAATATATTTATAATGCAATTTGCTATATTTATTTAATACAGTGTTCAATATCGGTGATATAGCATATATGTATAAATTATGATAGTGTAGTCATAGAATCATCGGTGCTTGGTGATTGTTAGTTTCTGGCCTACGCTAACATGTTGGCCGTGATGCTTAAGGACAGAATCCTCGTTCCAGAACAGTCGATGCCATGCAACACTCCGATTTGGCCCTTAGGCAGACGGGCGGTCGGAGAGCCCCCTCTCCACCTATATAATTGTCCCAACCCTATTTCCCTCAGGCAAGCCCCAACCCTTTTTATCATATGTGGTAAAAGGCGGTGACTGAGAGTATTGATGTCCTGGCTATGATGTTAAACTCTTTCTGATGGTGGGGTTCTAGTTCTGGAAATCTGAGGAATGTGGAGCACTCCTTCATCACCATTATTTTAGGTCCACTCTGACCCGGAGTGGTAGTACTAGCTATGGTCGCATCTACGAATTAAAGAGACAAACATAAATAATGTGTTTAAAAATTGAGGTTAGAATTATGGGGTACCCATCAAGAATAGATAAAAAAAGACTTCGGCATGAAATAACCTAACAAGGGTTGACATGCCGTAAAGACCAACCAACAAACTTAATTCTTAATCTATGTATTGTACTTTATGGAGGCGCGTGGTCTAATGGTTAAAGTCATAGGGAATGGACTCGTGACCCGAGTTCAATTGCTGGACGAAGCTGTTTAAATTTCACAGAGCGCTAATACCCTTGGGAAAGGTATGAATCCAATTCTCCCTCCAGCTCTGGGTAAATAGCAGGGCAGACTGGGCTCTTTAACCCTGGCTAGGTAACCAGTCTAGGAGAAGGAAAACTCTGAATTTAAACCTGTTAAACTCCGCTTAAGAAATTGACCTTGTGTCACATCCTGCTCGTGCGGAGGGGTTGGTAAATATATATATATGTTGTACTTTTTCTCTGAATGTTTGAGATGAGGTTTGAAGATTAGTATTATCTGCGTTATTCGGACTATTGTCCCCATCTTCATTGTTATTAGTACAACGTTTTGGCCGATATACCCTCCGGCCTTCTTCAGGTATTTCTTGTCGGACTAGGGAACCTTCTCGGACTCGGGAACCTTCTTTTCGAACTCGGGAACTTTCTTGTCGTATTCTCGAATCCCGAGTCTGACAAGAAATACCTGAAGAAGGCCGGAGGGAATATCGCCGAATCGTTGTACAAATAACAATGAAGATGGGGACAATAGTCCGAATAACGCAGATAATACTAATATTGTACTTTGTTCTGTGTTCTTTCCTTCCATTTTGTCACTATCTTACCTTTTTCTCCCCTTTTCTAATTTCAAATTCAAATGAAGGAAATTGAAGCCTACATGAACTATTCATTCTATAACCGCTTTGTATTTTGACAGCAAATACAAAGCAGACGAATGATTTGATTGTGAAATGAGAAAAGTCAGCTTAACTTCCGAAAGAAGAAAACACGAAAAAGCGGAGAAAATCGATTTAAAATTTTAATTGAAAGTGGTTGTTCATATGTAGAGTCACAAATATTTATAAACACTCTTGTGTAAAAGTATAATTTATTCTAAGTGCACAACAAGCACACAAAACAGACGAGTAGGTACTTACAAGATTATCTTTAGTCTTCTCTTCTCTTCTTCTTTCTTTCTTTCTTTCTTTCTTTCTTTATTTATTTATTTATTAAGTTGTTTTTTTTACTTCATCGTTTTCTGCATATTCTATTTCTCATTATCTCTCTTTCGCTTTCTCTCCGTCTCTGTCTGTCTGTCTGTCTGTCTGTCTGTCTCTCTCTCTCTCTCTCTGCCTGTCTGTCTGTCTGTCTGTCTCTGTTGTCTCACTCTCTCCCTCATCATTTATTTGATGTTTTTTCTCCACCCCTTTTTCACCATTAGTTTTCTGCATATTATCCAACTGTATATTCTATTTATCTTATTATCTCTCTCTCTCTCTCTCTCTCTCTCTCTATATATATATATATATATATATATATATATATATATATATATATCCCTATCTCTCTCTCTCTCTCTCTCTCTCTCTCTCTCTCTCTCTTCTCTCTCTGTTGTGTCTCACTCTCTCCCTCATCATTTAATTCATGTTTTTTTCCTTTTTCTCCACCCCTTTTTCACCATTAGTTTTCTGCATATTATCCAACTGTATCTTCTATTTCTCTTATTATCTCTCTTTCGCTTTCTCTCCGTCTCTGTCTGTCTGTCTGTCTGTCTGTCTCTCTATCTATCTCTCAATATGTTGTCTCACTCTCTCCCTCATCATTTATTTGATGTCTTTTTCTTTTTCTCCACCCTTTTTCACCATTAGTTTTCTGCATATTACAACTGTATCTATGTCTCCATCTTTTTCTCCCACTCTCTCTTTCCCCTTTTTCTTCATCTTTCTCTCTTCCTCATTATTTATTTGGTGTCCTTTCTCTTTTCGCTCCTTCCTTTCACTACATCATTTTCTGTATACCACCTCACTTTCTCTCTCTCTCTCTCTCTCTCTCTCTCTCTCCCTCTCTCTCTTTCTCTCTCTCTTTCTCTTCATCTATCATCATTTATTTGGTTTCCTTTTTTCCCTTTTTCCTACCTTTCACTAAATTATTCTGCTGCATATTATCCATCTCTATCTCTTTATCTTAGTCTCTCTGTTTCTTTGTCTCTCTCTGTTTCTTTCTCTTTCTCTCTCTCTTTCTCTCTCTCTCTCTCTCTCTCTCTCTCTCTCTCTCTCTCTCTCATAATTTATTTGATGTTCTTTCTTTTTCTCTTTTCGTGTGTAGCTAATTTATGATTATCTTTCTCCTTTTCTCTTCTTCTTATCTACTTATTTATTTATCATGTTTTTGTTTTCTTATCTTATCCGCTCTTCTTGTCTGCCATCTTGTCTATTTACAATTCCAGCAGAACTATCCTAATACGGTGATCTAGCTTTAAAAATATCCGTCTCTCTGAAAGGGTAAATTAATTATGTTCTATCACAGAACACGTGACATTGTTGCTTCTATGGGCGATATTAGTTACACATAAAATGAATCAATATTTCTTTAATGAATTTCCTTTAATGAATATCTGTAAAGCCTCGGTGATAATTAGTAGAAACAAAAAAATGTTTTTTAAATAACTTTAATCAACAATGCGTTTTAAAAAGGATTTATATTGTTAAAGATGAAAGAACATATCCTTTCTCTTTGCGTTGAACGCATTTAGAAAGATCGTCTGCAACTCTGAGATGAATCATATTTTCCAATAATTATTCACGTATTTTCTTCCCCACGATTCGGACTATGTATTCAATGGCTTTCCTAAAATGCTCAACGTTTTGAATATATTGTAACACAGCGAGTTCGATTATTTCCTATTCCAAATGTCCTCCCTTTCCACCCCTCTTATTTATTTGTAGTCACTTTTCAATTCTCCTCTTCCCAACACTCTTTTACTCACTTTTCATTCTTTTCTTGCTCCTTCGCCTTCTACTCTTATTCCTCCAAATCTCCTTTTCTATATCTCACCTTCTCTATTTTGTATTCTCCCCCTCTTTATTTGTATTCATCTCTCACTTCTCTTCTTCATAACCCTCCTACATTTATTATACTTTTCTTCGTAATCAAAATTTAAATGCTTTTCATCCTCCCCTCCTCCTCCTTCGTATTCCCTCCTCCTCCTTCGTATTTCCTCCTTCCTAATCTACATCCTTTTCCCATTAAACTAACGCTAAACCTATCCCCTAACCCTAACCCCGTCTTTTTTGTAGTAGATCAATAAATAAATAAATAATGTATCAGTCAAGTGTGGTTCCCCTTTGTTTATGTTAGACTCATAGGAAATAACCGCGAGTTCTTTTTGTTGGTGTCAACTAATTTTTAACGAAAAACCAAAGTGTAAAAGTTATTTCTATTAGTTAGAGGAAATGGTTTTGTTAAAATGGGAAAATCAAAATATTGTATAATTTTTAATTTTACTTATTGTCTTTACAGATACAAGCAAATGTGACTGCATGGCCTCCAGTGACCTAGGGTTATATGTTTATCAAGCTGTCGGAAATCAAGGGTTAGATTTATTTGGGGAGCTGGTGGATAGCACACATTGACCAGAATAGCTACAATTTCTTTTTATATAAAACACGCTCTAAAATGGTTAAAAATTCAGTCAGACCGGAACGCTAGAAGGAAGCTTGTCAAAGGGCCACCAGATGTCTTCGGAAATACTGAAATAAGAAAATTCCTACCAGAAGAAATAGACCTTACTGTCAAGAAAAACTCCAATAAAATAAATTTTCTGAAATACTCGATGCTAATTAGCATATAACAAAACGCCAGACAAAGCTCCTCACCGTGTCTTTTTCTTTGTCCTAGTGTGTAAAACATATTTCTCTGTATATATAATAATCAAACCGTTGTTATTGTTAACGGTGTGTTATCTCGTTCTTGGAGTTGCCAATAACTACGACAGTGCATTTCCACTGATCTTCAGATCCGTCACAAAGACGGTCCGACCATATTGCATCGATCCCAGTTCTGCGAATCAAATGAACACAACGGTGTCACAGAAGACATCGACAGAGGAACTAGCCGGAGATACATGTGGTAGTCACAGAACTAAGCCATCTTATGAAGTACCGTAACAGGCATAGAACCATCATATAGAGAACCGGATGTGCGGACTTGTTCTAATTTTCATCCATTTAAAATGAACCTTATTCCATTTGGAATTGATTTATAGCAAAAAAAATTGATCTCGCAAAAAAAGTTCCAGGTGCTGCTGTCAGTAAAAACGTCATGCTGATAGTATAACATAATAGAGAGAGAAAGCCATGAATGTAACAGTGACGTGTAAATTGGCACGGAAAAACTTTTAGGAAAAATATAAGAATTATATATAGATTAGAATGGAAAAGCTTAAGGATGAAACTTTATAAGGCGACATGACATTGTATCTATTGGCAAGAAGTGAGATGTGGCGAAATAGGAAAGAAGAAGAGTGGGAAGGGAGAATGTGAGGTGAGTTGGGAATTATACAATGACAGAGTGAGACGTGGCTTCATCTTGGCAGTTGTGACTTGGGGGAGAATAGATATCATGAGAACAAAGAAGTGGCCCTATCTTATTGGTAAAAAGTATAAATGGCACAAGGCAAGATTTCACCGAGCATCCCAAGTCGGTTTCTGGACTCCAAACATCAAGGAATGGTCTATGGTTGGCATCAGCCGGACAGCGAGGGATTCTATCCCCTTTTTACTAGTGCTAGATCGGAGATATTGTTTTTGCGTCTGAAGTGGAGCGCAACACCTACTATAAACTTCCTACATCCAAGCTGTGCTACTCATTCATTGAGTTGGCGAATGCCACTAGCAAACCCGGAACACTCTTTTTTCCGTTTTTCTTAACTTCTTTTTTTCCTTCCTCCTGTTTATTCTTACATTTTTTTATTTCCTTTCTTTCCTCTGTTTACTTAAATAAGTTGAAATGAATGTTGATTTTAGTCGACAAATGCTTCTACACACTGAAACCCTCAACAGAACTGATGCCACACTCTTTAACCCAAAGACAAGCAGAAACGTCAATCCACTCATTTACGATGCCAGATCATTTTTACCATTTGTAGTATTCTAATAATCCTTACTAAGTTCAGTCGATAGAGCACTCGCCTTAGAATCGCAAGGTTCTTACTATCACCAGTGCCCTTCTGCCATTACCTCTCGCTTCGCGCATTACGAATGAGAGACTCCGGTCATCCACGCACTGGATTAATTCTGCATATATTGTTGCATTTTTGTCCACGAAAAGTGGGTCCTCCGGTTGGTCCCATGGTGCATCTATTAGGTCATGTAATTGAAAGGTTCTCATGGAACATTGTCACCCAAATTTCGTAACTCGTATCGTCGCCATTGAAAAAGATCCGAGCGTACCTTGGCCCGTAACCTGTTAAGTTTTTAAATGCCATCCTTGGCCAGTTGAAAAGGGCTTAAAGAAAGTCCTGTGTTATGGAATCCTTTGGCAAGCGTATAAGTCATATCCTACGTATTGGTAAAGGTCCAGTGATTTAATCCTATGTCCGTCGTCAAAGAATGTCAGTGTAATTATAACCAGTAGGGTCGGTTAAAGTGTTATATCAACCTCAGAATATTGACAGTGATTGGACAAGAGTTAGGTCATATGATTCTGGCCGAGTCTATAAGTAGGAGTTATATGTCAAAATTTTCAACAGTTCGATACTGGTCCATGCCAACTCAGCGAATGAGTAGCACAGACCAGGTAATCTGATCTGTGCCGTAAAGTGAGTAGATGACAGTAAGTGTGGCGCTCCACCTTTCTTGTGTATGATATCAAACTACATCTGGTAGTGAGGCCGCAGTTCTTGAGCTCTGAGGCCGATGCTCTACTGATTGAGCTAAACTTACCATACTATCGTATCCAATATGTAGGTATGTGTTGTTCTCAGACAAGATCCATGTATTTACAATTATGGTATATCATAATACTCGTGTTCCTTAAATGTACAACCGTTATAATCTGGCGATATCCTCTGGTTAAAAATGACACCGTCCAAATCGTCCAAGCTAAAAAGCCAAAATGTAAAAAGAGTAGATATAGGCAAAGGGTGGGAGCGCGGAAGTGATAAACGCTAATCTGTTTCAATCAAACATAATGAAAAGGTGAAGAGAAGGAAACAAAGAAAAAAGTGAGAGAGTTAAATCAAGATTATCATAAAAGAAAAGTCGGTATCAGTCAGATAGCGAGGGTGTCTATCCACTTTTTAATAATGCTAGACCAAAGAGTTGGTTTTTGCGTCTGTAGGGGGGAGGGACGCCACGCCTATCATCAGCTCCTTATCTTACCGCACAGATCCCTGTGCAACTCATGTATTGAGTTGGCTAGGGGCAGTATCAAACCCGGAACCTTGTTTTCCTAATCGGACTTTTCATATATTGAAGTATTTTGCATTACCGCTTAAGTAAAGATATCAAACATTGTAATAATTAAAGTATCATACTAATACAATTCTTCCAGGCTGTGGTTATATCAGTGCTGCTGTATGGCTGCACCACCTGGACCCTGACAAAGCGCCTCGAGAATAAGCTAGATGGTACCTGCACAAGAATGCTGCGAGTAGTCCTGAACAAGTCATGGAAGCAGCACCCCTCAAAGAAACAACTATATGGTCACCTGCCCCCCCCATCTCACAAACCATCCGGGTGAGACAGACTAGACATGCAGGACACTGCTGGAGAAGCGGGGATGAGCTCATAAGCAAAGTTCTCCTGTGGAAGCCAACACATGGACATGCTAACGTAGGACGCCCGCTAAGGACCTATATTGACCAACTATGCGAAGACTCTGGATGCTGCACAGAGGACCTCCCAGGGGCCATGAGTAATAGGGAAGTTTGGTGAAAGATTGTCATGGATATCTGTGCTGCGCGCGCGACGTGATGATGATGATGATGACTATTGTATATCCACAGGTACCACTAGTTAGGATATAATCTTTTAAATGTTATCGTTTGTTCAAAATATAACGAACTGATGACAATTCCCACGTATATAATGATTAGTTGTTTTCTTTTAACCTTTTTTTTTTTACTTGACTCGACTTGACAGAATTACACGTCATTAGTATCACGTGGCTCTCCACAAAGATCAAATCACAGTAATTCTGTTCGCTTCAAAAGATCCCTTCCCTCTATTCATGCTGACTTTAGTAATTATATTGTCTGTTTGGTTTCATTCAGTTTTTCCTCTGATTTTCATCTCTCTCTCTCTCTCTCTCTCTCTCTCTCTCTCTCTCTCTCTCTCTCTCTCTCTCTCTCTCTCTCTCTCTGAATTTATTTGACCCCCCTCTCTCTCTCTCTTTCTATCTTTCTCTTAATCAATCAATCACTATTTATCTCAATCAAATCATCTCTATTACTCTCTCTCTCTCTCTCTCTCTCTCTCTCTCTGCATTTATTTGAGCCCCTCTCTCTCTTTATATCTTTCTCTCAATCAATCAATCACTATTTATCACAATCAAATCATCTCAATCACTCTCTCCGTCTTTCCCTGTCTCCCTCTCTCTCTCTCTCTCTCTCTCTCTCTCTATATATATATATATATATATATATATCGGTTTGGCTATATATATATATATATATATATATATATATATATATATATATATATCGGTTTGGCAATTTCTATATATCTATCTATCGGCCTTTCTCTCTCTTTCTCTCTTTCTCTCTTTCCCCTCTCTCTCTCTCTCTCTCTCTCTCTCTCTCTTCTCTCTCTCTATATATATAATATATATATATATATATATATATATATATATATGTATGTATAACCCACTTTATTCCTACTAATCTATCTATTTAAGTTTGTTCTTTCTTTCTCTTTCTTCCTCTCTGTCTCTGTCTGTCTCTCTCTCTCTCAATTACTATTTTAATCATGTCATCTCAGTCCATCTATCTTTCTATATATCTCTGACAATTTCTATATATCTATCTTTCTGACTCTCTCTCTCTCTCTCTCTCTCTTTCATTATATATATATATATATATTATATATATATATATATATATATATATATATATATTTTAGATTAATCGTATCTATCTATCTATTCATCTATCAAAGAAGGATTTAAGCCGCCCAAACAATTATTTTTACTTTTCTTTTTTTTTTAACAAGTCTGTGAGAGACAATTAGGAACGTTCCAATAATAAGAGATATAATTGAATTTCTAATGCAAATTACATATTAATTCAGTGCAGACAGGACATAAACGTCTTATTGTCAACGTGATAGTTATAACACAATAGGGTGGCCCTTCCCACATTCTTACAGTTAGATCTTTCGTACAGAGAGAGAGAGAGAGAGAGAGAGAGAGAGAGAGAGAGAGAGAGAGAGAGAGAGAGAGAGAGAGAGGCGTTAATGCCAGTGGTTAAGTTAACCGATGATTAATTATTGTATAACATAAAAGAGCTTGCGGTAAACACCGGTCTTCTTATCTGCTATGCGCCAGCTATGGAGAAATGAACCTCTATAATAATCAAGAGATAAAAACAGCGAATAGAAACTGTGATATAGAAACAATAATATTTTAAGTGTAATGGATTTTATTA
The DNA here is from genome assembly GCA_023376005.1 of Doryteuthis pealeii. NCBI lineage: Eukaryota > Metazoa > Mollusca > Cephalopoda > Myopsida > Loliginidae > Doryteuthis > Doryteuthis pealeii. The sequence continues at coordinate 123,960,520 of CM042145.1, forward strand.
GCTAACGGCAATTAACCGTTTACGGATGGGACAGTTAAATAATCAAATTTCCATTCAAAACAAGCAAATTAGTTTTTGGAATGTATTCCTTGAGCTCATCGAAGTGTATATATCCTTTCAACGTACTTGAAATTATGTACTTCAAGTTATTTTGTTTTAATTCATGCCTAGTGGGATTGTAACCAAATTATTCTGAAGTGCCGGTGGAGATTTCAACAGATATATTGGCGGGAAACTAAATACAAACAATATTAATGATAAAATCTAATGGCTTCACACTCATCCATGATCCAGGGGTCAATAAACAGAATTAAACTCAAATTCATACAATCAAATAGAGACAAACAAGACTACATGATCATAATGTTATATAGATATATATACTCAATAAATAAAGGGATAAATTTCCTTCATTGCAATACTTTATTGCAACTGCATGAGAAAAAGCATGGATATTACTGAAACAAATTTACAAGAAAACAATGGTTTAAATCTCTCTGTTTGTTTTTTTTTTTTGGAGGGGGGTCTTAGTTTAGAAGATTAGGGGCTAGGAAATTTGTAGGAAATGGACTGGCCGAGGGATAGATATTAAACTTACTAGCAAAATAAAAAACACCCTCCACCGATGTAAAAATACATTTTTGAAAGATATTGCTTGAGGAGGTGGAATTTAAAATCAAATCACGGAGAGTTTGAATCATAAATCACGAACTCATCAAATTTATTAAAGGGTGAAAAATAAATAAAACAATTTGAAATCGAAACTAAGTTGTATTAACTTTGAATATATATTAAAATAAAACAAACTATATATAAATATATGATACCGGGGATGTATCTATTAAAACTTATTTTAAAAAACCAATGAGGACTGTCTAATGTTGCATGCTCACATTTTGAGTGTATTTATTCTATGTTATGACGATTTTGGGTAATGTGACGTAAGCAGTGACGTAGTTTTTGTTACAGACAAAGACCGGAAGCGAATCTTCATTATTAATAGATTTTAATGTTATCTTAATTGATTTCTAAATAAAATTATATGCATATGGGATTGCTTTTAATATGTTTGAGAATAACAAGATAGTATTAGAAATCAGTAACAGCAAATAACTATTTATTAAACTCAGTTTTGTTAAATTCATTATGCAAAATAATCCCACGATATACTATGTAAATATTTATTTTTCAGAAATATATAACACATATTTCAGTATTTGGAATTCATGAATAATATGGGCAGTTTAGTGCCAAATGTTACTCAGCTAGACTTTCATATATAATATGCTAATTAAGAATAAATAATGACTATTACATAATCGTTGAGAGTATAATTTAAATAACTAAGTAAATCGTGTCATTAGTGGTGACGTAGTTTTGATTACAGACAGACAGTTGCATAGTCTCTCTCTCTCTCTCTCTCTCTCTATATATATATATATATATATATATATATATATATATGTGTGTGTGTGTGTGTGTGTGTGTGTGTGTATGTATATATATATATATGTATATATATATATATATATATATATATATCGCAAAATTGATATAATAGATTAGAACGACCCCTTTTAAATCTCACACAGAAAAAACATGCATCCCAGCATGCACCTCAAATTAAACTAGAACCAAACAGACTAAACTGGTTGATCCTTCCCATAATGCAGCAGACAAATGCATATAAGGAAAACCAGAAACAAAAATATTCACTTGGTTTGAAAATCACATAGACGTGAAACTTGTTGCTACTTCTTCGTATCTCTCTTTCTTCTTTCCTATGTTGCCCGCTCCCACATTCTTCTTCTTCTTCTTCTTCTTCTTCTTCTTCTTCTTCTTCTTCTTCTTTCATATCTTTATCATGTATCCCTCCTCTTTCAATGTCTCTATTTCTGTCTTTGCATCCCATCTTATATTCAAGTCAGGTTGAAAACACTGGTTCCTGTTAGTTCAAAGCAATTGAACAGCGATGAGCCTGTTCATTAATTAGATATGTGACAATTTAAGCAACAGCAGGTACTGTAATCTGATGTAAAATATTTTATTCGACATTAAATTACCCGAACGAGGTTGATATGCCGTAAAAGAAACAATCAAAACAAACCTTGCAACACACGAAAAAAGAAGAGAAAAATGTACAAAATTACGAAATCTTTGATATATATATATATATATATATATATATATATATATATATATATATATATATACTGAGTTTCACAGAACTCCCCTCCTCCAACCTCCCTTACGTCCCGGGTGGATGGCATCATTCGGCATTCCTAATCACTTAGAACAGATGGCCGAGTTCCAAGATGCTAGATCAAACATAGCTTGTCAACCCTAGCACAGTGGAAGATATGCTGACCCCAGCGAAAAGAGAACGAGTTCCCTTTACATCCGTTTGTGGCCCCGGGGTGGGGGAAAGTACATATCTGTTTCCGCTCTTCTGCAGAAAATTTGGTACTTCTATTTTTTTAATCTAGCTCAGGGGTCATTGGCCGGTCACTGGCTGGCATACGTTGAGTCCTTTGAATTCTAGACTTTCTTTTCTTTTTGTTCTTATTTCTTTCTTTTTTTCTCTTTCTTTAGAAATCCGATTACCGTTTTCTTTTCAATCCAAATTCTCTGCAGATCATCTTAATTACACTACAAAATAGATAAAATCAAGCGGCTACAATTATGTATCTGAAGATCGTCTAGTCAAGAACTTTGTTTAAAATGCTCGCAGCCATTGATCAAAGAACGTCTAGGCAGCAATTGTTGTAATATTCGGCTATAGTCCAAAGAAAAATTCGAAGAACCGGTCGTTCAAATATTTTGCAATTTGTATGCAATATCTGTTCTGGTACAGACATAATGATTTTGTGGAAGGTATCTCCAATGCTTTAGGACTGGTATTTGCTGAAAAGGTTCCTACCCACTTAGACCAGGTGACTAATTTCAAAGATGCTAGATCAAACATAGCTTGTTGCACCAAGCACACTGGAGGAGATGTTGAAATCTGTCAACACGTCATTCAATTAGCTGATGATTATTTAATAACTTATCTATTCGCATATCGGTAGTATATTCTTATAATGCTATATGTTGCGTAATTATTGTGGTCTACGTGCATTGGAAGAGAAAGAGACGAAAAAGACATAAGAGCAAACAAAGGTTAAAATTTGTAAGAGTAAACACAGAACGGGGTGCTTGTAACATGACCGATGAATGACCCCGGAAAGGGACTTGAAATTAAAAACGGAATTTCGGGGTGTTGACCGGAAGCGGAAATGACGTAGTGACGAGTAACGGAAGAAGAAGAATATCGCTCTCTTTTCCTTTCGGTCGTAGCAGGGGCCAGATGGGCTCCTAGTCCCTCGTGTGGGACAGCAGTATAGAAGTTGATAGCATGTTAGAAAGTAGAATAATTTAACCGTAGCCTCTATCTCTTTCTCTCTGTCTTTTCTTCTCGCCGAAAAAGATCCCCGAGCCTGGAAATAAATACTAAGCCCCTGGTGACTATACAACTTGCGTGTATGTTGATCTTTGACCTAACGGCTACTAACAAAGACGACTACTACTAAAACTTGAGTTGGTCCATACTATATATATCGTTCCGGATTATGCCACAAATACACTTTGGTGCTGTGACCATACCGTTATACTACATATGCAGCCCGTTAATGCCAAGCTAAACAAAAAAAATCAATTATTTCCTTCTTGACCGAATTTATAGAAGTTGAAATAAATAAATTAAATTGGCTACGATTATGTGTCTGAAGATCGTCTAGTCAAGAACTTTATTTAAAATACCAGCAACTATTGATCAAGGATGGCGGTATTCGGCTAGAGTCAAAAGACAAATTCGAAGAACTGGCCGTTCAAATATTTTGTATTTTGAATAGAATATCAGTTCTGGCACAGACATAATGATTCCACAGAATGTAATTCTAGTATTTTCGGACTGTTATTTGTACAAAAAGAGATCACGTTTTTTGTACGGATGACCAAGTTTTATGCTACGTCGTGAAAAACGTAGTCGAAGAATACCAAAACTGTAATGTTATCCGTCGACAATCATTGTCCAATCTGTCTCTTAGCGTAAATATTATTGTGTAAGTTTGAGACGGAACGGAAGAGAAATGAGAGAGAAAATAAAAAGAAAGACTTCAATTTTCTTCTGTTATGAAAGCGGTCGGTTTAGATATCGCAAAAAGATATAATTGAAGTTCTAATACATCTTTATACCCGAAAGAATAAATAACAATACCGTTTATGACAATTGAACCAGAATTTTCATTTGCGTAAAATATAGGGGTGGGGTGGGGGTGGTCGCGTTGGCGTTGTTCTGAAAGTAAAGCCTGCTATTTATTGCCACGAAACCTACGACATATACAGGAAGCGCAATAACACCATTACACAGATAAGGCTTCCAGTTCTATTTATCGACACAGTCATCCGTAATCATCTGCCTTCTTCTTCTTCTTCTTCTTCTTGCTCTCTTTTCTTTTCCGTCTCTCTTGCTTCCATCTTGTATCTTTTGCTGTTGCTGCTGTTATTGATTTTGTTGTTATTTCTTTTATTATTATTATTATTATAATTATTATAATTATTATATTATTATCATAATCATTATAATTATAATTATTATTATAATTATAATTATAATTATTATTATTATATATTATATTTTTTCTTGAAGGTAATTGCCTTCAGGCAAAAATATAATATATACTTTATTCAACAATGCTTCTAACAAACAAACATCCAAAAATATTATTATTATTATTATTATTATTATTATTATTATTATTATTATTATTATTATTCAGCTTTTATTTCTCATCTTCGTCCTACTTTTATATTTTTGTCTTTTCTTTTCCGTCTTTCTCGTTTCAATTTTTTCTTCTTCTTTAGCAAATTTTCTTTAGAATATATCTTCTGTTGTTGTTGTTGCTTCTTCTTCTTCTTCTTCTTCTTCTTCTTCTTCTTCTTCTTCTTCTTCTTCTTCTTCTTGAGTTCCACTTTCTCATCACCATCTGATTTTCGTATTTCTCTTTTTTGTTACATCTTCCTCGCTACCATATCCACCTCCTCCTTTTCTTCTTCTTCTTCTTTAGCAGATACAATTTACTTCTCTCTCTGAAAATCGTATTTCCTCATATTAATACACTGTATCTGTCTTTTTCACTTCTCCTTCTCTCTTTCCTCTTTTCCATTCTTTCTCAGTTTCTCTCACTTTTCTTATTTGTCTATCTTTAATTCCTTTTTTCCTATATCTTCTTTCCATTTCAGTTCCCTCTGAAGATTTGATTTCATAACCGACCTTCTTTCACCGACCTTATCCCTTTTTCGACCTACATTGTCTCCTCTTTTTCTTACTTCATTCCACACTCGTTATTATCATTCAACTACTGACTTTGTAAAAAAAAAAAAATGTTTTTCCTTCGACAGGCCCCAGTCTCGATTTCTCGACGGATTCTTCGATATTCCCTACGTCTTTTTTTTTTTTGTTTTTGTTTCTATTCTTCCAGTTCTTCCTACTTCACTTTCTCCGTTTCCATTTCAACAGGTTCACTGCTTGCAAAGAGACAGCCGACAGCAAATCCAGGAATTTCTAGAAATTCAAAATGGAAGATGATTTCCTCTGAGTCCTATCCTTCACAATGTCTTCATCGTTCTTACTTAACCAGCGACGCGTATACACTGTACAACATGACATATAAATACATCTCTCTATAAGCATAGGCGTATCGTGCAAAGCGAATCATATATATGTACGCAATCCTGTTTACGGAAATATATTGACACAAAACAGGTGTTTTCTGAAGATTCACATATACTTAACCACCTTCCTTCCTACAAATATATGCATATTGTAATTTGTAATAATTGTAAAAAAATAAAAAATAAATAAAAAAACAATTCTCGTTGATACTTAAAGGCTCAGCTTGCTCCACAAATATGTATGAAGTATGATCAAAAAGTGTTGAAACCGAAACTTTAATTTCATGAAAATTAAAATTTAAAAAAAACAAAAAAACAATTCTCATATGCGTGTGTAAAATTTCCAATTCCAATAATTGGGAAAATACCGAATTTCTTAATATATTTCGAAATAGTTTATTGGGATTTCTTAGATTAAATTCTCAAGGTAAATCTATTAACTTTAAAGTTCGGAATACTGAATGAATAGATAAGATAAAAGACAAAAATATTTTGTATTTTGAAGGGATACTGAGGTTTTTCCTCAAACTACTATGTATGTGTGTAAACCCGCCCAACAGGGTGGGGGTCTAGTGGCTTCGGCCCTGGATCTTTAGAAGTTAATAGCGTCGATCCCAGGGGGCTATTCCCCCAGGCAATACCTGCCCCCTCGATTTAAAGGGGCAGGGCTGGATTTATTGCCCAGTGCCTGGGGCGCCCCCTTGAGAGGAATGCCTGATGGATCGACGCAATTTTTCACCCGCCACCCATGAGCTTCGGTTTGTGGGTGGTCCCACGTTAATAGGGCCTTGTGCCTAACCCGTACAAGTGGAGTACGAGGTAAATACAATGTATGTGAGGACTCACTATGATAAGGCGGAAATGGTAGAGACAGTTGTTGACCACGTGGTGGCAGAAGGTGGAGGGGTGATTCCCAAGGCTTAGCAGGCTTGTTTTTTTTTCCACCGCTTCAAATTTGCACCAAATAATTATGCCCTAATATAAACTTTCACTTATTTGTTCCAAAACAAACTTTTACGTATCCATTTTAAAATAAGTATTTGTATTTTTGATTTAAATTAAATTTGTTTTTAATTTAGAATTTCAATTATTCTTACATTTATCATTTTTAAAGTATAATACATTTTTAAATTCAAAATTTCAATCCTTCTTTTTTTTAAATTATAAATCTATCTCTCTCTCTCTCTCTCTTCTCTTCTCTCTCTCTCTCTCTCTCTCTCTCTCTCTCTCTCTTCTCTCTCTCTGCCTGTTATTTTATTTATCTTTCACCTCATCATAGCCTCTATTTCTATGTCTCTCGGCAGCTCTTAGCCTTCTATTGTCTGCCTCTAAACGTTCTTTTTTTTATTTCTCTCTCTCTCTCTCTCTCCCTCTCTCTCTCTCTCTCTCTCTCTCTCTCTCTCTCTCTGCCCTGTTATTTTATTTATCTTTCACCTCATCATAGCCTCTATTTCTATGTCTCTCGGCAGCTCTTAGCCTTCTTTGTCTGCCTCTAAACGTTCTTTTTTTATTCTCTCTCTCTCTCTCTCTCTCTCTCTCTCTCCTCTCTCTCTCTCTCTCTCTCTCTATCTATCTATCTATCTATATCCCTCTCTGTCCTGTTATTTTATTTGTCTTTCACCTCATCATAGCCTCTATTTCTATGTCTCTCGGCAGCTCTTAGCCTTCTATTGTCTGCCCCTAAACGTTCTTTTTTATTTCTCTCTCTCTCTCTCTCTCTCTCTCTCTCTCTCTCTCTCTCTCTCTCTCTCTCTCTCTCTCTCTCTCTCTCTCTCTCTGCCCTGTTATTTTATTTTATCTTTCACCTCATCATAGCCTCTATTTCTAGGTCTCTCGGCAGCTCTA
>CM042145.1:123970576-123990576 GCA_023376005.1 Doryteuthis pealeii
ATACTTTGGTTCATTTCCGAATAATTATCAAGGGTGTTTATATTTGTCTAAATTATCATTATCAGCGACAAAAACAAAAACAATAGTCTAGCCAAATGATAAGCAGTCTTGATAATAATAGTTTAGACAAATATAAACAGCCTTGATAATGGTTATAAAAAAAATATGGTTGCAATAAACTCATCCCTGCCCCTTTAAGTGGAGGGGGCAGATGTTTCCTGGGGGTAGCCCCTGGGATCACGCTGGTATTATTATCTTACCGGTCCAATGACCGAGACCACTGGACACCGGTTTCCGAAGAAACTATGTAAGTATACTGTAATACTATGTATACTGTATACTAAGTATACTGTATACTATGTATACGTATACTAAGTATACTAAGTATACTCTATATTAGTATAATAAGTATACTAAGTATACTGTATACTATGTAAGTATTATGAAGTAGATGTATATTTAAAAAAATATGTACCTAAGAATGTAACTTTCTCCTCTTTCACTGAAACATCTTTTATTTTCTCTCCCATTGTAAAGATAACCCCAGAGAATTGATATTTATTGTATCCAATTTAACATTGCTGTTTGTGAAAGTTAGTTAAACACTTGTGAAATGTTTCATCATGATCAGAACCTTAGTGTAAGCGCAAACCGGTTATACACAGACAGACAAAATATTGCCATTTATTTTGTAGGGGCCTAGTGTTCTCCTGTGTCTGCAGGACAGAAAGCTAGGAATTGACACTCCTTGGTTTGTCGTGGGAACGGTCTCCTTTCAGGCCCTTCCCACGAGACAGTAAACATCATAGATCGACGTCACTCTTGACTCAGTCGATAGGAACTGAAGAACATCCCACCCTCAGTGAGGGAACATAGCCCGTTAAACCACCTGGGCACCACCTCAATGAATGAGATGATTAAATGTAAGTACTGCCCACGGTACTTGTTGTATTGTTGTGTTATATTTGTGTTACATATAATAAACTTGGCTCGAAGTACATGTGTTTGTCTCCTCGGTATTTTTACTAGTATAACTAAGTATTATTCTTTATAGTTTGTATTACAATAACTGATAGTTGTTTTGGAGGTTTGGGGAATGTGGAGCACCCCTTCATCACCATTGCTCCCTGGTCCACTCTGACCCGGAGCGGTAGTACCTATTAGTGTCCCATCTATGGGTTAAATAGAAAAACTTGAGTTTCATAAACAAAATTGTATTATCCATTAAGAATTGATATTTCAAAACTTTATCGGCATTAAATGACCCACTGTGGTTGATATGCCGTAAAACAAAATCAAACCAAAAATATATCTATTCCTATGAGTGTAACAAGATATGACACGTTACCGAATCCTAGCCATTGATGTTAGCATAGAGTTGCCGCTGTATTAATTAGTAAATTCCTTACATCAATTTGAAGCCGATTGTGATGGTTGGGTTTGCTCCCCTTATCCGATCGATACACTTCTGGCGGAAGGATGAAAATTGTTTTCTTAATTCACAAATAAGTATTTGTCACGCATGCGTCCTTGTCACGTATGCGTGTTTAAGGATACGTAGACTTACTTCCGCCTTTGGTTGAGTAGCTTACTGAAAAAGGAAAAAAATCTGGCAGATGGTGGATATATTGTAAGAGGCGACATACGTAACCTCCATCCGGAAATTCAATAATCTTTCACTTCCTACAGAGAGAGAGAGAGAGAGAAAGAGAGAGAGAGAGAGAGAGAGAAAGAAAGAGAGAGAGAGAGAGTGTGTGTGTGTGTGTATGTATGTTATGTGTGTGGGTGTGGCGTGATGTGGGTGTGGAGGTGCCTGGTATAATGGTTAGAGTCTTAGGAAATGACCCTGTCAACCCGAGTTCAAATCCTGGACGAAGCTACAGTTAGCATTCCGCTAATACATTTGGGAAAGGTATGAATCCAACTACTCTCTCTCAAGCTATGGGTAAATAGTAGGGCAGACTGGGCTCTTTAACCTTGGTTAGGAATCCAGTCTAGCAAAAGAAAAACTCTAAATTCAAACCTGTTAAACTCCGCTTGTTGTGGTCACTACGTGTGTGTGTGTGTGTGTGTGTGTGTGTGTGTTGTAGGCAGTAAATCTTCTTGTAGTATATTGTATTGAATATGACGGACTTAGAGTTGAGTTTTTTTTTAACCATTTTATGTTCGCGAACGAGATGTCATGCCGCAGTCCGTAAAATGAATTGAAAAAATCAATATTGCTAATGGTAAGAAAATAGGAATATCTCTTGTTTTTTTGTTTTTTTCATTTTAATTGTTTTTATCTTATATCATCGTCAGGTGAAAAGTTCTTCATGCAAAACAGTTTTTAAAATAGTTTTTTTTGCAGTTGCTTACGCTATAGAAGAATCAACGAAAGATATTTTAGTTACGTATTATAGACATCTATTAAACTAAAATTATTTCCTGATTTTATATATATATATATATTATATATATATATATATATATATATATATATATATTACAAAAGTAAGTAGTCATCGGGGCGGCCTAAAGTCGGTATCAGCCAGTCAGCGAGGGAGTCTATCCCCTTTTCAATAGCGCTAGACCAAGGAGATTGTTTTTGGCATCTGAGGTGGAGCGCCACACCTACCATCAGCTCCTTACTTTACTATATATATATATATATATATATATATATATATATATATAATAAGGATATCTACTGAGTCAGACGAACCTACTATTAGTTTCGCATAAAGCTCTTCAGGGCTAAAATCTGACTGAAGAAGAAAAAGGAGCAAGACCAATAAATACTACTAACCACATTAATCATTTAAATTATCAAATCATACTGACCAATAAAAACACAGAACGCATTAGTTTATTGTTTAATTAAAAAATATTTAATTTCTATATTAACTGATTTTTTATTTATTTATTTATTTATTTATTTTTTTATTATTATTATTATTATATATTATTTAGAATCAAGCAGATTTGAAACAAAAAAAAAACTTGGCTCTACTTAGGTATCGAGCACTTTTTACAAATTAGCTTCTCCTAGCGGTTATATGAATATATATATATCTTATATACATATATGCATATAAATTGTTTTTTCTTTTGGCCAAATACTATACCAATAGATTATTTTTTGTTTGGTACGAATATCTTGGTCTTTTCTTTTTTTCAAAATTTTTTCTTCCTGGTTGATGTTTGGTAGTATATTTTTACAATCAAACTCTCTGCCGGGTTTTTTCTCTCCGCAAGGATCTACCAACACGCTTGGTATATTATATATATATACATATATATATATATACATGGACTGTCTATCGATTATATATATATATATATCGATAGACACACCATGTATATATATAATATATAATATATATATATATATATATATAATATGCTTGTGCGTGGGATAGGGATAGTGTGAGGGAGACGGTGTGCGTACACAATTATATACATGTTTTAATTCTCAATATGACCCCTAAGAAACTAGACTCCAAATATTTTTAATAAAAAAAGTTATTTTCATTCCAAACCAATGATACTAAAATGTTATTATTTCTGCAAAAACTCTACAATGTCAAACTAATTATAATCTGGTTTTATTTATTACCAGACTCTAGAGAATTATACTAAATTTATAGATGTATTTATACTAAAAATATGAATATATATATATATATATATTATATATATATATATTATATATTGGGGGATGTCATATATATATATTATATATATATATATATATATATATATATTATATATGACATCCCCTCCAAGAGAAGTTTATGCTTTATTCATTGTTGTTGGATATACATTTTTAACTCATTATTTTAATACATTTCTAAAACTGTGGGTAAGCGTGGGTCTGGGTGTAATGCCAATGAAAGGGTATTACCCACTCTCCAAAATTAGGAGCTCACTGCTAGATACAATGATGTTAAGAAAAAGGTGACATGGCAAATTGGCCAAAAACGTTGTTTATGTAACAATAAAGATGAGGGCAACAGTCGGAAAAATATAAATGATACAAATTAATAAACCTCATCTAAAACATTCAGATAAATGATATCAAACAGATATGTTTAAGAATTATAAGTATTTGCAAATATATGCACCTTCCGGGTGCAAGTATTTAAGTTTTGATGTAATAAAATATATTAAATAAAAAAATAATGAAACTAAATAAGAATGCAGATAAAATGATTTGAAAAATTATAATAAAAAATAGAACACCTTTGAAATTAACTGTTCCATCATTTTCCATCCCTCCCGTCATTCACTACTAATTTTTCCTAATTTAACTATTTATTTAAATTAGGAAGTAATTATTATTTCTTCTTGGTAATGGATTTCTCGTAAGATTTATATCCGAGATTTTTGCTCATATGAATTAAGATAAACCCAATCAATTAGAAATCAATAATACCAAGCAATTTTTTAAACATCCAATTTTAATAGCAATATGCGCATTAGCCTTCCCGTTCATACTCTAAGCCGCTATTTTGTTGAATATATAAATACACTTGTACGTTATCAGTATGCCCACCCGCTTCTCGTGTTTTTGCCCAGTGCCTGCGGCGCCACCTTGAGGGGAAATGCCGACGAAATAAACGCATTTTTTGCACCCGCCACCCATGAGTCTCGGTGTGTGTGAGCTCACATTGATAGAGCCTTGTATGCACACCCGCCTCTCGAGGCGAGTGTCTAGTGGCTTAGAACCTAGACCGTACAAGCTAACATCGTTGATCCCAGGGGCCATCCCCCAGGCTCCAACTTCCCCCTTGATTTAAAGGGGCGGGCTAGGTTTATTGCCCGGTGCCCGAGGTGCCCCCTTAAGGGGCAATGCCGACGGGATTAACGCACCAACCACCAATGAGCTTCGGTTTGTGCGTGGTCCCACATTAATAGGGCCTTATACCTAAACCGCACACGTGGGGTAAGTGGTAAATATCCAGTATGTAGATAAGGCCAACAGTATTAATAATGTAAAACAATTTTATTAATAATTGAGGTTTACATGAAAATAAAATCATGGAGAATGTAACGTAAATAGCTATGGGAATTTTGACTTAAGTGTGATATAGTTTCCGTATCAGATAGACAAACAGACAATCTCCATTATAATAAGATGATTCAGCAGGAATTGGAGAAACTTTCAAAATGGAAGTTGCATTGAATTGGTTAAATTGATTTAATGATTTCTTGTGACAGAATTGGAAATAGATAGAAACATAGACTCACCCAATTCATTTGATGAGTAATACTTACAAGTAGGATAAATTTTGCCGTTTTGTTGTTTTTTTTTACTTTTATTTTTGATTTTGTGTCTTTTAAAAAAATATTAACACTAATATAATTAATTTCCCACGTGAGTTGAAACGTTACCAAACTTAATAGAAACAATAATCAGGAACTTGCAATCAGGTTGCAACTGGTTTGAAATAATTGTGGGTTAATTAGTAAAAATTAATAGTGTTGAGGAATATGTGCGGAGCAGATAACAGAAATAAAGATGAAAAAAAACAACAAAAAAATAAAAACTCAGATGATGAAGGTAACCAAATAATGAACTGTCTGCATGAGAGAAACATTCTAAAAATAACTTGTATTCTAATAACTATAACTATAACTATAACTATATATATATATATATATATATATATATATATATATATATATATATATATATATCAGTTGTTCTGAACAGGGGTCCATATGGACCCCTGTGGACCATCTATATAATAATAGGCATGTTCCTAATTCTCCCGTCCATTATCAACCTACAACATCCTCGGGTGAAAAATGAGACCGTCCAAATTGTTCAAGATGCAATACACAAATGTATATCCAGATTATCTGGTGTCCCTTAATCGCAGATTTCTTATATGTGCCATTTTATTCCCCCCAGTTCTAAAAAATGAAACATTCCAAATAGTCTTGTGTCGGTTTATTGCCCAAGGTTAAATTAAAATGAATAGAAACAATGAATTTACATGTTTGTAATGTTGAAATTGTGAATTACGGAATATATTTTGATAATTTTGATCTAATGTCATCCCGACCTCCAGTCTTAATTTAGGCAAGCCAGTGTCAGGCGAATTTCCGGCCAAAATTAGATATTTTCCAAGTTATGTTTTTCTCACTTTTTTGTCGGCAAATTAATGTAGATATTTTAAAGCCCCCCCCCCCGATTTTTATCAGCAAATCAATGGAAATATTTTACACCTCTTCTTTTTAAGAAAGAATGAGAGAGAGAGAGAAGATTAAATAAAGATTATTATACTTTTTACATATTGAACGATTTTGCGATAGCTCTTAAGAAAACATATCAAACTTTGTAATAATTAAATTATCATATTGTGGTATATCCACATGTTCTGCTAGTATAACATATTTTCGATGTCATGAAAAGCAAAATACGTTTCAACAGAAATATAAATGAAAAAAGTAGAACTCAGAAGATAATAAAGTTAAGCAAATAATGAATTGTTTGCATCAGAGAAATAGGATTGTAAAATTGTATTATTCTATTAATTATATATACACTAGTGTTTCTCAACCAGGGTCCATATTGCCCCCGTGGACCATATAACATATTTTCTTGGCAAAGGAAAGCAAAAAAAGTCATTAATTATAAAAATACAATAGGACTTTCAAACAGGGAATAGCTAGTGGGAGGTCAATGGGAATCAACGGGATCCATAAGTAAAAAAAGGGATGCGAAACAATGATATAGATAGAGAAGTCACCATCATCATGTGGGGTTATAGCACGGATATACATGAAAATCTCTCGCCAACCGTCCCTATAATTCATTGCCCTTGCAACATTCACTATCCACGCAACATTCACTATCCGCGCAAAACTGGTCAATATACGTCTTTGCTGGACAGTCCACATCTCGCAAACCAAGAACGTCACTTATGACTTCATCCCTGCTTCTACAGCAATGTCCAGCGTGTCTTGTTCGTCTTACACGGATGGTTTCTGTGATTGGGGGCATGTAGCTGTACAGCTGTTTTCTCGAGGGGTGTTATTTCCACGTCTTGTTTAAGATTGCACCTAACATTCCTGGGCAGCTCTTATCTAGTTTAATCTCTTGGAGCTTTGTTAGGATCCAAGTGGTGCAACCGTACAATAGCACTGATACAACGACTGCTCGGAAGAATTGTCGCTTTAACTTTTCAGTGCGATCGGATTTTCATATGACTGACAATATGTTTATAGCAGACCATGCCTTTCTTATGCGTGCATTAACATAGCTTTCTCTTGATGAGATATTACTGCCTACGTACGTGAATCGTTTCACCGAGTTTAGAAGTTTTCCATCGAGTGTGAAGATGTCTCCTTCATTTTTAAAAGACATTAACTCAGTTTTATCGGAGTTTGCGTAAGGTCCGATGTTCCGTGCTAGCTTTTCTATGCTGTGTAACAAGTATTAAGCCTATAGTATTAACTAGACAACCCACGAACAGATTATTTGAATAGTTGGTTATTGTGTTCAACGGCATATCAATCCTTATGGTGCGTTTGCCAAATGGTAAGCTGTGTTTTTGTATATATGATTTTAAGTGATAGGTAAATATTTGTTTGGCTTAACTTTATTTGTATCAATGAATTAGAAGCAATAAAATCATGTGTATTAATAAAAAAAATCAATTTGACCTCAGTCAGTGCCTTCTGGCACCTATATATGAATAAAAAAGGGTTGGGTATTTGTCATTAAAAAAATACCATCGAGAAGATCATATACGTGCTAAGGTTTGACATGGCCAGCCGATTGATCGATTTGGGCCTCTCTGACCGCCCATCTACCATAACTAAGGGCTGAGGTGGAGTTTTGCATGTCACGGGACGAATTAGTACCCTGGTCATTGACCGCTAAGCCACCAAGACCCTGTCATCAGACATTACGGGTCACCACCCACGGTTAACAGTTAGTCCCATTAGATACTCTTACCCATCTCCTGTCGGTGGGTTATCCAGTCTCTCTTGACCGGGAGGATGAACACATTGGGTTCCCGCTTAAAAGATGTACATCATAATACAGATGCTTCTATTTCGAAAGGAGTGAAGCATTCTAATTCATAGTTATTTCTTTATATTGATTACTTGGATGATTGAAAATGACGTTTATCGCGAATGCGGACTCTACGAAATTATTATTTACAGTCCGGGATACCGTAAGTGGAGGCGCCCGTCCTGTAATGCTTATCGTCGTAGGACATGGATACGATGACATGATTTCAAATCATTGTCAAAGCTGTTTGCGTTTCACTTAGCACATATTCTTAGGAAAGTTATGAATCCAACTCTCCTCCACCTATGGATAAATTGTAGGACAGGCTGGGTTCTTTAATCTTGAACTCTCAACTGGTCTAGGACAGGGGTTCCCGACCACGGCTGCTGGCACACCTTGCGTGTGCTCGCACCCCCTGCGTGTGCTCGCACCCGAGGCGTGTGCTCGCATCATTGCAAGGGGTGCAAGAAGCGTCCTTTCAAATTTAGATTAATTTTTTTCTTTTGTAATCAATATTATTTATATGTTCGTTTCTTTATTTCAGATTATTATCATAACCCTTCATCATGCTGAAGAACATATTACACATTGTATTAGATTTAGAGAGTGAAATATATATGATCTTTTGATAAAACTGTAGTATGGATGCAGATTCTATATTTTTGAACAAAAGTATAAATTGTAGAGGTGCGAGGTCAGAGCAAAACTCTTTTAAGGGTGCGGGAATAGAAAAAAAGGTTTGGAACAACTCGTCTAGAAGAAGGAAAATGCTTAATTAAAATCTGTTGAAATCCGTTTAAAAATTGACCTTGTTTCAAATCCTATTTGTGCGGTGGGTTTAGTAAATACATAAAATCTGTGAAATCCTTGAGGTTTATTTTGTGTTTTACTGCTAGTTTAAAACTATTATGTGATTGGATAGAACACGTTGAAACCTTTTTTTTTAACAAAAATTTTTTTTCTCTCCCTCCATTCCCCCAAGAAAATATTCAGCATTATGTTAAAAAACGGTCTCGATGGTGTCGTGGACTGTTAATTGCAAATCAAACTGGAAATTATCTTCACTAACAGGACCATACCATAGTATGATAAAAGCTATTGCAAATTGTTCAATTTGTAAAAAGTAGAATAATCTTGATTTTATTCACTCTATTTCTTTTTTATATCCTTTTCATCTTTTCATTATGTTCGATTGAAACAGATTAGAGTTATCGCTTCTGTGCGTCCACGCCCTCTCTATATCTTCATAATTTCTCGATATTTTCCCTCTCTGTATCTTTCTCCTACTCTCTTTCTGTCTTTGTTTCTTATATTTGTTTCTGTGTAGCACGGATAAGCAACACAAGATAATCAGAATTTACATACAAAGGGTGTTGCAAGATGATAACGGTCGAACAATTAAGGAACACAAAATTAAAAGATCCATAAGCTGAAGAATTTTAAATTAGCTGCTCTCCTAAAATCCCGCCATTACGTGCCGGTTTTCTCTGGGGTTTTTAGAGTTTCATTAATGGAATTTTATATCCCCGATCTTAAAATGTCTTAATATCCTAAATGCCATTTTCTTGTACTTTGTTGGTTATTGTAACAATGTCTTAATAGAATTTCAGATTTCGAGAGAATTGAATACCAAGGTCTCTCAGATTGCCTTTTTTTTAAATATTATGTTTCTAACTGATGAAATATAACTTCTGCTTTTGTGTTTGTTAATTTTGGCTGAGAAATTTCTCAAGTCAAATTCTTCCCCATGGAATTGCAAGTTATTTTCTTTGCAAATATTCTTTTAGTATTTTTTTTTTCATTTAATGAAATTTTGATCTTTCTCATTTTTCATGCATCAGCAGCATTCATGGTATCTTTTGAGTTTTCAATATCATTAATGATATCTGATATCATTATCAGGAAGAAGATTGGTCCCAATACAGTACTTTATGGTAACTCAAATGTCACGACCACCTCTCAGAAAATTCTCAATTTACAAAAAAATTCTGTATTCTTTCACTCAAAATATTGTAAATCTTATTATAATGGAGATTGTGTGTTTTTCTGTCTGTAACCGAAACTATATTCCTACTCAAGTCACAATTCTCTTAGTTATTGATATCACATTCTCCATGATTTTATTTTTATCTAAACCTTAATTATTAATAAAATTGTCTTACATTATTAATACTGTTAACTATGTCTACATACTGATAACATGCAATTATATTTATATATACAACAAAATAGCAGTTTACAGTGTGAACGGGAAGGCTAATTTGCATATTAATATTAAAAAATCGAATTTAATAAATATGTGCTTAGTATTATTGATTTCTAACTGTTTAGTTTTATTTTAATGAATATAAGCAAAAATCTCTTCAATGAATCTTAAATGAAATCCATTAACAAGATAAAATAACTCTCATTTTATTCTTTACTTCCTCTTATAACTAAATACTTAAATTAGAAAAAATAACAATGAAAGACGAGAGTGATGGAAGAGTAAGTTTCAGTTGTTCCATTTTTTATTATACTCCCTCTGTTTCAAATCTTTTATTATACTCCCTCTGTTTCAAATCTTTTTATCTGTATTCTTATTTAGTTTCATTAGCCTTTCTAATTTAATACAATATTTTATTACATTAAAACTTTAATACTTGCACCCGGAGGGTGCATATATTTGCTAGTTCATATAACAATTTTTCCTCCGATTTTTCTGTGTCGAAATTTTTTGAATAAACACTGCCACTCTTAATAATTATAAAAACTAGAAAAATACATGCACCCTCCGGGTGCAAGTATTTAAGTTTTAATGTAATAAAATATATTAAATTGGAAATAATAATGAAACTAAATAAAAATAAAGATAAAAAGATTTGAAACAGAGGGGGATAAAATCGAAAAATAGAACTGAAACTTACTCTTTGTTCACTCCCGTCTTTCATTGCAAAATTTTCCTAATTTAACTATTTAGTTAATTTAGGAAGTAATTAAAAAATTACAGTTATTTCTTCTTGTTAATGGATTTCTTTTAAGATTTATCCGGGATTTTTGCTTATATTCATTAAGATAAAACCAAACAATTAAAAATCAATAGGATTAAGCACATATTCATTAAAATCAAATTTTTAATATCAATATGTAAATTAATATTCCCGTTCACACTGTAAACCACCATTTTATTGTATATATAAATACAATTGAATATTATTAGTATGAGGATATAGTCAACAATATTAATACTGTAAAACTATTTCATTGATAATTGAGGTTTGAATTAAATAAAATCGTGGAGAATGTGACATAAATAACTAAGTTAATTATTACTTGACTAGTGATATAGTTTCGGTTACAGACAAACACACAATCTCCATTATAATAAGATAGTGCACTTAAAAGATTTTCACTTAGGCTTTCATTTTCTTAATAATTAAAAAAAATATGGCATGTCAACAAGTGTTGGGATATTTTATGCCAAAAGTGTTTTGTTCTATACTTTCTTGATGGGTATTAAAAATCATTTTTTGAACTCAATTTTAAAGCACATTTTTGTTAACCGATTTTCTTCTATTAACCCATAGATGAGACCCTAACAGGTAATAACACAACGGGTCAGGGAAGACATGGGAGTAATTGCGTAAGGGGTATTCCACACTTTCCAGAGGTTCAGAATTGGAAATTTACCACTAGATGCAGTTTAACATGTTATCCAAGACACTAAGACACTCAGCCACGGCTTTCTAGCACATATAAGACTAAAAGGTTGGCGTTTGCTATAAGTCCAATAGGGTTAACACAATTGTATAGGTACTAGGGCTTGATGTGACCTGCTGATTGATCACAGGGGGCTCTGCGACCGTCCGTCTAGCTTAAGTAATTGCTAAAGTGGAGTGTTACACGTCATAGACTGCTCAACTACCAGGATTCCGTCCTTTAGCCGTCAGCTCCCCACTTTACCGCACAGATAAGATTACTTTATCTGAGATATTCATACGATGTGTTGGCGGGGACTGACTAAGCTAAACCGATATCCCTCGTTGAAATATTTCTTTCAGATTGTAACGAAAAAAAATCTTTAATCTATTTTTGCTCTATGACACGATACCTTATCCTCCTGAAAAATCACTTCATCATCACCAAACCAATTTTCTATTTAGAATTTAGAATTTTCCTTACATTTCTCAATCCTCATTGGTTGGAATAGATTTTAAAAAACAAAGATCAGAAAATATACGATGGGTTTTTTTTCTCAATTGAACTTTGTGGAATTTAGGTGGAAATGGTGAGCACCTGAATCAGGGTCGCATCAGAGAAAAATACAGAAAAGACTGCCCCTCAAAACAAGAGAAACTAAGATCAAGAAGTAAAAAAAATATTGTTTGGTGAATAAAAACAGTTTTAACAATACCGTGTCATTTACACGAATCAAGCTAGTACACAAATAACGACGGTATTGTTAGATAGAAGATAGCATTGCGATTATGTTTGATATAATTAACCTGAATCCTTCTGAAGATTATGCTATATAAATCAATTAACTATCATCCAAGAAATATTAAGTTTATTTAGTACAAAAGATCATGACATCTTTACAAGCAAACTTATCAATATCTTTTTTTTTTCAAAAAAATTACAAAGACAAAAGGTGAATTTTGTGTTCATGCGCAAACATGACATTTGCATTCAGTGATAATTGAAATAGAAATTAACTGTTAATGATTTCCAGTATTTTGCAAATTAAAATCATACAGAATATCAAAGGTCACACGTATTACAAAAAGGGGAAAAAAGGTTGCACTTATAAACCTGCAAAATTTGAAATAACACACGCTGTGACTTTCTTTATAGATATTAACTGTTGTATATCTGCTTCGTTTGAAAGTTCACCGACAATCTCCTATTGTAAGAGCAGTTAATGATATCCATGCTTTTATTTTAGCATTTTATAGTTATCTCTATCATATCAAAAGTGTGGATGATTAAAATATAACATTCAACATAAGATGAGAACTCACACAATTATAATTCTATTACCAATTGGAGAAGGAATTGCTATGTTTTCTGAAATAGAGCATTTTAATTATACTGTTCTAGTGAAAATATTGCTGTACATCATTTTTGCTGGGTTGTGGTTAAATATACACACACACATACACACACAATCACATACCTATATATATATATATATATATATATATATATATATATATATATATATATATATATATATGAGGTAGGTAGAAGGATGGTGAACCAGAAATGAAAACTCAAAACAAATCTGAGAGTTGATACGTTTCGTCCAAATTCATACGGACAACCTCAGTCGAATGATTTTTATTGAAAGTAAAATTTCATGCGAGTATAAGTGAAATTGGTGAGGGGGGTGAGTAGCGGAAGTGAAGGGAGGGAAGTTAGGAGTAGACATGAATGAAATATATATATATATATATATGTATTTATATATGTGGGTGTGTGGGGGGGGTAAGATAAAATGAAAAACACATGTTGTTCAAATAAGTTCTTTATACTGCTGATATTGCAATATTTCAATTTGTTAAAATCATCTTCAGTGCCTATTATATCGTGTTAAATACGAAGACAGTTTATGAAAATTTTGATCGTTTTGTGATGGAATTAATTCATACCGGACTATTTAAGAAAAGAGAATATTTTAAATTTTAGACAAAAAATTATCAAAGAGCATGTGGCACTTTCCTAGTCAGGTGTAACTGATGTTCAGCAAAATATAGAAATATTTTAAATTTAAACAAAAATACTCAAAGGACATGTATCACGTTTATGACAAATTTTTAACGGATTTTTGCAAGAAAAATATTTGTAATTCATTTTAGTAATTCATTTTTATATAAAATATAATTGGTGTAAAGGAAGGAACTTTTGGATCCTGATTCAAATAATATGAAATTTAACAGAAATTGGTTCGGTAATGTTTGTATGAATATTTTATTTAAACGGAATTTTGTGAATTTTAGAACAAGTTTAGCTAGATGTGGGGATATATTAATAAAGCCTTTTCTCTGGAGAATGGTATGATAAGTGAGAATAACACAATATTCCATAATCTTACGTAGTTTACTATTGTGTATGTGAGATTATATTTTTACTCCTTTGAAATCGAATGTAAGACATATATATGTATATATAATAAAAATTCTAGTAATATATATATATATATATATATATATATATATATATATATATATAATATATAATATATAAAAACACATGATTAATCCTTTCTATATAATCACCGATTAAATGTGATCTATTTTTATTAACATTTAAACTGATTCAAATGCAGGAACACCTACACATAGAGACATCTTCCTTCCACAATGCAAAAGTATGGAAAAAAATTACACTTACAATTGAAGCCAGAGGAAAAATATTGAAAATTTGAGAATTAAAGAGATGTTACAAATATTCAAATTCCATCCACAATTAAATTACAGCATTGAACTAAATACGAAGTACATTATACAATAAATCAACATCAAAACGCCATTCAACATACAACAAACAAACAAATAAAAATAAATAAAAATGAAATCATGGAAAAAGTGACGTAAATAGCTAAGGGAATTGTGACTTGAATAGTAATATAGTTTCGGTTACAGACAGAAAAACACACATTATCTCCATTATAATAAGATTTCTTTTTTTTCTGTATATTTTTATTTCTTTCAAGAAGAAGAATATATATATATATATATATATATATATATATATATATATATATATATATATATATATATAAACACGTGGTTAATCCTTTCTATATAATCACCGATTAGATGTGATCTATTTTTATTATTACCAATTAAACTGCTACTAATACAGGAACACCTACACATAGAGACGTCTTCCTTCCACAATGCAAAAATATGGAGAAAAAAATTACACTTACAATTGAAGCCAGGGGAAAATTAAATTACAGCATGGAACTAAATACGAAGTACATTATAAAATAAATCAATATCAAACAGCAATTTTACATACAACAAACAAACAAACATTCTATCTGGATCTTTAAAAATATTAAAGAGCTCTAAACAAAGCAACGTGTGGTGGTGTTGACTAAAAACAAACAACAAAAGACGTCCCAATATGAAATACAGATGATCCAGCCTAGATTAAGAATAACATTTACCAACACAGATCACCCCAGAAAGGGATACAGCGGATAACGGATACACGAATCCATCTACTCAGAACTATGGGAGAAGATTCACAAGATAAGTATTATGAAGATAAGTATATTTGTATACAAACTGGAGATATACTCAACTATAATACCCTATACGTAGGAAAGCGCGTGGGGTAAAGGTTAAAGTCATGGGTAATGGACTCGTCGCTCTTTAACCTTGGTTAGGCAACCGGTCTAGGAGAAGGAAAACTCTGAATTCAAACCTGTTGAACTCCGCTTAAAAATTGACCTTGTGTCACATCCTGCTCTTGTAGAGGGGTTGGTAAATGTATATACGTAGGATACGACTCAAGATGAGTATGGTATGCAACAGCACCATGACATTTACATTTTACACTTCGCTTAAAAGTTACATATTTATTTATATACTAGAGAGGTGACTGAATTTCAAATACCCTTACCCTGTCAGTGATTGACTGTACGATCTGCAGAGGGGTAAGACCCCCTAAATATGGTGTCGTTATTACAATTTTTGTGGCCATTTTTAGGCTGCAAGTGAGAGCAATTTACAGTGGAGATCCTTTGTTCTCCTTAGTGTTAGGTAGATTATTTTGGTTATTCCCCGGTGTTCCTTAAGGTTGGGTAGAATTCTTTTAGTTGAGCAGAGTCTTTGGTTCCAGATTCGTTTGTCCGTGTCGAATACGGGAAAATGAACGGCTTTCAAGATCGGCGATTAAATAGTCAACTAACCACATATTCGAGCTGTTGATTGGCTGGCTTTAATCCACGTGCCTATGCAGACTCTATAAGTTTAAGTGGTGGATTTCAGCATACCTTATATTACAAGAATATTCCAACAGTCATAGATACGACACTAAAATTCATTTGGTGAAGAGGCTTTAGTTCTGAAAATCTTGGGAGTGTGGAGTACTCCTTTATAGCCATTACAACCAGATCAACTATTGTCTGGAATGGTAGTAACCATTATGGTCCCATTTTAGCTTAAAGACATCTGCTTACAAATTATTTGTATTACATTGGTATACTTGATATTATATGACCGTATCCAAAACTACTCACAAAATCTGAAAATATTTGTTCAATGTATGCAATTCCCAAACCTCTAGGTATAAAATAACCCAACACGATTTTGCATAGCGTTAATATCAATCAATCAATTTATCGATTAAAATAATTTGTTATGCTTTCCTCCCATTATGAACTTAGTTATTTTCAGAATGTTTGTATCGAACCGATATTTAATCATCATCATTATCATCATCATGCCCTGCTAGCATGATAGATATCCATGACAATCTCTCGCCAACCGTCTCTATCATTCATTGCTCTCAAGGGGTCCTCTGTGCAGCATCCATTAACCGCGCAGAGCTGGCCAATGAAGGTCTTTGCTGGCGGCCCACACTGACGAGTCCTTTGCTGGTTTGCCTTTAAGAACGTAACTTATGAGTTCGTCCTTCCTTCTCCAGCATGACTTATTAATCTTCATATTGTAAAATTAATACTGTAACTAGTATTAGATAAAGGATAAAATATGTCTTCGACCTTGTGATAGGAAAAATTTATTTGTTGTAATTATTATCATCTGTACGTACGAAATAAGTTCTCCTGAATCAAATACGGCTAGTGCCATTCGAACGCGTCTGTTCTAGCTGGAGAGTCTCTTCTTTTGGAATGGTCAGTTCTAAGTGGATGAGTCTATTCTTTCTGGGTATGTTCTACGTGTTTTTTGTTTGTTTGTTTTTTTCGAACGAGTCTGTTCTTTGTGGACGAGTCTATTCTTTCTGGTCTGTTCTAAGTGGATGAATCTATTCTTTCTGGGTCTGTTCTACGTGTTTTTTTTTTGTTGTTTTTTTCGAACGTTCAGTTCTTTGTGGACGAGTCTATTCTTTCTGGATCTGTTCTAAGTGGATGAGTCTATTCTTTCGGGGTCTGTTCTAAGTGGTTGAGTCTTTTGTTTTCGAACGGATCTGTTCTTTGTGGATGAGTCTATTCTTTCTGGGTCTGTTCTAAGTGGATGAGTCTATTCTTTCTGGGTTTATTCTAAGTGGTTGAATCTTTTTTTTTTCAAACGGATATGTTCTTTGGACGAGACTATCTTTCTGGTCTGTTATTAAATGAGTCTCTTCTTTCTGGGTCTGTTCTAATGGATGAGTCTATTCTTTCTGGGTCTATTCTAAGTGGATGAGTCTATTCTTTCTGGGTCTGTTCTTTGTGAACGAGTCTATTCTTTCTGGGTCTGTTCTTTGTGGACGAGTCTATTCTTTCAGGGTCTGTTGTAAGTGGATGAGTCTATTCTTTCTGGGTCTGTGCTAAGTGGATGAGTCTATTTTCTGGGTCTGTTCTAAGTGGATGAGTTTATTCTTTCTGGGTCTGTTCATTGTGAACGAGTCTATTCTTTCAGGATCTGTTCTAAGTGGATGAGTCTATTCTTTCTGGGTCTGTTCTAAGTGGATGAGTTTATTCTTTCTGGGTCTGTTCTAAGTGGATGAGTCTATTCTTTCTATATCTGTTCTAGGTGGTTGAGTTTCTTTTTCGAACGGGTCTGTTCTTTGTGGACGAGTCTATTCTTTCGGAATGGGTATATTCTAAGTACATGTCAATCTTTTTCGAAATGGGTCTCTTTTAAGTGGATGAGTCTATTATTTCAGGATCTGTTCTAGGTGACAAATGATACAAATTGACATATTAAGAAGAGATAAGTTCTGATAAGGTCGAACAGGGGAATACAACTTGATAATTACCGTATAAATTGGCGACCGTTTTTCAAATATTGATTTTATCGATTTGGATTCTATAGAAGAATGTCTGACGCCATGCGTAAAAGCCTGTGTGTGTGTGAATGTTATTGGGTAAGTGGGGTAGGGAACCAGTCAGAAGTTAAGTGAGAAGAAGAAGAAGAAGAAGAAGAAGAAGAAGAAGAAGAAGAAGAAGAAGAAGAAGAAGAAGAAGAAGAAGAAGAAGAAGAAGAAGAAGAAGAAGAAATCGGATTTATTTTCTGTAATGATGGGATGAATAAGAGAAAGAAAAGGCAAAGACGGTGAGTGAAAAACTTAGTAAAAGCCAAGAAAGACTGTGTGTCTGTGGGTGGGGAGGTAACACAACTAATTTTAAAACGCGTATCAAAGAAGGGGTGAAAATGATATTAAGATTAGTGGAAGTATATAGAGAGATAGATAGATAGATAGATAGAGAGAGAGAGAGAGAGAGAGAGAGAGACAGACAGACAGACAGACAGACAGAGAGAGAAAGAAAGAGAGAAAGAGAGAGATATTTTGTTTCAGTCTCTTTTAGGCTTTCTTCTCCCCCCTCTCTCTCACACACACCATAAAAAGCATCAGCGTTTTATTTACATACGCACATTGTTAAGCATCGTTACTTTACCTTTTTATGATTGGTATTGTTTTATAGGAAATTCCAATAGGTAATACTATTATATAATATAACCTTAGAAAAGATTTGCCGCTGTTGTTTAAGAAGAGAGTGTCAATATTTTTGATTTGCTGGAATATTTTCGATTTGATTTAAGGGTCTATATAGCACTTGAACTCTACTAGTCAGGATCATAAACATTGTTATATATTGATGGGCGCACCGTCGTTTTTGGACGGTTAGGGAAATATAGAATTACATTCAGGTGTTGTTAAGACCGTTAAATCGAATGACATTTAATGACCTCAAACCTAACCCCCGACTACCTGTCGCTGGCAAAAGGTGGGGATAGACAAGGGGAGAAGACTTAGTCTGCTTCTGGAATTTATAATGTAAGAATGTTCCCACCTGGGACTCGTCCACGCGTGGGTTAAGGACCATACGGTCTAGTGTTTGAGATTAGATAAAAAATGTAAATTAACGGAAGAAATGTTTTGTGTTGTAAATCAAGAACTAACCAACAATACAAAGCACATTACAAGCATCTTAAGACATGAGAAACAGAAGTTAGCAAAAACCGCCCGGAGCAAAAGAAGCTAGAACCAGACCGATGGACAGAACAGCCAGAAAAAAGAAATACAAGTCCAGCTACTCAAAAAAGCTACTCAAGGGATAGAAGTATGTTAATAAGAAATACCCACCCAACTATTCGGAAAGTAAGTACAGAAGAAATGGAATATTAAATTTAAGGGCACAACTACCGGTGATCCTCATGACATAATAGATATACCCTCTCTGTAATGTATATACTGTGAGACGCAGTAAACATAGACATCCATAATTCTCCCGTATCCATAACACTTTATATATATATATATATTATATTATATATATATATATATATATATATATGAATTTACTTTTTTTAAAACAAATGATGTTATATTTTGCTGACAGAAATCTGTTTCGACCGTTTTAATATTAATATTAATATTAATATTTATCCCGTCTTTCTTTCATATGTTGCTCTTGATGAAGACCGATCTATTAAAACGGTCGAAACAGATTTCTGTCAGCAAAATATAATATCATTTGTCTTGTTTTTTTGTTTTTTTTAATGTTAAATTCATACTGTCGGATTAACTTCCATTTATTTTCATGTATATATATATATATATATATATATATATATATATATATATATACAGAGAGAGAGAGAGAGAGAGAGAGAGAGAGAGAGAGAGAGAGAGAAAGTTAACTTGATTTACGTGTGATCTACGTTACGAGTTTTTCTCTTTATGAGCTGTCGGCCAATAAGTTGCTTTGTGTTAAGAGCTAAAATTTGAGTCGCCAGTGAGCTTCAGATACGCTTGGATTTATAAGTTTACAAAGAACTAAAGAAAAAATACCATTTACTAAAAATAAACATAAAAACTTATTCGTGCA
>CM042145.1:124003076-124057943 GCA_023376005.1 Doryteuthis pealeii
AAAACGAATATATTTGGAAATACAACAAAGTATAGGAATGTTATAAACATTTTCTGATATATATATATATATATATATATATATATATATATATATATATATATATATATATATTATATATGCCTCGACTAGACAAGTGAGAGTCTGTAGAAGAACTGAGAGAAGTAAGAAACGATTATGTCAAATATAGAACAAGTCATAAAAATTTGAGCAAAATGAAATCGTAAGTAAAAACTTAATATTTTTATTCCCGTTGATAAATGGTTACATCTATTGCTTTTTGAATGTGAGTGGACTTTATTTAGTCAGTGTGCTCTTGCATCTGGCTGTGTGCGTGTGTTCGTCTTTGGAATATTATCTGCTCTATGACTTTTGATGCAAGGTAGTTTATTTCCAAAACGAAACGCCAACAAGTGTTTGCTGCAAACCGAATAGCTTTGCAGGAAGGTACAAAGAAGATAATTCAACCATTAAGTCTGTAAAGACTGCAACGTAAACGTGTTATATAATGGATAGGCAGCGTATTCATTTTATAATGAGAATATATATACAAGGTGTGTCAAAAGAGTATCGGGATTTTTTGTCCTTTTGGGCACACCTTGTATATAAATTCCCATTATAAAACGAATACGCTAAAAGTGTTATATAATGGATAGGTAGCGTATTCATTTTTATAAAAAAGTAATTTAATTTTTTATTTTTTAATTAGCTGGGAAAATGATTTTGAAATTTTTTTGGTTTAAATTTTTAAATTTAGTGTTGTATATTGAAGTTTTTTTTAATATAATTCTAGCAAAGAATGGAAACATTTTTTTTTAATAAGGTCTCTGTGGTAAAGTATTGAGAATCGAAATGGCAAAGGATTCTACGATATGACGTGCGAAACGCACTTGAGTATATGAAGATTTCCACAAAATAATATTGTGATTTGTTAATCAATTGTGTGTTACTAACGAATTGGATTTATTTCAAAATTTTAGGTCTTTAGAGTGTTCATACAATCGTTTTTTTAATTCTGTCAGTTTCACCGATGTAGACCTTATTGAATTGTTCACAACAAATTTTATAGACATATTTTATAAACACCGGCATTGGATTCTTGTTTATTTGAAGATAATTTATTTCCAAAACGAAACGTCAACAAGTGTTTGCTGCAAACCGAATAGTTTTGCAGGAAGGTACAAAGAAGATAATTCAACCATTCAGTCTGTAAAGGCTGCAATGTAAACGTGTTATATAATGGATAGGTAGCGTATTATTTTATAATGAGAATATATATACAAGGTGTGTCAAAAAAGCATCGAGATTTTTTGTCCTTTTGGGCACACCATGTATATAAATTCCCATTATAAAATGAATACGCTAAAGGTGCTACATAATGGATAGGTAGTGTATTCCTTTTATAATGAGAATATATATACAAGGTGTGTCAAAAAAGTATCGAGATTTTTTTATCCTTTTGGGCACACCTTGTATATAAATTTTCATTATAAAATGAATACGCTAAAGGTGTTACATAATGGATAGGTAGCGTATTCATTTTATAATGAGAATATATATACAAGGTGTGTCAAAAAAGTATCGAGATTTTTTGTCCTTTTGGGCACACCTTGTATATAAATTCTTATATATTTTAAATATATATATATATATATATATATATATATATATATATATACACTCTATTATTGTTTCTCTGTTGCTCTTTTTCTCTGTCTGTCTGTCTGTCTACAACCCTATACTTGTATATATGTACAAATTAATTTAGAGGTCATAGGAACGTCAGTAATATCACACAATACAAAACACCTTTTACTATATAATTGACAATTTAATGACTATTAAAAGCTTGGCTTTGATTGAAGGAATTAAATTCAGGTGATTAAAAGACTAAAAGTTATAATTTGACTTGTAATTTTGAATTTATTACTCGAGAATCGCTGAAGCGCGTGGTTGATGATTTCCATCTATGTTCCGAGAAATTCCCCGTATTCGCGGTTCGGGTAGAATTCATGTTAATCAGAAGAATTTATGAAGCTAATATTGTAATGTACATAGCAAAATAATTATCTGTGTTATTCAACCCAAGGAAACAGGGTGGAAGTGAATCAATCAGGTAGCCTATTTATTTTGTAATGAAGTGTAGTATTTGAATTTAAAATTTAACTGGTAATTTGGTAGATGAGTCATTCTAATAACCTGAGATTTTGATTGAAAACCTTTGATCCTTTATTGACCTATAAGTGTTGCATTATTCTTAGTTGAAAGTACCACGTGACAACAAAATCAGTGAGACAAATGCTTAGAATTATAGATTCAAACGGAAAAAGGGCACGGAGGGCATATCGGGCGAACAGTTTTGTATATAACAATAAATATGAGGACACCTCTCCCAAAAATTTAAACAATACAAATCTTCAAGCCTCATCTAAAATTTCAGACCAATTACACAATTGTTTCTTTTTCTTTCTTTCTAGATTCCCTCCATGCCCGGAGTTTCTTTGCGCCTGCTGGAATGTTGTGTCTAGGGGAAAATAAAAGACGTCAAATTTAAATTGAGTCTTCGTGTTCTATAATATGAAAAGAAATGTCCTCAGAGATAAAATAATCCAAGACCATCCCAAAACAACCCAAGCCAAGCGAAATAGACAGAAAACCAGACAATTCAGCCTGGTTAGCGGCGAATATAATAAGAAGGAATATTTAACAAAGACAGAAATAACAAAGTTGCTATAGTTTTGCAAATATCAGGTTCATGAAAAAAACTAATAAGAATGATAATTAGTATTATTTGGATTATTCGGACTATTGTGCTCATCTTTATTGTTATCTGTCCAACGTGTCGGCCGATGTTCCCTTCGGCCTACTTTAGGTATTTCTTTTCGAACTCGAAAGCCATCTCGAACTCGGGAACCTTCTTGTCGTAATCAGGGGCCATCACGGAACTTTGAACCCAAACGTTTATTCGATCCACGGTGATATTCTGTTCTAATACCGCTAACCAATGCTGGGGTTCAGGTGTTAAGCTGTGTTAATTATTATTATATGTTACTGTCACCCTTGACCAGGATCGAACCTGCAGCCTACAGATAACTGTCACTTAGAACTTTCTTAACCCATCGCCTCTATCAACCACGCTATGTGTTTAATTGGACAATTATCAAGCCTCATCTCAAAAGTCAGAGAGAAAGAATGATATTGTTCTCTCTTTAAAACTAAAACAGAAAAAGTGGTTTATCATTTTGAAATTCATTAAATCCTCTAAATTCATTTTCTTTTAATTTAATAACAGCATTCTATACATTTCTTTGTTCCTATCGGATTAGATTTTAAAGAACGACCTGATATCTTGGTTTTACGAAGCGAGATGGATTTAGCCGACTTTTCGCGATTAGTACCGAAGGTAACCGATGTTTGCCGATTAGTGTCGAGCCGATTTAACCAATTTTAATGACTGGCTTGAAATACCGGATGAATGAAGAATGAGATAAGCTCTCGCCTCCAACCATTCACTCACCCACCCAACGAAATGATAAAAATCAAAGACAAATTAGCAGACACAGACAGATGCAGTAGAAAAATCGCCTTTTACACGCACACGCATCTGTTCCATTTTTCGATTGCAAATTTTCAATCAATATTTCATTCTTAATTATATTTTAATAAATGTTTCTCTATTTTTTTCCATTTTTTCGTTCTTTTTTCTTTTTTTTTTTTCTTTTTTCTTTTCTGATTTTTCATTCTTTTTTTGTCATTACAATATTCTTTTCCTTTCGTTTTTGTCATTTTTTATTCTCTTTTTTAATTCTAAAAGATTTTTTTTTTTTTGATTTTTTTATACTCTGAACATATTTCTTGTGGCATTTTCTTGTTGTTGCTATTTCCTTTTCTTTTCTTTTTTTCTTTTTTTTTCAAACGATAGTCGTTTTTTTTTAATCTCTTTATTCTTTTTCATTTATCCCCCGTTTCATTTTCTGATAGTGTCTCCAATTTAGAATAGTAAGAATAAACTAAATCAAAATCGTGGATAAAACTAAGCTTGGGCATGGAGAGAATCTAGAAAAATCCCAAAAGAAACAATTAAAGAGTTTTGTGCGATTTTGAGATGAGGTTTGATAAGTTGTAATATTTATATTTTTCGAGCTGATGTTCTCATCTTTATTGTTATGTGTTATCTGGCCTTCTTGGGGTGTTCCTTACTGGCCTCGAAGCCTTCATGTCGTAATGCGAAGCCTTGCCGGAACTTTGAACCTTCATAACTAAAACAGTTGCTTTATCATTCTGTTATTTCTGATTCCATTCCTGATTATATGTTATTAAACGTTTCTCTTTTTGATTTGATTTTTTTTTTCTTTTTACAATAATCTTTTCATTCTTTCTGTATTTGTTTCGTTTTTGTCATTTTTTTATTCTCTATTTTTAATTCTAAAAGTTTTTCTATTTTGTTTTTTCGGGGGGGGGGGGCTTTGAACGTATTTCTTGCAGCATTTTCTAGTTTTTGCTCTTTTCTTTTTCAAACAATGGTCTTTTTTTTATCTCTTTATTTATTTTTTTTTTTTACTAATCCTCCATTCCATTTTCGGATACAGTCTCCAATTTAGGATAAAGTTCTGTCGTAGAATCAAGTGAGGTTGACACACATGTAAATGTAACAGGACGGTTTATTTCCGAGAAGAAATACGGTACACGTTTGAATACGCCGAAATAGGTAAAATATGATTTGTCGTATGTTGCTCTTAAGCTGTTCTCCCAGCTCCAAGAGTAGGTCGCTAAATAGTCACCAGACTAGTCCATCTTGTGGGGGTGGTCTTTCTCCTCCACAACTAATAGTAAGAATGAATGAATCATAATTCTGGAGAAAAATGAACTTGAGCATGGAGGGAAAATTAGAAAAAACTAAAATAAACAATTCAGTGGTTTGTCTGAAATTATGAGAGGAGGCTTGATAATTTTTATTATTCAGATTATCTGCCTGTTTTCCGCATCTTTATTATTATGCATACAACGTTTCTACTGATGTTTCCTCTGATCTTCTTCAAATGTTTCTTGCTGAACTCATGAACCTTCTTGTGGAACTTGTGAGCCTTCATGTCGTAATGTGGAACATTGAGTGAACTTCGAACACATTATGACACTAAATTTTATTTGATGGTGAATCTCCTATTGAAATGTGTCGAGATGCATGAAGTACCCCTTCATTGTCAAGTACTACTCTGATCTGGGGGATGGGGCGAAAGATAGTCACTTTTAGGGTCCCGTCCATTGGGCAAAATAAGTCTGTTTAAAAATTAGTAAACAATTTCGATAGAGCCGTGTGAAAGAATAAATATCTTTTAAGAAAGAACACAAATATAAACTTAAAATAAACGCAATTCTCTAACCTTTAGCTACAAAATAAACCTGGATTGGTTGATATGGTGGTAAAATCAATCAGTCAATAATAATATTGCACTGTTTAAATTATTTCATAAGCTAAATATATAACGTTTTAAATACATGTTTAAAAATATATATGTACGCAGGTTTTTTGCCGGTCGATTAATACTGGTGTGTACATATGTATGTGTACATGAGAAAATGTTACTTATGAGTTCGTCCTTATTTTCCCAGTAGTGTGATGAAAAGTTCATTAATTTCAAATAGTAAGATGAAACACTAAGTAAAATAAAAGAAAAGATAAGCAAAGGGAAGATATGGTCTGTTACAACCAGATAATCAGTCATAAGGAAAGCTGATCTCACTGACAAGCTAAAGTGACAGTTCTTCCAAGCTGTAGTTGTATCAGTGCTACTCGATGGCTGCACCATTTGAAAATTAACGAAGCGCCTAAAGAATAAGCTAGATGGGAGCTGCAAAAGAACGCTGCGTATGATCTTAATCGTATCGTGGAAAGATCATCCCACGAGGAAGCAGCTGTATGGTCACTTGCCTCCTATCTCTCAAACATGTGAGTGAGACTAAAATAACATGCTGGGCACTGCGGGAGAAGCAAGGACGAACTCATAACCCACCCTCCAATGGAAACCAGCACATGTGCATGGTATTGCGGGACCACTCCATGGACCAGTACTGCGCTGAGGACTTACCGACTTACTGAATGATAATAACGGTTGGCGAGAGATTGTCACGGATATCCGTGCTACTTGCGCAATATAAGGATGATGATGATATATATATACAATTTTTTTTTCTTGGCGGCTAATATTGGTGTGTCCGTGTCCACAACAGACCATCACTTATGAGTTTGTTTTTATTTTTCCTGTACTGCGATGACAAGTTCATTAATCAAGAATAATAAGATGAAACACAAAGTTAAAAAAAAGAAAAGATAAGGAAAGAATTGAGAGTGGAAATATATCCCCTACAAGATATTGGACTCGTCCAACGTAACATATATAACGATACGAATGCGCGAGGTTATTCCTAGTTGATTTACGAAGTAGTATTCGTACTTTGAGTCACTACTTGTCGAGTAGCTAGTCATACTGTAGGTGAACTCCGCGGTAACTATTATTTATCCGAGCAAATATATGCACCCTACGGGTACAAGTATTTAATTTGTAATGAAATAAAATAGTATATTAAATTAGAAAGGCTAATGAAACTAGATAGGAATGCAGATAAAAAGATTTGAAACAAAGGGGGAATAATCGAAAAATAGAACAACGAAAACTCCCGTCTTTCATTGCTAAATTTTTCTAATTTAACTATTTAGCTAAAATAAGATGTAAAGAATAACATTTCAGTTATTTCTTCTTTTCAATGGATTTCTTTTAAGATTTATCCCCGAGATTTTTGCTCATATTCATTAACATAAAACCAAATAATTAGAAACCAATAATACTAAGCACATATTTATTAAAATCATTTTTTAATATCAATATGCAAATTAGCTTTCCCGTTCACACTGTAAACCGCTATTTTGTTGGATATATGAATACAATTGCATGTTTTTAGTATGTAGATATGATCAACAGTATTAATAATATAAAACAACCTCTATTTAATAAGATTCATGTACAAAAAGTAAGAAACCTTTTTGGGTTTTCAATATTGTAATTTGATAAATTCAACGACAAAGTTATTTGAATTTCTAAAGTAACTCACAAAGACCTCAAAAACAGAACAAATAATTAATTAAAAGCGGGAACATATACACAAATGGAGAAAGAAAAAGTATTCCATCGAGAACTTAGATGAGAAATAGCGAGTATCTCAGACGAAAATGACCAACTCATTTGGCTACGTTTTCCATTTGAAAAAAAAATCAAAAGCAGAGATAATTGAAGTAGAAACGCAGAGGTTTAGAACCAATTAGATCAAAGAGAATTGAAAACCCACTCTCACTCCCTTTTCTCTATTTCCTTCTTTTCATTATGTTTGATTGAAACAGATTAACGTCATGGCTTCCGCGCGCTCACGCACTCTATCTATCTTTCCCCTACTCTGTTTTCTTCTCAAACCTTCCTTCGGGCGGGGGTCCGGTGAGCTTCGGCCACTGTACCGGTGAGTTGTGTTAAATTAATAGCGTCGATCCTAGGGGGCTATCCCCCCAAGCAATACCTTCCCCCTTGGGGACAGAGCTGGGTTTATTGCCCAGCGCCTGAGGGGGAATGCCGAAGGGATCGACGCAATTTTTGTTCTCTCCCACCTATTAGCTTCGGCTTGTGGGTGGGCCCACGTTAAAACGAGACCTTGTGCCCAGTCCATACAGGTGGGGTATGAGAGAAATACCCCTACTCTGTTTCCTTCTTTCTTGTGATATTTTCCTATGTAGCATGCCCTTTTTTTCCTTTCTTACTTTATAATAAAAAATGTAATGGTCCGTTATTTAGCTGAGGTGACGACACTCATAAGAAATAGGAATTCGGCAGACAAGCAACAGTAGATAATCAGGATTTACATTTTTTCATTTCATCTTGTAAGGATCACGCAGTCACATCCTATCGCTATCTTTCCTCAACTCTAATTTTTCTTTCTTTCTGTCTTTCTTATTATATTTTTTTCTCTTAAGGATGTTCTTTCTTTGTAATAAAAACGGAATTGTCTATTATTTAGCTGAAGTAACAACACTCATAAGAAATGAGAATTCGGCGGATAAGCACAACCAGATAAACAGGATTTTCATTTTTGCGTTCCAACTTGTACGATTTTGACGGTGTCATTTTTAAACCAGAGTGTGTTGCAATATTACAACGGTTTACAATTAAGGAACACGAATATTATGTTGATAAGTTGAAACATAAATTAAAAGACAAAAGATAAGGAAAGTTATTTGAATTTCTAAAGTAACTGACAAAATATCAACAAGAGAATAAATAACTAATTAAAAGTCGGAACTCAAATAAAGAAATAGAAAGAGAAATAATTCTCTAGAGAATTTAGATGAGAAATAGCGAGTATCTCAGATGAAAATGACCAACTCATTTTTCAACGTTTTCTTTTTTTTTTTTTAAAGCAGAAGCAGTGATTATTGAAGTAGAAAGGCGGGGGATTAGAACCAATTAGATCAAAGATAATTGACACACCTCACTTTCTCTCCCTTCCCCCAAAATAAAACAAACAAAAAACTTAGAAAAAAAGTAATACAACGAATATTGTTTGTGCGTATAAAGAGAAGAAACTAAAAGAATACAATAATATAATTGTTATGAGGGAGAATATTTTCCCTACAAAAAGTTGGACTCGTCCAACGAACAAGGTTTTAGATAACAAAATACTGTTTACATGCGAGGATTAGTAGTTTGCTTTTGCTAACAACAGATTAGCTATTAGATAAGAACTGTGCGTTTCTTCGTATTCTTATTTCTCGTTATATTTTCCTGTACAAAGATTAATAAACCTTACTAGCAAAAACTGTGGATATAACACAGTATGATAATTTAATTATTACAACGTTTGATATGTTTACTTAAGAGCTATTGCGAAATACTTTAATGTATAAAAAGTATAATGATAATCATTATATAACTCTTTCACACTTACTTTATATCTTTCTTTCTTTCTTACTATATTTTTTCTGCGTAGCTTGCACATTTTCTATCCTTTCTTTCTTTAAAATAAAAACGGAATTCGTTTTCTCACCTTCTCTCTCTACCTTTCTCCTACTCTCCTTCTTTCTTTTTTATTATATTTTTCTGTGTAGCATGTCCTTTCTTTCTTTATGATAAAAACGGAATTGTCCATTATCTACCTGGGGTGACGGCACTCATAAGAAATAAGAATTCGGCAGATAAGTGACACGAGATAATCAGGATTCACATTTTTGCATTTAATCTTGGACGATTTATATGTAACCAGAGGGTGATGCAAGATGATAACGATCGGAAGATTAAGGAACAAAAGTATTAATAACCATTGTTGTAATATTGTTAACTATTCCAGATTTTAATGTCGTTTCTTCTAACTCAGTCATAATAATAATTTAGATCATTATAGCTGTTTGGGCTCAGTTATGACCATAAGATGTGGTATACAAAGAGATACTGCGGGGTTTGCTTCGTTCAGCGCGCAAGAAGAGGCGAGAGATGTGTCAACAGAACTCGTGGGTACTTCATCTTGATATAGCACCAGCCCACACTGCCCTGAGTATCCGAGAGTTCCTGGCCCAGAAGAACATCACTGTGCTGGAGCCACCTCCCTACTCACCCGACCTAATTCTATGAGTATTTTACATCTTCCCCAAGTTCAAGAGAGCCATCAAAGGAACCCGTTTTGAGAATGTGCACGAGATAGAAAAAAGGCCGTGACAACAGAGCTACGGAGAATCTTGGAGGAATCCTTACAAGTGTGCATGCAAGCATGACAGAGAAGGATGGGAAAGTACATTAGACTCCTAACTTATAGTTTGTAGTTTAGATTTTAAAAACTTTTTCATGACACCAGTCCTGGACATTTTCTGTCATAACTCGTATATAAAAAGCGATACCGTACGCATTTGTGTATAGCACGCAGTAATGTATAATACACATAGCTATATTTGTACAACGGAATTCTGGTGGGTTGGTTTTGTTTTACGGAATCAAGTCATTTTGATATCCGTTTGTTTACAGTACCTGCTGTTATTTAAATGATCACCCATCTAAGTATTGAATAAGCACACCACTGCTTAACATCGGGAAGCAATGCTTTTGACTTAAGCGTATGTACGAAATTCTGGAAAAAAATCTTATACATAATTCGTATTGATGTTTTAGAATATCTAGCATCTAAATTTAACCGAAATTGTTATTTACTTTATTGTTATTGACACAATGTTTCGGACGATGTGTTCTCCAGCCTTCTTTAGGGTTAAAAAAAAGTAAAATCATAGTTAGTATAAATGTAAGTTCTAGGTAAAAGAATATTAGGTTTATAGGTTTAAAAAATTCACTCTGAATTTCTATTTGGACACATTGTGTAACCAATATAAGATTTGAGTTTGTTCGAGTTTTTTTGTTTGTTTTACGTCATATCAAACCTTGGTGGGTTATCTAATGCCGGCAAAGTTTTGAAAATTTCGTTGTGATAATTTGGTAGAGACATTTTTTAAACTCATTTTTGTTTTAAACAAGTTTTCTATTTAACCCATAGATAGGACCCTAATAAGCGCTACCGCTCCGGGTCAAAGTGAAGCTGGAAGCAATGGTGATGAAGGGATACTCCACATTCACCAGACCTCTAGAACTGGAAATTCACCATCAGATAGAGTTTAATGTCAATGCCAGGAATAAAGATCCTCAGTCACAGCCTTCTAGCAGATATATGATAAAAGGGGTTGGAGGCTACCATAACAGCAATAGGTTTAGGACAATCATATTGGTGCTACGGCTTGACATGGCCAGCCGATTGTTCGGAGGGGGCTCTCTAGTCTAAATAAGGGCTAAAGTGGAGTGTTGCATGTCATTAACTGCTCAGCAACTAAGATTCCGTTCTTAAGGATCACGAGTCACCACCCACAGCCAACAGGTGGCCCCATTGGAGGTACTTACCCCTTTGCAGAAGTGAAGTCGGTGTATGTTAAAGCCTCAGCCTCCAGGCGGAGTTTTGAATTAATACATTTCTAGTATTATTAGCGTTATTCGGACTATTGTCCCCCATCTTCATTGTTATTTGTACAAATAACAATGAAGATGGGGACAATAGTCCGAATAACGCTAATAATACTAATCTTCAAGCCTCATCTCAATCATTCAGAGAAATAATACATTTCTAAATGACAATAATCTGTAGGTTGCAGGTTCACTTTTGACTAGAGGCGAAAATGACATGGAATACTTAACTTAGCTAAATACCTATAGTCGGTCATACTTAATGGAAGAAGAAGAATCTACGTGAATTAAATAAAGAGTTCTGTTTGAATTTCCGTGAAGGTTCCTGATTCCGATATGAAGGCTTCCGAAGAACTTCTCAGATTTCGATACAAAACACCTGAAGAAGCGTGGGGGTCAAATTGGCCAAAACATTGTTTATATAACAATAAAGACGAGGACAACAGGCCGAAAAATCTAAATAATGCAAAAAGGGGTTTTATATATACATGTATAAGTATTTTATATAAACATGTAGTTTATGTGGAAGAGCTTGTCTCTCAAGGGCTGGCCTGCTGAGTCATCTGAGAAAACACAAGGATACAGTGTCAAATACTACTGGCACTCAAGTAGGAAAGAAAAGAAGGAAATGGCTTTATTCGTGCACGAGTTGAGAGCCAACACACACACACACACACACACACACATATATATATATATATATATATGTATACTCACACACACACATATATACACACTCACACACATATATGCACTCACACACACACATATATACACACACACACATATATATACATACACGCATATATATATACACACATATACACACACATATACAACACATCAAACACACACAGACATATATATATATATATATATATATATATATATATATATATATATTTACCAATTCTGCACCACCAAGATGTCAAACAAGGTCAATTTCTTAACCGGGGTTTAACAGGTTTGAATTCAGTGTACTCCTAGACCAGCTACCTAGCCAAGTTTAAAGAGCACAGTCTGCCCTACTATTTAACCGTAGCTAGAGGGAAAATAGTTTATACATACATTTACCAAGTGTATTAGCGCTATGTGAAATGCAAACAGCCTCGTCCAGGATTTTAATACGGTTCGGCAAGTGCATTTCCTACTACTCTTACCATTACACCAAGTGTTCTATATATTGCCCATAAAAACGGTACAAAGCGAAAGTTAACTGAAAGGAAATATAAGACCAGGCACTAAAAAAACGGACACTGTGCTTCACTGAATTGTGTAAACCAAATTTCTTGAAAAACCATTGAAGAAAAAAAAACATTATAGGACGTTTAGATCAAAACAAACCGCACCACCACAAATGCATAGTAGATTGGGTTTTTGTGAACAACATAAAAAAATGACTATGAAATCGATGCTTGCTTCTTTTCTAGTGGAACATAAAATAAACATACTAGAAAATCGAAAAAAAAATCTCGGATAAATACCAAGTTACTTGAGAAGTAAAACGTATTAGAAAAAGATATTAGGGTCATGCCCAGAATAACTAACCTCGAGTGGTTTTAGCTTCAGTTAGAATTTTCAAAATAAACATTTTTCATTTCTTTCGTTTTGTTACGTTTCTTGTCGCCATTTTTTATTAGTTCCGCTGTTGTATTGAGTGGAGCTTCAGTGGATATTACTTGGGGGCATAACGTTTGATATATTCCTTAAAGTAGGAAGTTGAAGTATCAGTTTTAATCTTGTCTGTTGATCTGTAGTATTCCTTAAAGAAAAATATGTATTATCAGTTTATTCCTTGTGTGTTGAGTTGTAGTATTACTTGAAGTAGAAAGATGTCGTATCAGTTTTAATCCTTGTCTGCTGAGCAGTAGTATTCCTTAAAGCCTTAAAATTTAGTATCAGTTTAATATGTGTGTTTATTTGTAGTATTCCTTAAAGTAGAAAGATGTAGTATCAGTTTACTCCTTTTCTCTTCATCCTTCTAGGAGGAAATCCATTTGACAACTATTTTCGGAGAATTTATCATCGAATTTAGATACATGTTTGTCGTTTTTTCATTGATCAGTCGGCTCCTGATACTCGGTAGAGTCTATAAATATAAGTCGTGATATTTTTTTATAGCATATACCACAAGAGAAATGTAACACGTTTAATAATTTCTCAGTAACAGTATGTGTCTATCTTCATTTTCTGTTTCTTCCTCTTTTCTACCTTCTTGTCGGGTTTTATTCAAGAGATGCAGATAATAAGCATCTGATGTATAACGTTATTGCTTTCTTTTCTTTATCCTTGTCTTCTTTCTTCTCTCTTATCTTTCTTATTATAATTGTTTTGTTTCCTCTCTGTCGTATAGGATATTATTTTTCATCCCTTACTTTATTCCCACTCGAAATGTATCAGATAACAGAGCGTAACATTCAAACACATTTATTCATCCACCCTATCAGTTAGGGCTGTATAACGCCGACTGCATCTCTACAGAGTTTAAGACCTCACTTAATCGGCCACCTGTTGGCTTTGGGTGACAACCGGAGACGCTTAAGGACGGAATCCTGGTGGCTGAGCAGTTTCTGACTAGACGCACAGTCGGAGAGGCCCCATCGATCAATCAACTGATCAGATCAAACCGTAGCACCTATATGATTGTCCTGACCGCATTACTCTTATAACAACCTGCCAACTCTTTTTATCATATCTGACCTAGGAGATGGTGGTTGATGGTCTTAGCATTATGGGAATTAAACTAAAAAAACTCTAAGGGTGATGCTCCAATTCTGGAGCTATGTGGAGTACACCTTCATTGCCATTACTCCTATGTCCGCTCTGATTCGGAGTGGTAGTAACGGCTAGGGTCCCATCGATGGGTTAAATAGATTTAACCTGAAATAACAAGCAAATGCCTGCACAAATAACACCCTTACTCAACAAACAATGAATAATGGAAGTAACCTGCAAATATCTAGTCACACTGAAGAGACGTGATATATCGAGACATGGTGTCTGCGGATGACTATATATATATATATATATATATATATATATATATATATACATGTATAGTTAAACAAAAGGCACATCTCCTGTTTAACAAATTTTATTTTTGATCTTTTCCAATTTTCTGGCCAACTTTTTAATGTCTGGGTGGAATTGATAGATAAATCCACCAAAGTTCAGTTCCCGAGTACTTTCGGCACTTCGAAGC
Source organism: Doryteuthis pealeii (assembly GCA_023376005.1). NCBI lineage: Eukaryota > Metazoa > Mollusca > Cephalopoda > Myopsida > Loliginidae > Doryteuthis > Doryteuthis pealeii. The sequence goes on from CM042145.1 coordinate 124,017,309, forward strand.
GCCATCATCAGGGGTGATGTATTCCAGTATTTTTTTATTTTAATTATATATTATATATATATATATATATATATATATATATATATATAATATATATATCCATGCAGGACGGCTATATAAAATTGGGTTACATGGTACCGGAATCAAGCAGTGATCTTATTGATTGGAACAGTGTGATTCATGCCTTTCCTAAGAATTTTAATGAAAAAGTGAACACGGAAGATGATTTTGATCTCATGCTGACAATAGCAGCAGTAGCTCAGTGGGTACGGAAAACCAGGCAACACAAGTCAGGACGGTTTTACTCTTATATTCTATATGTGCGATGCTTAAGCGGTTGTATAAAAAAATAACTAAAATTAACAAAATAAATTGCCAATAATTAATGGATCCCATAAATATTTAAAAGAGATCGATCGTCTTATCGATTGGGCATTATATTCGAATCGAAAAGATCGAATAAAAAAAAGAAAATAGATAACCAAAGAGAATCGAAAAATATATTTTTTTATCCTCAAGACAGCATTAAATTTTAAGAAGACGTTTAGTAGAATTTGGTATTTTATTATATTTTCTAAGAATCCACCAGATAGCACACAGGAGACTAGTAAAAAAAAGTGATAAATAATTACGTGTATTAGTAAGAATGATAATGCTATAAAGATATATTTACGACGTGTTATAAAAAAGTATCGTCTTAGCAGTATTATTTATTTAATCAAATTTAAAAGAAGGCATATTCAGAGCTGAAGAACTTATATAATAAAGTGATAATGTCTAGACGTCTAGATCACTGACTAGAGGTATGTACAGCTGAACAACTTATATATTAAAACGATGATGTCTTAATGTATAGATAATTGTCCAGACGTGTGTATCTCTGTGCAACTAATGTAATTAGGTGATGATGTCTAGATGTCTAGCTTAGTGTCTGAGCAACTTATATAATAAAGTGATGATGTCTAGACATCTAGATCACTGACTAGACATATGCACAGCTGAGCAACTTATATAATAAAGTGATGATGTCTAGACGTCTAGACAACTGTCTAGATGTTACAAGACCCTGCTTGTAGTGTAATGTAATATGTGTAGTGGATTTTCGAAAATTCAAATAATTCTTTGATTTACTATCCATGTTACATGAACGATTCTTTTTTGCGTAATGTTTTTATTCGTATGTCTGGTTGGATTTTACGGTATGTCAAAACTTGTTGGTTTACTTTATGCCGAAGACATTTTGTTTTATTCATTATTGGTGGGTATTAAAAAATCATTTCTTGAACTCAATTTTTTAAAAACACATTTTTACTTTTCATCCAATAGATGGGACCCTAACAGGTACTTCCACTCCGGGTCAACAAAGTTAGATAAGACGCAACGGAATAGCAAGTGTATAATGTGTGAATAAAAAGACGAATCTGTTAATCATATAATAAGTGAATGAAGCAAAATAGCTTAAAGAGAGTAGAAAACTGTACATGACTGGGTGGGAAAGGTGAACAATTGGGAATTGTGCAAGAAATTGAATTTTCACCATGCAGCTGAATGGTATATGCAAAACCTAAGTTTTTCTGGAGCATAAGATTCTCTGGAACTTTGAAATACAGACGGATCACCTCATCCCGACCAGGAGACCCGATTAAGCGTTAATTAACAAGAAGAAAACATGAGCTTATCTTTCGTTCCGTTTATTCAGTGTTAGTGTATCACTAGAAATGTCCAGAAACGCTATTCAGTTTTAAAATACAGTGATCTATGAGACCAGCATCTACTTGACTCCCTCATCTTTGTTGGCAGACTCTGGATCACCGAGTGAAAATGAAGGAAAGCGAAATGATAAACAAATACTTGGACCTTGCCAGAGAACTGAAAAAAAACAAACTGTGGAACATCAAGGTAAAGATCATACCAATTATAATTGGAGCACTTGGAACGGTCTCCAAGGGTCTGGAAAAGAATCAAGATGAATTTGAAATCAGAGGAAGAATCGAGTTCTTCCAAACTACAGCATTAAGATCGGCTAGAATACTCAGAAGAGTCCTGGAGACCTGCTGAAACTGGCTATTACTCAGCCTCCAATGAACTACCGGCTAGGGCAGGTGGAGAAAATCTCGACAATAATAATAATAATAATAATAATAATAATAACAGGAAAAGGAGAAATTGGAAAGCAGTGGAAAATTGAGACCATCAAGACAACTGCATTGATGAAACAAGCTAGAATACTCAGAAGAGTCCTGAAGACCTGAAAAGACTTGTTGTCACCCAGACTCCAGTGAAAGGACATCAGCTAACGCTGGTGTAAAAAAAGTCATAATAATAATGATGATAATACTAATACTAATACTAATACTAATAAGAAAATGACAGAGAATACGAATTCGATAATAATAATAATAATAATAATAATAATAATAATAATAATAATAATAATAATAATAGCAACAGCAACAAGAAGAAGAAGAAAAATAATGGAATAAGAATTTGATACTGAAACCACTGGTTATCGCATCGTTTGCCATAATCTTGAAGAATCAGGTAAAATGATTAAAAGAATTGGAAAACCTCGTAAAAGTTGAAACTCTCCAGATAATATCTTTAATAAAATGAGCAAGAACACCAAGCTGAGTAATAAAGAGTCGCATCATGTGAATAATCAGCTATGACAATTCAGCTAAATTAAAAAAGATATATATATATATTATATATATATATATATATATATATATATATATATATATATATATATAAAGCAATCTACAGACGCGCGTTTATATATATAACAGCATATATATATATATATATATATATATATATATATATATATATATATATAATGTATATATATATATATATATGTATATATATATATATATATATATATATAATATATATATATATATATATATATATATAATATATATAAAGCAATCTACAGACGCGCGTTTATATTATATAACATATATATATATGTATATATATATATATATATATATATATATGACAATTCAGCTAAATTAAAAAAGATTATATATATATAATATATATATATATATATATATATATAATATATATTATATATATATATATATATATATATATATATATATATATAACAGTAATATATATATATATATGACAATTCAGCTAAATTAAAAAAGATTTTATATACATAATATATATATATATTATAATATATATATATATATATTAATATATATATATATAATTATAATATATATATATATATATATATATATATATATATATATATAACAGTAATATATATATATATATATATATATATATATATATATATATATATATAATATAGCAGTAATAATGGGAGAAAAGATAATAACTTAGACAATAATAATTGGAAAAAACAAAACAAACGATTATCATTTTTTTTAAACTGCACCAGTTGCAGGTGAACCTAGAGAAAGCGATGATGGATTGCGCATATATCAATCCCTGTATGAAGCAACGACTATTGCTACTGATAGTATGGGAGTAGAGCTGCCTCAGTTATTTAAACAAGTCAATAATTTGTAGCACTATTCATTTTAACGGCATGTCAACACGTCTAGGATTATTCTATATGTGGAGGATTGTGAATTGCGTTAATGGTTCATTTATATCTACATTTCTGTGTTGTTTCGTTTTTATTCACAGTTATATGATATCAAGTATTCCTATATAATGCAAATAAGTTTCACTGTTGTATGGTTTCACGTATTTCTATCTAACACTAATATGATTGATATAATTTTTATTTTATTTTACAATAGTCATTTTTTTTACCCACAGTAACATAGATTTAAGTTAGCATTAATAATCATTAGTAAATAATTATATTAAAAAATAATTGTTGTAAAAAACATTTTCTACGACTGGGTAGGCCCATGACTAAACCGACCAATGTGAGAACTGCTAATAAGTCAGTCAGGGGACACGTCTTTTCTATCAAACTGATACGAAAGTATGCATGGGTTCTTAATTCTCAAACCGTATTAAATTTCTTATTTAGAAAATAAATAGACTAACCTATTAATTATGTAACCTCGACTGGAAGAAACTATAGCTGGATTCTAAGGAAATCGTGCCCAACACGACTAGAATCATAATTATTACTACGTTCTGTTTCATGGTTCTTAGTTTGAAATTGGTCTGAAATACCCGAATGCAATTTCAATAGGGTACAAATGCAGAATAGCGCGCAAGAAATAATATCATTAGAATTCCTTTTATGTATACTTAGCATTAATGTGTACAACTAACACTAACTCTAACCATATAACTAACCATAATTCTTGCGTCTCAACTGTTTCGAATATTTCCGTGAAATATAATGCTTTTTATACGTAATCTAATGATACTATCTCTTGCGCGCCATTCTGCATTTGTCCTTCAATAGTGAGTCTTCTGGTTACATGCAATTATAGTCGACTTTTATACCCAGTTTTTAAAATAGCCGCATTGGCCTTGTTTGGCGACATTTGTCAGCTACCGAAATTTGGAAAAAATGACTGAGAAATGATAAATATTTTACTTTCATATTATTGTCTTTTTATCTCTAGCATTATCTGTCATACAGACAAGTGAAAACAACAACAGCAACAACAACAACAGCAATAATAATAATAATAATAATAATAATAATAATAATAATAATAATAATAACGGACGAGAAAAACAAACATATCCAATAATATTACTAAAGGCAATAAACTTACCTAGGAAATTGCTGGAACAATAAAGACTCAGGTGCTACTGGTGAGAAAACTGAAACAGTTGAACTCAAAAGACTCACAATAAGCGAACACAGAAAACTATCTAGAGTAAATATAAAACAAACACGACTGAGTAAAAACAGTGATAGACTAAGAATTGTGCAAGGGATTTAGGTTAAAAATGTTACATTTGAGGTAAACTAATCATTTTTGTAATGTAGTGTAAAATATTTGAAATTAGCGTGTAACCTGTTATGACTTGTTTAATGGTCAATAAATAATAACTCAACACGGATATAAAATGTAGGGAACAGATTGTATTCAGCAATATATATCAACGTACAAGGGAAGGGTTTCCTTGTTTCAGCTTACACGAAGAACTGAATCTGGTACTACTGGTATTTACATGTGTCCCACTTACACACGATATGGTACAAGGCCGTTTTATGTGGGCACCACCCACAAGCCGAGACTCATGGGGTGGTAGGTAGAAAAATTGCGTCGATCTAGCCCTGCCCCTTTAAGTACAATGAGGCAGGTATCTGGGATCGACGCTATTAATTTAGCAGTTCACGGAACCACCCGTCCTGAAGGACGAGTAGCTGGGACTACTTCTATTTACATGTGTCCCACTTTCACACGATATGGCACAAGGCCGTTTTATGTGGGGACCACCCACAAGCCGAGACTCATGGGGTGGTAGGTAGAAAAAATTGCGTCGATCAGAGCCCTGCCCCTTTAAGTACAATGAGGCAGGTATCTGGGATCGACGCTATTAATTTAGCATCCCACCCGTCCCGAAGGACGAGTAGCTGGGACTACTTGTTTGAGTAGCTTTACTCTGTTAAATATATACCCTTTGTGTAAGTCCATATTTGTGTCATAGGTGAGTCACCTACAACATAACCATAACGGCCCAATGGTTTTTACGAAAACGCTTTGACTCCTGCTTGACCGGAGATTGTCCCCTGACAACCCATATATGGGATAGAGTTGTGTTAAGATAAAGAACTATTCGGAGACAGATGCGAAATGAAAAATTAATTGTTCTCGACGCGCGTTAATGTATTTGGTCTCCGGTAAATGAATAAAGATGTTTAAAAAATCGAAGTCTTATGGAATATAAATAATCGTTGGTAAGATTGGAATTTCCACGAATATTCTAGTTAGGAATTTAGAAGAATCTATCATATCCAAAAAAACATAATTAGTAAAATATGACAAAGAAAGTTAGACTAGAGTATGGTTTGATAATAGCGAATCTCCTACGAAAACCATCGTAAGCCAATGCCATAGAAATAGATAGATACATTGATAAATAGATATGAATAATATGTATCTCCTACGAAAACCATCGTAAGCCAATGCCCTAGAATAGATAGATACATTGATAAATAGATATGATATTATGTATCTCCTACGAAAACCATCGTAAGCCAATTCCATAAATAGATAGATACATTGATAAATAGATATGAATATATATGTATCTCCTACGAAAACATCGTAAGCCAATTCATAGAAATAGATAGATACATATGATCGTAAGCCAATATAGAAATTAGATAGTACATTGATAAATAGATATGAATATATATGTATCTCCTACGAAAACCATCGTAAACCAATGCCATAGAAATAGATAGATACATTGATAAATAGATATGAATATATATGTATCTCCTACGAAAACTATCGTAAGCCAATGCCATAGAAATAGATAGATACATTGATAAATAGATATGAATATATATGTATCTCCTACGAAACCATCGTAAGCCAATGCCATAGAAATAGATAGATACATTGATAAATAGATATGAATATATATGTATCTCCTACGAAAATCATCGTAAGCCAATGCCATAGAAATAGATAGATACATTGATAAATAGATATGAATATATATGTATCTCCTACGAAAATCATCGTAAGCCAATGCCATAGAAATAGATAGATACATTGATAAATAGATATGAATATATATGTATCTCCTACGAAAACCATCGTAAGCCAATGCCATAGAAATAGATAGATACATTGATAAATAGATATGAATATATATGTATCTCCTACGAAAATCATCGTAAGCCAATGCCATAGAAATAGATAGATACATTATAAATAGATATGAATATATATGTATCTCCTACGAAAACCATCGTAAGCCAATGCCATAGAAATAGATAGATACATTGATAAATAGATATGAATAATATGTATCTCCTACGAAAACCATCGTAAGCCAATGCCATAGAATAGATAGATACATTGATAAATAGATATGAATATATATGTATCTCCTACGAAAACCATCGTAAACCAATGCCATAGAAATAGATAGATACATTGATAAATAGATATGAATATATATGTATCTCCTACGAAAACCATCGTAAACCAATGCCATAGAATAGATAGATACATGATAAATAGATATGAATATATATGATCTCCTACGAAACCATCGTAAGCCAATGCCATAGAAATAGATAATACATTGATAAATAGATATGAATATATATGTATCTCCTACGAAAACCATCGTAAGCCAATGCCATAGAAATAGATAGATACATTGATAAATAGATATGAATATATTGTATCTCCTACGAAACCATCGTAAACCAATGCCATAGAAATAGATAGATACATTGATAAATAGATATGAAATAATATGTATCTCCTACGAAAACCATCGTAAGCCAATGCCATAGAAATAGATAGATACATTGATAAATGATATGAATATATTATGTATCTCTACGAAAACCATCGAACCAATGCCATAGAATAGATAGATACATTGATAAATAGATATGAATATATATGTATCTCCTACGAAAACCATCGTAAGCCAATGCCATAGAAATAATAGATACATTGATAAATAGATATGAATATATATGTATCTCCTACGAAAACCATCGTAAACCAATGCCATAGAAATAGATAGATACATGATAAATAGATATGAATATATATGTATCTCCTACGAAAACCATCGTAAACCAATGCCATAGAAATAGATAGATACATTGATAAAATAGATATGAATATATATGTATCTCCTACGAAAACATCGAAACCAATGCCATAGAATAGATAGATTATATGATAAATAGATATGAATATATAATGTATCTCCTACGAAACCATACGCGTAGCCAATGCCATAGAAATAGATAGATACATTGGTAAATAGATATGAATATATATGTATCTCCTACGAAAACCATCGTAAGCAATGCCATAGAAATAGATAGATACATTGATAAATAGATATGAATATATATGTATCTCCTACGAACCATCGTAAGCCAATGCATAGAAATAGATAGATACATTGATAAATAATATGAATATATATGTTCTCCTACGAAAACCATCGTAAGCAATGCCAAGAAATAATAGATACATTGATAAATAGATATGAATATATATGTATCTCCTACGAAAACCATCGTAAGCCAATGCCATAGAAATAGATAGATACATTGATAAATAGATATGAATATATACGTATCTAAGTTTTAGTTTTTTAGCAGCAGCAGCAGCAGCAGCAGCAGCAGCAGCAGCGGTAGCAGCAGCAGCAGCAGAAGAAGAAGAATGTTGTGAGCAAACCGAAGAATTAGAACATGTTAGATTTATATCATTTGGATTTTTCGGATTGCTGTCCCCGTTTTTATTGTTGTATGTAAAATAATCTTGAATATGTTGACTGTTTATCCAACAAGGCGTTGAATAACTTTTGAAGATCGCATTTAAATAATGACGTCATTGTTTTTGCTCGCCTATCATTCCATGTGCATCATGAGCACTTAAAACTGTTTATTGGCTTTTACTGCACAACTTGAGGCGTAAAATACAATGATCAACAGCCAAAATATACAAAAATATTTCTAAAGTTACGTCATTGCTATGCTCGGATTCATAGGAAACACCTGAGGAAGGCCGAAGGATACAGCAGTCGAAATGTTGTGATTTTACGTATTACAATAAACATACGAACATCAGTCCGAAATACAAAAATTATACACACCAAGTCTCATCTCAAAAATTCAGACGAATGTATTATTTTTACTGGTTATCTGTCTTTTTATACAAGAGAAAAGGACCCTTTGATGTCGATTTTGACATGTTTTTAAAACAAGGGACCACATTTTTGTTAAGCTTCAACCTATTTTATTTGGAGACGTATTGGCTTTCGTTCAGTTTCCGGGTTCTCTTTGGGCTTTTTTAGTCTCCATTTATTTCTTCATACTGTTAGATATAGATGACAAACTAGGAACCATCCCAAGGATAATAGAATCATAAATATATTCACTAGTACAAAATATAAAACACCCTCCTGGCGATGTAAAAGATTGTAATAGATTTTTGAAACATATTGCCTGAGGGGTGGGAGTAAAAAATTCAATGTCAGCGAGTTTGTACCCTAAGTATGTAAAATCATCAAATTCATTAAAGGATTGAAAAATAAAACAATTTCAAATGTAAACTTTAAATATGTATTAAAATAAAACAAACTATATATAGATATATAATACCAGTCATGTATTTATTTAAACTTGTTTTAAAAAACAATGAGGACTGTCTAATGTTGCATGTTCAAATTTTCAGTGTATTCATTCTATGTTATGACGATTTGGGGTAATGTGACGTAAGCAGTGATATAATTTTTGTTACAGACAAAAACCGGAAGCGAATCTCCATTATTAATACTAGCAAAATAAAAAACGACCTCTGGGCGACGTAAAATAAATATTGCCTGAGGGGATGGGAGTAGAAAATTTAATACCAGAGAGTTTGTATCATAAGTAAAGTAAAATCATCAAATTTATTAAAGGAGTAAAAAATAAGATAAATGTATTAAAGGAGTAAAAAATATGGAAAAATTGAAATGGAAACTTAGTTCTGATAACTTTAAATATATATTAAAATAAAACAAACTATATATAGATAGATAATACCAGGTATGTATTTATTAAAACTTGTTTAAGAAAAACAATGAGGACTGTCTAACATTGCATGCACAAATTTTGAGTGTATTAATCCTACGTTCTGACGTTTTAGGTAGTGTGACGTAATCAGTGACGTCGTTTTTGTTACAGACAAAAACCGGAAGCGAATCTCCATTATTAATAGATTAATAGATTATTGAGCGTAATGTGGAAGGTTCTGAATATTTAAAGAGCCTGCCATCCAATCGCCACAAACAATCAACTACAACATAAAGGGAACTTAAGAACGATCGAAAAGAAAAAGAGAATAATAACTGTCAGGTTTAATATAATAAAAATCATCATACCTACATTATCGTTTTCTGACATGATTTATATATACGAGGGTCGGCTAAAAGTTCATTGGCTGACCAAGATACTCTCATGGAATGTAACAAAATAAGGTTAAGGGTATTTGCCTGCTCATCCCACTTATGAGGGCTGGACACAAGTCTCGTTTTTACGTGGGCACATTAAAAATTGCAAGGATCTGGGGGGCATGGCCCCCTTGGATCGATGCTATTAATTGTACTCTACCGGTCCAGAGGCCGAAGCACACTGGACCCCCAGCCGAAGCCGGGTATAGAAGGAAAGTCTCAAAGCATAGAATCTGAACAGATACTACACTTTGATCCTCCCCTAAGGTTAAGGGTATTTGCCTGCTCATCCCACTTATGAGGGCTGGACACAAGGTCTCGTTTTACGTGGCACATAAAAATTGCAAGGATCGGGGGCATGGCCCCTTGGATCGATGCTATTAATTGTACTTTACCGGTCCAAGGCCGAAGCACACTGGACCCCCAGCCGAGACCGGGTACAGAAGGTAAGGTATTTGCCTGCTCATCCCACTTATGAGGGCTGGACACAAGGTCTCGTTTTTTACGTGGGCACTTAAAAAATTGCAATGATCTGGGGGGATTGGCCCCTTTGGATCGATGCTATTAATTGTACTTTACCGTCCAGAGGCCGAAGCACACTGGATCCCCAGCGAGGCCGGGTATAGAAGGAAAGTCTCAAAGCATAGAATCTGGAACAGATACTACACTTTGATCCTCAAGGTAAGGTTAAGGGTATTTGCCTGCTCATCCCACTTATGAGGGCTGGACACAAGGTCTCGTTTTTACGTGGGCACATAAAAATTGCGTCGATCCAGGGAGATGGTCCCCCTGGATCGACGCTATTAATTGTACTTTACCGGTCCAGAGGCCGAAGCACACTGGACCACCAGCCGAGGCTGGGTATAGAAGGTAAAGGTCAAAGCATAGAATCTGGAACAGATACTACACTTTGATCCTCAAGGTAAGGTTAAGTGTTCAGCATATTACTCTCGTGGTTCATACTTGTGGTGAATTTTGTATCGCCTTTAAAATGGTAACGGTTTGAGCTTTTCTACGGGTTTACTGTGATCCGTAGATTTTGTTATGTGTCTGTAGTTGTTTAATCTAAAATAGAATAGCCATTTTAAATTTCCGACATATTGTTTTTTTTGTTGTTTTTTTTTGTTTTTTTCAGTGTGTGCAGTCCAGTAAGTAAATTACATTTTTGCTTACGCAAGTGCATTACTGGTAAATTCTAAATATGTTTAAGTTGTGAAGATGGTAAACGAGGCAGTTGATTTTAGGTTGCTGGTTGGTTGGAGTTTTAAGGCATGTCACACCTTGTTGGGTTATTTTATACCAAAGACATTGTTTCATTCATTCTTGGTTGTTATCCAATTTTTTTTCTAAACTCATTTTTAAACACATTGTTTATTTTTGTTCTATTTAACCCATAGATGGGACACTAACAGGTACTAAAACGCCGGTTCAAAGTGGACCTGGGAGTATGAGCGATGAGGCGGTACTCCACATTCCCCTGAGTTCCAGAATTGGAAGTTACTTCTACATGCAGTTTAACGTTATACTCAAGACAATGATTTTAGGTGTTTGCAGCAAAAGTTTTTTTAATATTACATGGTTGGGAAAATCTATTGGATTAATTGCAGGCTTCTTAATGATTAGTCTATTATTTAGTAGGTTGTTTTTGTATATGTGTGTGTTTTTGTTGATAGATAGATATGTATGAAGTAAAGTTGGCCGAGTGACCTATCCGAGGGAGTCTATCCCGTTTTCGGTACCGCTAGACCTGGAATATTGTTTTTGCTCTGGTGGAGCGCCACACCTACTTTCAGTTTCCCACCTTACCGCACAGATCAGATTACCCAATTTGTGGTACTCATACGCTGATTTAGCGAAGACCTGTATTGAACTCGCAACCTTGCGATTCCTAGGCGAGTGCTTTACCGACTGTGCTAAACCGGACTAAAAACAAGAAAGTTAACAGAGATTTCTTTCTATTGTTGTTAAAAGAATCAATAAAAATATCTGATGTTTAGATTCGACTGGTTAACACACGCACCAAAAAAAAAGGGAACGCATATATTGGCAAGGCTTGTGTAAAGAAAACAATCGTTTTTCTTTTTTGGAGATTTTTCCCGCCCGAAACCCTATTGACAAATAATGGGCCGTCTTTACAGCTGTTGCGCTTCTTATATGTATTCCGTATATATATTACATAATTTTTTTTTGACTAAGAGAATAATATGGCTGCACCTAGATGGTTGATCGTAAAGAAGAAGACAACGGACCATTCCCAATGATCAGTATAGTTGTTGTGCTTTTGATTTTTGCGAGAGTGAAAGAACGAAAACGAGAATAAACACAAGGTTCTGCACAATTTATGGTCAATCCAACACCTGCGTAAATAATGCATGACACATGATTACGTAATGCAAAATTGGTAGGCAGTCAAGCTCGGTAGTTGGTTGGGTGGTTAGTTGTTTTACGGCATATCAACCCTCTTCGGGTCAATTGATGCCGAATCCTTTTGAGATCACATCAGAAACCGTTATTTTAAAACAAACAATATGAAAGATCTGTTTGAAAACGTCAACATATTCTCTCTTTTTTAGGGAAATAAAATTATACCGTAGAATATAGACATGAAACAAATCAGTGCTATACAACATAATCCCCAATAAGGCTAACACATTGTTAAAATTAATTACTAAAAAATATAAAAAGAAATATACGATATATATCACTTCCTAATCGTTAGGCATGACATTATCCCAGACGGATTGATATGCCGTTAAAATCAATAGACAAACAATAAACAAACAGTACCAGCAGCTGCTTAAAGGATTGAAAGAACTCATCGCTGTTTAACTTTGGTGATCAAGCGGGAATAAGGATGTGGACTGGTTGGTTGGCTGGCTGGTTGGGTTTTACGGCATGTCAACCAATTGGGTCCTTTTATATCAAATACGTTTTTGTTTTATTCATTCTTCATGGGTACTCAAAATTTAAAAAATATTTTTTTAACTAAACCAATAGATGGGGCCCTAAAAGGTACTACCACTCGGTTTCAGAGTGGACCTGGGAGTAATGTTGAAGGGATACTCCACATACCTAAGAGTTCCAGAATTGGAAACTTACCATCAGATAGAGTTGAACGTCATACACAGGACATTAAGACTCTCAGCCACTAACTTCTAGCACATATATGATTAAAATGGTTTGGGCTTGTCATGAGGCCAATAGGGTTGGGACAATCAAATAGGTGCTAGGGCTTGACTCGACCAGCCGATTGATTGGAGCCAAAGTGGAGTATTTCATGTCATGGACTGCTCAGCCATCATGGTTCCATCTTTAAGTGGCATGGGTCGCCACCTACGACCAACAGGTAGTCTAATTGGGAGATGGGTCATACCCTTCTGCAGAAGTATAGTCGGTGTATTCTAAAGCGCAGACCGACAGGGATGGCTCGAGCGAGAATCGGTTTTCAACGGGACCTGACCGTAAACCAAGTTCGGTGGTTGAAGATGTTCCTATGTTCACCGTTCAAGCCAGGGTAAAATGTTAGTGTTTCAAATAATAATTTATAATTACCATTGAAAAACTTTTGGTTTCTTATTTAATGCCATATAAACATTCATGGCTTATTTTAATGCCAAAGCCTTGTAGAAGAATAGTAGTGGTATTATTTAACGCATAGCGGATGGGTTCATGCCTTTCACAAGAGTATTAGTCCGTAAGTGAACGTAATAGTTCGACTAACTACTTAACAATTCAAGTAATAATTAATGTATCTATATCTCAATACCCGTGTTCTATACTTGTACGACAGTTATCATTTTACAACACTCCCAGGTTAAAAATGAGATTGTCTCAATCGTCCAAGATGAAATGCAAAAACGTAAATTCTAATTATCTGGTGTTGCTTATCCATCAAAAGTCTATTATTTATGAGTGTGGTCATCTCAAGTAAATAATGGACCATTCCGATTTTATTATGAAGAAAGGGAAGAAAAAAGACATGCTACTCTGGAAAAATATAATAAGAAAGAAAAAAAGAAAGGGAGAGAGTAAGGGGAAAATAGAGAAGGCGAGTGAACGTGCGGAAGCGCTAACGCTATTCTGTTTCAATCGAACATAACGAAAAGATAGAAAGAAAGAAAAAATTAGTGAGGCAGAGTTATATCTATGACATTATGCATTTTATATATTGAACTATTTGGCAATAGCGCTTAAGTTTACATATCTAACGTTGTAATAATTAGATTATAGTATTGTAGTATAATTGGATTATCATAATGTGGTATATCCACAGGTCCTGCTAATTTTCAATAAATGTCTCAAGATTATATTGAAAATAACTCTTCTTCTTCTTCTTCTTCTTCTTCTTCTTCTTCTTCTTCTTCTTCTTCTCTCTCTCTCTCTCTCTCTCTCTCTCTCTCTCTCTGTCTGTCTGTCTGTCTGTCTGTCTCTCTCTCTCTCTCTCGCTCCAGAGCCATTAGTCGTTTTTTTTTCTGATACTATGTCAAAACCTTGTATTCAAAAACCACAATTACTACCCCTTGGGAAAATTATAGAATTTGCACATAATAGAGGATATTCACTTTATATATTCAAATTTAGCAGTAAATGAACTAATAACAGAAAACACGCAAAAATATTCTATTGGGGGGGGGGGTTGAAAAATAAAATAAAAATACAAAAATAACCTCCCAGGAGGCATCAAACTGTAAGAACTATATGAAAATGCAAATAAACAAAGCGGACTTCCTGCCGTAAAAGAAAAAATGGACCATATGACCTTTAGGCACCTCTTTTGCTTTGCTGATTCATAAGTACATTTTTTCATTTACACCGTCAACATCCGGTTGTTTGTTAGGGGTTAGAGTTAGCGGTTATGGTTAGGAGTTAGGGTTAGGGTTAGAAATAGTGAACCTACAAATAAAAGTCTAATTCAAAAAGTATCTTTGTCTTTTTCAGCCTGACAACCCAGAGGAAAGAAAGGTTTAAGAAAAGAAATTAGCAGCATAGACCAAATGAAACAAAAGCCAAATCCTACATACAACCAAGTTAAAATCCTGGGCGCGGCTGTTTGCGTTTCATGTTGCACTAATGCTTGGGTCTCTTCTTCTCCCAGGTATGAGTAAATAGTAGGGCAGACTGGGTTATTTAGCCTTTGTAAGGCAACCAGTCTAAGAGAAGGAAAACCCTGAATTCAAATCAGCTGTACTTCGCTTAGAAATTGACCTCGTGTTACATCCTGCTCGCGGCTGAGGGATTCGATAAATACATACGAACATACGAGGGTCTCTTGCTGCTTTAGGCCCTTGGCACTGGCTACTTTCCAAAACGCTCAGTTCACACTTCTAAGCAGAGCAACTTTTGATGAACTATATTATATATATATATATATTATATATATATATATATATATATATATATATATATATATATATATATATATATAACCTTACTATTTAATAGCTTGTTTGTATTTAATAAAAACCAAAAGTAAACATCCCCGAAGTGTGTTAGTTCCATGATTGTTGCCAGTAGTCATCATGATCATTATCATCATCATCATATCACCTCAGCAGCATGGATGTCCATGACAATCTCTCGCTAACCGTCCCTATCATTCATTGTTCCATCCTGCAGCTTCTTGTATCCGCACAGAGCTGGTCTATATACGTCTTCGTTGGACTGTCTACACTGGCATGTCCATGTGCTGGTTTCCACGGATGAACGTCGCTTTTGTGTTCGACCTTACTTCTCCAGCAGTGTCTAGCATGTCTAGTCCGTTTCACTCGGATGGTTTGTGTGATAGGGGGCTGGTGGTCGTATAGCTGTTTCCATGTGGGGTGTTGTTTCCACGATTTCTTCAAGATCACACGCTGCATTCTTGTGCAGCTCCCATCTAACATATTCTCCAGGTGCAGCCATACAGTAGCACCGATATTACTACGGACTGGAAGAATTAACGCTTTAACTTATCGGTGAGATCTGATTACTGACGCAACAACATCTTCCTTACTCCGTGTATGTTCGTGCTACTCAGCGCCAAGATTAGCCAATATCTGCATTGAGTATTTGGTAAACGGAGCTTATTCTAGCGATTGCCAAAGTGTCTGGGACACCCATGAGGCTCTATCGCACTTCAGTCGGGCAGGTTTACTAAGTTAGCTTGCCAACGCTTCCCCACTGGCAATTAGCCCAATGGAATTTTGATCAAGGACTCACGCACGGAGAAACAGCGAAAACTGAATTCATTTCACTGTAGTAATTGTGAGATTATCTTGCTAACTTTTGCTCCAAACTAATATTCCTATTGTTCCCAGGAAGATCATTAACTACGCAGTTTGTACGCTGATCATTAGCAGTGAGTTGCCAGTGGTTTACGTTAGATTACTGGTATACGGTTGTAGATTTTGTTTTACGGCATATCAACCTCAGTGGGTCATTTAATGCCGATAAAGTTTTGAAATAAAGCAATTCTTAATAGATAATACAATTTTTTTTTATAAACACATTTTTCTATTTAACTCATAGATGGGACCCTAACAGGAACTACCACTCCGGGTCAGAGTGGACCAGGGATCAATGATGACGAATGGGGTGCTCCACATTCCCCAAACCTCCAAAACTGGAACCTCACCATCAGATAGAGTTTAACGTCATTCCAAGGACATGTAAACCCGCAGCCATCGCCTTCTAGCATCCATATGAGAAAAAGGGGTGGGGCTTGCCATAAGGGCAATAGGGTTGGGAAAATCATATAGATACTAGGGCTTGACGTGACCAGCCGATTGATCGGAGGGGGCCTCTCCGACCGCCCGTCTAGCCCAAGATAGGGCCAAAGTGGAGTATTGCATGTCATGAACTGCTCATCCACCTTGGCTCTATCCTTAAGCATCACGGGTCGCCACCTACGGCCAAAAGGTGGCCCCATTCAAGTCCTCTGCAGAGGTGCAGTCGGTGCATTCTAACGCCCCAGCCGACAGGGCGGGGTTGTAGATGAATTAGACTTTGAACAAACTAGTGTTCCTATGCACAGACATTAGTATAAATACTAGCAAAAAGAAAAAAATGCCTCCGTGCTATGTAAAAATTACTTTTTTGAAAAGATATTGCCTGAGAGGGGAGTTAAAAATGCTATGTTAAAGGATTTGTATCATAAGTAAAATCATAAAATTTATTAAAAAAGTAAAAAAACAAAAAAAACAATTTGAAATGGAAACTTCAAATAAAATGTAGCATGCATCTATTAATTATCAACTAGATAATTATTTTGAATATTTCACACATAAATTTTACAAAAAATCGTAGACTTTTTGTTGCTGAAAAAGGGTAAGAATAAAAAAAATTAAAAACTGATTACATGGTATTCCTTTATTCTATGTATTGACGATTTTCAGTATGGTTACGTAGTTTTGTTTACTAACAAATAGAAACCAAATCTCTACTATTAATAGATAAAATTTCCTTATGATAGTTATGGATATATATATATATATATATATATATATATCATAAGGAAATTTTATCTATTAATAGTAGAGATTTGGTCCCTATTTGTTTGTAACCAAAACTACGTTGCAAGATGATAACGGTCATACAATTAAGGAACACAAGTATATATATATATATATATATATATAATATATATATATATATATATATATAATATACTTGTGTTCATTAATTGTATGACCGTTATCATATATATATATATATATATATATATATAGAGAGAGAGAGAGAGAGAGAGGGGGAGAGAAAGAGAGAGAGACAGACAGACAGAGGGAGATACAGACAGACAGATAGGTTACACATTAACTTGATGGTAAAAAATAGTTATCTTGCTTGATTAAGTGGTCTAATTTTTATGCAACAAATTTAGGCTTCATTTTTCATCGAGATATTATTAATGCATATTCTGAAAGTGACCGTTGCTCATCATTTAAATCATTCATTACTTCTACAGAAAGATAGAATTCATCCATACAACTACTGATAATTGGACATTCAACCTGTGCAAATTCTGATAAGCTCTTCCACAAAGTTTCTGGTGAGGACTAGTAAAAGTAGTAGTCCGCCCTATCGTCTGGACCTGTAGAATAGGCCGATTGCACCTCTGTAGAGGGGTAAGATAACATTATGGGGCATATTGTTGGTGAGCCATGATGTTTAAGGATGGTATCCTGGTGTCTGAGTAGTCCATAACATGCAACACTCCACTTTGGACATCACTGAGTGTAGGCGAGCGGTCGGAGATGCCTTCTCCGATTAACCAGCGGGTCATGTCAAGCCCCAGCCCCTATATATTTGTATCAACCCTATTGTTCTATAGCAAACTACAATACTTTTTTTTAGTATAACGTTAAACTCTAATGGTGAAGTTCAAATTTTGGAGCTCTGGGGAATGTGGAGTACCTCTTCATCACTATTACTCCCATATCTACACTGCCCGGAGTGGTAGTACCTGATAGTTTCCCATCTATTGGTTAAATAGTAAAGATGAGTTTTAAACAAATGTGTTGAAAAATTGAGTTTAAAAAATGTGTTGAATACTCATTAGAACAAAATAGAACAAAATGTCTTCGGCATAAAATAACCCAACAAGGGTAGACATGCCGTAAAATCCAATAAACCTAACCAAACAAAATATATGCATTTTTCTTCTTGTGACTTTAGAGTGTTTCAATGAGAATTGAAATTAGTGTCATTTCTTCCATAGAAGAATAACAAAACTTGAATATCATATGATAGAAAGAAAGAAGTGATATGTCGTCACTGCAAATGTCCTAGATACATAATAGATTTAATCTTCAAGTGAATATTTTTATATTATTCCTATTCTGATTTATTTTCATTTGATTCCTTGAGAACAAGCCAAATACTTCAACTGGAAATTTTTTTAATCAAATGACATTTACGCATTTGTTTTCTCTAAGGGTAAAGAATTTTAAAGACTTTAAATCTTTCTTTGATCACCAGATTGACATTTCAAAGTTCCCATTTTGAACCTAAACTTACTCTTTAGACTCGTTCACTCAAAAAAAAAAAACGGTAAGGATTTGAAAAACAAAAGATGGCTCTTAATTTATCATGTCAAACTCCAAGTTCTATATTCAGCAAAAAAGCGCGATTCCAAAATCGTCCTGTCCAAATTTTGTATAAGGCTTCTTCATATCGGGTTTTATACTGCTGCTGGACATAATAAAAGAGGACGAAACCCCCGCCTCATTACACGACCAAAACCACAGCGTGTATAAATAACCCGCTAAACTAATTCCTCCGTTTGATCTGCAGATCACATAGACGAGAAACTGTCCGCAACCAGGTGTTGACTCCATGTCCACGCTACTTTAACTCATATATATATATATATATATATATATATATATATATATATATATATATATATATATATAGCTGGTATGGCATGGACTTAGTAATTCGAACTCTTTCTCAATTGTGATCTCTGGTATGGATGACATTTATTATTTTATCACGTCTCACACCGCAAAGTATAAATATTTATAATAGTAATTGGTAATTTGCGTGAAGCATTTTTAAGTATGTTATTATATAATAATGATTGGAAGGCAATTACAATGCATATAAAATAAAAACAAAAATATGTTTTTTGTCTTATCGATTTCAAAGTAAACTTTATCTTCAGGGACTGTTTTCAGAAATGAACGCGTTTCTTTTCTTTCTTTTTTTTGTGTCGTTATATTTTTTCTTTCTTTTTTCTCCTCTTTTTTTCCTTTTTTTTTCTTTTTCTTCACACGCATCTCGTGGCGTTCTTTTAATTTCATTTTTATAAAGCCTCGCGGAAGGTCGTGGTATTATTGGTAATAGCCGTTGCTCATTCAATTTCAATTTTAATTAAAAAAAAAAAATTTTTTTCCTCTTTCTTTTGAAAGAGGAAAAAAATTAAAATTGAAATTGAATGAGCAACGGCTATTACCAATAATACCACGACCTTCCGCGAGGCTCTAAAAAAATAAAATTAAAAAGAACGCCACGAGACGCGTGTGAAGAAAAATAATAAAAATGAGAAGAAGAGGGGAAAAAAGAAAGAAAAAAATATAACGACACACCAAAAAAAAGAAACGCGTTCATTTCTGAAAACAATCTCTGAAGAAAAAGTTTACTTTGAAATCGATAAGACAAAAAACATATTTTTGTTTTTATTCTATATGCATTGTAATTGTCTTCCAATCATTATTATATAATAAATATTTATATCGTTTAGTATGTGTGTGTGTCTGTGTGCCTTGTACTGTTAGAGCTTAGTAAACTCTGTGGATGACATCTGAACTTTTTTATATAAATCATTGATTTCGTCACGGTCCGATATATATATATATATATATATATATATATTATATATATATATATATATATATATATATATATTAAATTTACTTCGAATTCTAAAAGGATGTTTTAGTCTCTTTAGAAAATTACTACCTTCCTAGCAGACACTGCAAGTAATAAGTCTTTAGTTTTCTTTTCTTTAGGAATAATTTTTTGTTTGTTTGTTTGTTTGCTTTTATCTTTTTTTTTTTTTTTTTTTTTACTTGATAGACAAACAACAAGACTAATAGTACCACATTTTCTAAAACGATATGTTTGCGTACGTTAAACAATCAACTGGTACTGTTTACTTTGCTTTCTCTAACGTTTTCTTTTTTGCTTTTTTGTGCACGTTAAACAATAACCAGAAAGAATGAATGATATTCACCTAATTTTCTAAATCAATGGTTTGTAACCGGCTCTCAAATTCGGGAATGGAGATTTCAGAAAACATTCCATACCAAACACAATAATCATAAATATTTAAAACTAAAAATCGAGAATTTTAGCCAATCTACAGTCTCGTTCTTTTAACCCTGGGTGAACACATTTAGGTCTATTTGTATCACTTGCCTAGGAATCGCAAGGTTTCTAGCTCGATACCAGCCCTCACCAACTCATGGGTAGTACAGGGATATGTACACTATAGTAAGGAGATGATGGTAGGTGTGCCGCCCGACCTCAGATACTAAAACACTCTCCTTAGTCTAGCGCTAAGGAGGGCAGACACCCTAGCTGTCTTGCTGATACCAACTTTAGGCCACCCCGACGACTTTTTTTTTACTACCAGTTGCAAAGGAAATAGGCCCTAATTTCATTTTTTTGTTGTTAACACTAATTTTAAAACGGCAACAATGTTGGAATAGGAAATGATTTTGGTCATTGTAATTAAAACAAGAATTGTTTTTTTTTTCTTGATCAAGTTTATTATTTTATCAGCCCATGATTCACTCTTTTCCGCGCGGATGTAATCGACCCCAGCCAGAGAGAGAGAGAGAGAGAGAGAGAGAGAGAGAGAGAGAGAGAGACAGACAGACAGACAGACAGACAGACAGAGAGAGAGAGAGAGAGAGAGACAGAGAGAGACAAACACGTTCGCTCTTCTTCCATGTCAGGTCGAAACTAAACACTAAAAACTAACTATTCCTACATTTCTGTACCGGAGTCAGTCCGACTTTAGGGCCAGCCCGACGACTTTTTTTTACTACCAGATACAAAAGATATAGGCCCTAATTTCAGTTGTTTGCTGTTAATACTAATGAGTTAAAACAGCAACAATATTGGAATAGAAAATCCCGAGAGGAAGAAGTAATACTGGCTCGGCTGCACATTGGGCATTTGTGGTATAGCCATATATTGTATACCCCATCTGGTATATAATCGAGAGAGGAAACTCTGGTGATAGAGAGAGAGATATACAGATTAGAGAGAGGATGATCTTACTTGATTCTTGTTAATTTAATTACTGCTTCTTCTCTGTTCATTCTTCTTAATTCTTCTAAGGGCTGATTTTGGGTATTGTAATTAAAACAAGACTTTTTTTCTTGATCAAGTTTATTATTTTATCAGCCCATGATTCACTCTTTTCCGCGCGAATGTGATCGACCCCAGCCAGAGAGAGAGAGAGAGAGAGAGAGAGAGAGAGAGAGAGAGAGAGAGAGAGAGAGAGAGAGAGAGAGAGAGATACACGTCCACTCTGCTTCTATGTCAGGTCGAATCTAAACTCTAAAAGTTAACTATTCCTACATTGCTGTACCGGGGTCAGTTGGGGTTATAAAATGCCAATTAAAACCCAATGATTACGGAAATCTAAC
The DNA here is from genome assembly GCA_023376005.1 of Doryteuthis pealeii. Classification (NCBI taxonomy): domain Eukaryota; kingdom Metazoa; phylum Mollusca; class Cephalopoda; order Myopsida; family Loliginidae; genus Doryteuthis; species Doryteuthis pealeii. The sequence continues at coordinate 124,039,565 of CM042145.1, forward strand.
CGCCAACGCTTTTTATTCTAAATAACTTATTTTCAGGCTCTACGGGGTCTGTCAACAATTTGTCACTCTCATAAACTCTAACAAATGCAAGACTTTCACGCTCTTTGATAGTCAAGAAGTAGGATCGACTATGGTACGGTACATGCCAAACATCCTACAACACCCTGCACTGTCAAACCGTGTGAAGTTTTCGCTCCAACCAGAAAGAAATATTTTAACGCATGTATTATGAGTGATCTGTTTAAGAATGCTAACATAGATGGCATTTTATTCTTCTTGAGAGAAATAAAAATATATCGAAAGTTATGAATCCGAAAAAAATACATCCATGAAATTATATACAAAAATACACCTGTAAAGGAAACTTGACTGCAAACTTATATCGCACATTCTGATAGTTTTTGGCATGAAATAACCCACAGAGTTATTCTACTATTAAACAAACCAAACCAAATGAAATGAAGTTAATGAAAATTAATCATACTAGTTTAAAGATATTAATAACTTGAAACAGAAACGTTTATCAAAATGACATGTTTCGGCATTACAAAATTAAAGTCGTCAGGGTAGCTTAAAGTCGGTATAAGCCTGACAAGAAGCGAGTCTATCCCCCTTTCACTAGCGCTAGACCAAATAAATTGTTTTTGCGTCTGAGGTGAAGAGCCAAACCCACCATCATCTCCTCACTTTACCGCACAGCTCTCTGTGCTACTCATACGCTGAGTTGGCGAGGGCCGGTATCCAACCAGCAACCTTGTGGTTCTTAGGCGCACAATCTTCCAACTGAACTAAACAACAAACCAAACAAAGTTAATTAAAATCAGTTATACCAATTTGAAGATATTAAGAACTTGAAACATAGAAACTTTTATCAAAATGACTTGTTTCGGCGTAAATGGCCCGAAAAGGGTTTATATGCCGTAAAACAAATACACCAAACAAATAAATATTTTAAAAATAATTCGAGAAAATGAAGCTTCTTTTTTTTTTTATTAATTCCTGTTCATCAAACGGGTGCCAAGGGTTAAGGTTTAGCTTAATAATTTGCTTAAAGTTTATGAGAACTGATATTTCCTATTTAGTTTTCTTCTCAATTTTCGTGAGAACGTTTAGTTAAAATGATGCATTGTACTTTTAGCTAAATCAATATTACTTTAATGCAGTTGTATTGAAACGATGACTTCAAAAACTTATTATACAAACTTGGTTGATATTTCAGAATGAGGCTTATCAGAACATTAAGCCATTCTCTTTAAACTTCAAAACATCGTTATCATTCATTCACAGTCACAGCACTAATATTGTTCATTGAATGTTTACATTACAGACCTTTGGTGGAAAAATATGGAAATAAATCCGATATTATATAGAAATTTGAAGAAAAAAAAAGAAAAGATTCAAAAAAGCTAAATTAATTTTACAGTGAGAAGTCGATGGTAGAATGTTTCATTTTTTTAAAAACCTTCACAAGAACATTACGGAAAAAAGTTGTCTAAACAGTTATGAAAATCTTTTCAAAATGAAGCGAGAACTGAGAAAATATTAAAGAAATAAATGTTATTTTTTCCATTATCATGGTTCTTTTATAAAGAAAGGTAACGTTATTAGTAAACAAAAGGATATTTTTATAAAAAGAAGAGATAGATTTGGTTTCGTTTCGTTTGTTTTCGGCATATCAACCTCGGTGGGTCATTTAATGCCGACAAAGTTTTGAAATAAATTCATTCTTAATGGATAGCTCTAAAAATAGTTTTGAAAGCTATAGTTTGGAAAATTTGTTTAAAACAAGATGGAGGCAACTTCACACTGGATGATAAGCCTATAGAATTAGTAAAGCAATTCACATACCTAACTAGTAATATCTCATCTACAGAAAGCGATGTCAATATACGCATAGGCATAGGCTGCTATAGACAGATTATCGATCATATAGAATTCTGATCTCACTGAAAAGATAAAGCAAAAATTCTTCCAAACCAAAGCCGTGTCAGTGCTAGTGTATAGCTGCACCACTTGGACTAAGTAAATGCTTAAAGAAAGATATGAATGGGAACTACACATTTTTATATCTAACCCATAGATAGGATTCAAACAGGTACTACCATTCCGGGTCAGAGCGTACCTGGTAGCATGGTGAAGGGGTGCTCTACATTCCCTAAACCCCCAGAACTGGAACCTCACACTCAGATAGAGTTAAACGTTATACCCAGGACATTAAGACCCTTAGCCACCACCTTCTAGCACATATATGATAAAAACGGTTGCCATAAGGATAATAGGGGCGGGGCAATTATACAGGTGCTAGGGATTGACGTGACCAGCCGATTGTTCGGTGAGGACTCCGACCACCTGTCTAGCCTAAGTAAGGGTCTAAATAAAGTGTTGCATGTCATGAACTGATCAGCCACCCGGGTTCCATCCTTAAGCATCACGGGTCGCCACCCATGGCCAACCTGTGGCTCCATTGGGGGGGTATTATCCCTATGTAGAAGTGAAGTTGGTGTAAGCCTTACCCCTATGTAGAGGTGCAGTTGGTGTAAGCCCCAGCCGACAGGGCTGAGAAGAGAAAGAAGTAGAAGAAGGGAAAGAGAAAGATTAACTTATCTATACATGTTATGTATTTTATTAGAGTTAATTTTAAAACATAGTTGTTACACGTATGTTTATTCTTCCAATTAACGGTTTTATTGCTTAATTTTATGTACTAGCAAGAATATGCACCATCCGGGCGTAAGTATTTAAGTTTTAATATAATAAAATATATTCATTTAGAAAGACTAACGAAATTAAATAAGAACGCATATAAAAAGATTATATATATATTTTTTTTTTGCATTTTAATTGGTTTCTGTATGAAATTATTCAAAGTATTTATTTTGATATGTTGTAGAATAAAAGAATAATATCAAAGATCGATAACACAAAGTAATTATTTATCAACTCCAGGTTTGTTAAAACCAATATGCAAATTAACCGCACCATATATTATATAAAGCATGACTTCTTAATGATGTATAAGACACATGGCAGGATTTTAAACGCATGGGATGTTTTTTTAGGCAAATTCAACTCAGATTGTCATAGAGATATCAGTAATAAAAAAGATTTATTCTATGTATTAATGATTTTGACTATGAATTACTAATTGATAAACTTAGGCAATTGCTGAGGGTATTGTGACGTAACCAGTAACAATTTCGGTTTCAGACATCAAATCTTCGTTATAGTAAGATATCAATGTACTAAGCGTTAGAATATATAAGATGATAGAATTGGAATTAATCTGATAGATTTCAAAGTGTGGCAAAATTCAGCATGAATAGAAACGTATCAATTACATAATAGGTATCAAGATAACATTCCATTCATGAATATTTTTAGAATACAAGGTGTGTCAAAAAAGTACCTAGTTTAAAGCTGTATTTACCAAGATAGAAATGAAGAATGAATGGAATGTTATTTTGCTTCAGACTACAAGGTGTGTAAAAAGTATAAAAAATATCGATACTTTTTTACACACCTTTTATATATATATATATATATATATATATATATATATATATATATATAATATACACACATATAATACATATATATATACACACACACACATATATATACAACACACACACACACAACATATATATATATATATATATATATATATATATATAAGATGTATAAAAAAGTATCGATACATATATATACACACAGACACACACACAGAGACACACACACACACACATATATATATATATTATATATAATATGTATATATAAGTAAAGAAATAACAAAGACTTAGAGATTTAGCATTATAGTCTATTTCAGGGAGTTTAGACAAGACTTTGTCTAAGCTCCCTGAAATAGACTATAATGCTAAATCTCTAAGTCTGTTGTTATTTCTTTACTTATACATTTGCTCTGTGACTCTAACATTAAGAGCACACATTGAGCTCTCAAACCGCGACAGGTTTTTTAAATAAAACTCTTGTGTCGTAAGGAAGATTTCTTCTCTGGACTTTTGGATTATATATATATATATATAGACTGAGCGAATTATCTTTAAGCAGCATTTAAGGTTTGAATGTATAGTTTTCCTTCCCTTAGACCATTTGCCATGCCAAGGTTAAAGAACCCAGTTTGCTCTGCTAACTAAACATAGCTGGAGGGATGATAGTTGAATTGATAACACTGCCAAGATTATTACGACCATGTGAAAGGTAAACAGCCTCGTATGAGTCAGATACTATAGAAAAAGATCACACACTACTCAATTCAGTAATCAGAGAACAATACAACTGAAAAAGTCACATAAAATAAAAAGGTTGAAATAAACTAGTAGGATAAAAAGTAGATAAAATAGTAGGATTAGTAGAATTAGTAGTAGAACGACAGCGTCAGCAGCCAACTTTTTTTCTAAGACAATTTCTTGTGTGAAATGCAAACAGCCTCGCGTGAGTCAACTCGTATAGGAAAAGAACTCAAAGAGTCACTTAAAATAAAAAGGTAAAAAAATTGGAAAATAAAGAAAATGGATTAGCTCAAATATTTTTAGATTTTCAAACACAATCTTAATATTTGCTATTACAAACGAATCTATGACAAGTAGTAATATGATCACAATCACCAATAGTAAGATTAGTAGAATTAGTAGTAGAGCAAGTGCGTCGGCAGCCAAGAGCAGCTGCTGCTGCTGCTGTGGCGACCGCAGAAAACAGACTTCTTACTGGTTCCACCAAAACCGAATTAGGCGAGTGAGCTGGAGAAGGATTCAGGATTTCACTGACAGTAATTACGAGTTAGAGGATCAAAACAAACGAGAAAACAACAAACCGAGCGCCGAGGGGAAAGGCTCAGTGGTTAAATCGTTCAACTGCTAAGTATAAGGTACACGGTTCAAACTCCCAAATGTAACTAGGGTTTACCAATTTCGAAGAAATGAAAATGCCTCTTTTCTACAATAATTACGCATAGTCGTTATCCATCATTTTCTGCTTAGAAAAAAAAATATGCTCACACACTCATTTGTCTACGTATAGGTTGGTTGGTTGGTTGGTTTTTATGGCTTGTAAACGCTTCTTGGATCATTTTATGCTGAAGTCATGTTGTTTTATTCATTCTTCATGTGTACTCAATTTCATTTTCAAACATTTTTTTAAACTCACTTTTTCGATATTTAACCCATAGATGGGACCCTAACAGGAACTACCACTCCGAATCAGAGTGGACATAAGAATGATGCCAATGAAGAGCTACTCCACATTTCCCAGAGCTCCAGAATAGGAACTTCACTATCAGATAGTGTTTATAACCAGGGCATTAAGACCCTTAGTCATCGCCTTCTTGTACATATATGATAAAATGGGTTGGGGCTTGCCATAAGGACAATAGGGTTGGGAAATATAGTAATTACGAGTTAGAGGATGAAAACACCGACAAAACAACAAACCGGTCAATGAGGAAGAGACTCAATTGTTTAATTGTTCAACTTATACAATACAATACAAGGTACACGTTTTAAACTTCTAATTGTAAGCATATTTTGCCAATTTTGACGAAACAAAATTGCCATATTTCTGCAATGTTTACACTAAGAAATTATAAATCATTTTTTGTTTATAATAAACCAGAGGTTTTTAAAGATTCCTACCAAGAAAAAATACGTACATACTCTCATTATATATGTACTTTTTGCTCTATTACTTAACACGTTTACTACGTATTGGTAGGTAGATTGTATTTTACGGCATGTCAACACTTGTTGATTTATTTTATGTCGAAGACGTTTTGTTTAGTATTATCTGGACTATTCCTACTATTGTCTTCCTCTTTATTGCTATCTATACAGCGTTTCGGCCGTTGTGGCCTACGGTCGTATTCGGGTATTTCTAGTCGGACTTGGGAACTTACAGGGCACATCGATCGAAACGTTGTGTAGGTAACAATAAAGATGTGTGTGTGTGTGTGTGTGTGTGTGTGTGTGTGTGTGTATGAATGAAATACTACACAATTAATAGGCGTTTGTTACCGTTTGTTTCAAGACAGCGTGTCATCCGCCTGTCCTTAGTTGTGTAGTATTTTATAAATAAACATATATAACTCTTACACCTTTTATGAAACACTTTATTTTCTCCACAATAACACACACACACAATATATATATATATATATATATATATATATATATATATATATATATATGAGAAAGTAATAGATTTGGTAAAAACCAACAAAATGTGAGTTGAATTTTAAAATTTGAGAAACAAAAGTGGATAAAACACAAACAGTTTCAATCAATTAATATTTCGCCTATGTTTATTTACGAAGCTTCATCAGAGATTTCTGATGACGCTTCGTAAATAGACAAACTTTTGATTTTATAGCATTGCTTTACTTAGAGTATTGAGCACTTTTACATATTAACTTAGGCAAGTCTTTGTTAAATATCTATTTAAATGGTCAAATAAGGAAGTTTTTTTTTCATCTTTGAAATCGTATTCTAAGCACTGCCGACGGGTCCATAATAAAAGATAAAAGAAAGATAATAGTTATCATTAAAGAGTGCATGTCTTTTACAGAAAACTACTTCAAAAGAACAAATATGAAGATACTTAATATTTTTGTTGCTTCGGACTATTATCCTTATCTTTATTGTAGAATGAATAAACACAATTTTTCGGCCGCTGTCTCCTCCGATCTCTCTCTTTCAGTCTCTCTCTCTCTCTCTCTCTCTCTCTCTCTATATATATATATATATATATATATATATATATATATATATATATATATCATTATGAGGAAGTAACAGACTGCTTAAAATCCAACAAACTATGATTAAAAGTTGAGGAACAAAAGTGAATAAAACACAAACAATTTCAATGAATTAATATTTTTTCTCTGAATTTTTGTCTGTGTAATCACGAATCTTCATCAGAAAATTCTGATGAAGCTTCGATACTTTTTGACACACTTATATATATATATATATATATATATATATATATATATATATATATATATATTTGTGTGTGTGTGTGTGTATACTTAGAATTAGCATCAAAATCCGTTACGTTTTCTAGTTTTGCTCTACTTAGTGTATTGAGCACTTTTACATATTAACTTAGGCAAGTCATTCAGTTATTTTTCCTTTGTCCATTTACTGCGGTACTAGTTGATTATTTTCAGACAGTACGGATGCTTTAGTCTTTTCTTTTTCATATATTTTCCTCCAGGTTATAAAAAAATCCTCATTTACAAAACATATTATCTGTTTGTTTCTTTATTTTTTTTCGTGCTGTCAAAGTTTTAGACATAGTAATAAAAACAAAAATTATATATGTCGTTATATAGATATATAGTTATAATTGTAAGGTTATTTCCTTTTGATCGCTTTCTTTTTAGAATTAAAAAGGAATGTCTTGTTAAATTCCTTGAAAGAAAAATCGTTTTTTAGATTTAAATGGTCAAATAAAGGAGTGTTTTTATCTTTAAAATCGTATTCTAAGCACCGCAAATGGGGCTATAATAAAGGATAAAAGAAAGATATCGTTAAGGAGTGAACATGCCGATAAATGTATCTTCTACGGTGAAATTGCTTCAGAAGAAACTTACATCAAAAGAACATATCACAAAGAACAACAAATATTAAGATACTTGTTTGGTGCATCGAAAAGCCGACTGGTAGAAGACTTAGTTTTTTACTAGTCGGCTTCTCTTTTGTCCATTTACTGCGGTACTGGTTGATTATTTTCAGACAGTACGGATGTTGTGGTCTTCTTTATATATATATATATATATATATATATATATATATATATATTATATATATATACTAGCAAATATATGCACCCTCCGGGTGCAAGTATTTAAGTTTTAATATAATAAAATATCATATTAAATTAGAAAGGCTAATGAAACTGAATAAGAATGCAGATAAAAAAATTGGAACAGAGGGGGTATGATTGAAAAATAGAACAACTTTGAAAATAACTCTTCCATCATTTTCCATTACTCCCCTCTTTCATTGGTAAATTTTCCTAATTTAACTATTTAGTTAAAATAGGAAGTAAAGAATAATATTAGTTATTTCTTCTTGTTAATGGGTTTCTTTTAAGATTTGTCCCCGAGATTTTTGCTCATATTCAAAAAGATAAGACCAAACAATTAGAGATCAATAATACTAAGCATATAATTATTAAAATCAAATTTTTAAGATCAATATGCAAATCAGCCTTCCAATTCACACTATAATCTGTTATTTTGTTGTATATATAAATACAATTGCATGTTCTGCGTATGTAGATATGGTCAACAGTGGCTTCGGCCTCTGGACCATTGCTATAATTAACGGCGTCGATCCCAGGGGGCCATCCCCCCAGGCAACACCTGCTCCCTTGATTTAAAGGGGCAGGGCTGGGTTTGTTGCCCAGTGCCTGAGGCGCCCCCCTTGAGGGGGAATGCCGATCGGATCGACGCAATTTTTCACCCGCCACCCCATGAGCTTCGGTTTGTGGGTGGTCCCATGTTGATAGAGCCTTGTGCCTGACCCGTACAAGTGGGGTACGCGGAAAATATCATGTAGATATGGTCAACCGTCTTAATGATGTAAAACAATGTTATCAATAATTGAGGTTTAAATAAAAACAAAATTATGCAGAATGTGATGTGAATAACGAAGGGAATTGTGATTTGTATAGTAATATAGTTTCGGTTACAGACAGAAAAACACACAATCTCCATTATAATAAGATATATATATATATATATATATATATATATATTATATATATATATATATATCCTCTTGGTTATAAAAAGATCTTCATTTACAAATCATATTATCTCTTGTTTTCTTTTCATGCTGTCAGAGTTTTAGAAATAGTAATAAGAATAAAATAATATATGTAGTTATATAGATATATTGTTATACTTATACGTTTCTTTCCTTTTGTGTTCTGTGGGGAGGGCTCTTGCTTCATGACATTAATGTATTTGAATAAATAGAAAAAAAATTCTGCCCTGATCAGAAATATCAACCTGCCGCAGAGATAGCCTTAACACATATGATTGGTTGGTTGGTTTTTACGGCATGTCAACCCTTTAGGTTATTTTATGCCGAAGACGTTTTGTTTTATTCATTCTTGACGGGTACTAAATTTTTTAAAACTTATATTTGTTACTATTTCTCTAAATGTTTCAGATGAGGCTTGATCATCATCATCATCATCATCATCATCATCATCATGTCGTGCCAGCAGCGCGGATATCCATGACAATCTCTCGCTAACCATCCCTGTCATTCATTCAATATATTATATACAATTGTCATATTTTTAAACTGTTTTTCTAACCCATAGATGTGATTCTAACGGGTACTAGCACTCCGAGTGGTCATGGGAGTAATGGTGATGAGAGGGTACTTCACATTCCCCATCGCTCCCTTTTCACCATCAGAGTTTAACGTCATTTCCAGGACAATAACACGTCAGCCACCACCTTCCAACACAAATATGATTAAAAGGGTTAGGTCTTGCCATAAAGGCAATATGGTTCGGGCAATCATATATGTTCCAGGGCTTGATGTGACCAGCCGATTGATCGGTGGGGACCTCCCTGCCCGCCCATATAACCTAAGTAAGGACCAAAGTCGAGTGTTGCATATCATGGACTGATCAGTCACCTGGGTTGGTTCCATCCTTAAGCATGACGGGTCACCATCCACAGCCAACAGGGTATTAGCAGAATGTAATATGATAAGATGGGGGAAATGTCAGGAAAGCAAGAGATTACGTGTAGGTAACATGGAAAGTTTTTGATGACGTAACACTTGGCCATTGGTCAATTTCTGATTCGTTTGACAAAGCACTGAATAGAGTGAGAGGAAGATAGAGGGATGAAAGGTCAGTTTGGAACGAAGCAGTGCCTGGGTGAGACGCAAGATGAGTGTCTATCCCCAAAGGCGTTAAGACTTGGGGATAAAATATAATATTTCATTAGAAAAAAAAAATGAATGCCTTATGTTATTATTAAGAACTATAAAGGGCACAAGGCAAGATATCCTCAAGTTAATCCTAAAAATCAAAAGAGCTAAAATTCCAGCCAACTCATCACCAGATCCAACAATCAGATTCCAGCCTTTCGAAGCAGAACAAGGAAAAGATAATTTCGTTACGAATTCTATCATTAACACGTCGTCGCTCACTTTCAAAATGAGTGCCGTTACGTTACAATGAGGTGCAGTCCAGGACGGTCAAAATAAGCTGATAAACAACATCAAATATTAAGATAAGGGTTCGGTGCTTCGACAAAGCCGACTAGTAGAGAAATTAGACTCCATGTGATTAATGTATTTGAATAAAAATAAAAAAGTCCAAAACGAGAGACTGAAACGATAATGCAAAAAAAAAACACAATTTGATTAGGGTTTTACGCATATAAAATCGAACCTTTTGTCGAGATCAGAAAATATCAACCTTCCACATAAATTGTTAGCATCCTTCTCTCTAAGAGTGACGATGGAGTAGTGTCCAATGTTTCTTTTAACTACGTAGCCTTAGTGGGTTCATATGGACAATGTAGCTGTAATCCAAAGGAAATATAAGGAACCAATGAAATTTGGCAACGGTAGTGTCACAGGAGTTACTGGGTAGCCCTGGATTTCAACATCACACCACCTTAGGGACTTCGGCTCCTGATTTGCTTTCAGGTTTTACTCCCCTAGCCTTTCCTTGGGATGGGGTAAAGCCGCTAAGTAGCGGAGGTTTTGTGTCAGACTTTTCCTTTACTTAAATGGGTTGCCGACCAAAGTTAAGACGCCCATTCCCACCCCCCTCAAAAGAAAAACACGCCAGAAATAGCATTAAAATAATTGAATGATAAATCATTGTTATGGGTGTTGCTATTTCCTTGGTTGGTTGGATTTTAGTGCACGTCATCACTTGTTCAGTTATATTTTGTTTTATTCATTCTTGTTAGGTATTTTTAAACACCTTTTTAATATTCATTTTTTAATCTATTTAACACATACTTGGGACCCTAATATGTACTACCACTCCGGAAGAGGGTGGACCTGGGAGTAATGTTGATAAGGGGGTACTTTAAATTCCCCAGAGTTCCAGAATTGGAACTTCACCACTAGATGTAATTTAACGTCATATAGAGAACACTAGGACCCTCCCATCATAGACATATACGATAAAATGTTAGAGGTTGCCATAAAGATAATAGGGTTAGAAAAATCATATAGGTTCTTGACGTAACCAGCCGATTGATCGGAAGGAACCTTTTCGACCGCCTGTCTAGGCTAAGCAAGAGCCAACGTGGTGAGTTGCATGTCATGGACGGTTCAACCACCAGGATTACGCCCGTCTTTAAGTAGGTCGCGCCATTGGGGGAAGGGGGTATTGCAGTCCAGGGCAGTCAAAATAAGTTTACACAAACAAATATTGGCTTGGTGCTTCGGAAAAATTTGACTAGTAGAAAACGTAGACTGCATGACATTAATGTATTTGAATAACAAAAAAAAAATATTCTATGTTATTGTCGCCAAGACCAGGATAGGAACTGCAGCATAGAGATAACTGTCACTTAGAACTGTATACATGCCAACGCCTATATCCACTGTCTATGCCATGTGTCTAATTGGACAGTCATGGTTAGCGTAATAAGAACAGTATACACCCGTGGATTGAATAAAGGGTTGGGTTCAAATTTTCGTGAAGGCTCCCAATTACGATAAGAAGGTTCCCGAGTTTGAGAAGGTTTCTAAGTCCAACAAGAAATACCTGAAGAAAGCTGGTGGGAACATCGGCTAAAATGAGAGACGGAAACGATATCACTATCAGTTCAACAAATTATTAATGAGAAAGAAAGAAAGAAAGAAAGAAAGAAAAATTCTTATATAAGAGACCGAAACGATAACTAGCAGCAAAACGATATAGATGCTAGGTGTTAATGTGTAGCCTAAGTAAGGACCAACGTGGAGTGTTGCATGTCATGGACAGCTCTGCCCCCAGGTTTCGATCCTTAAACATCATGGGTCACTACCCACAGCCAACAGGTGACCCCACGGGGGGGTCTGAGCTCTCTGCAGGGGGACAGTCGAGGGTAATCAAAATAAGGTGACACAAACAACAACAAATTATAAGATACTAGTTTGGTACTTCGTAAAAGCCGAATCGTAGAAAACTAAGACTTCATGCTATTAATGTATTTGAATAAATAAAATAACAAAGTCAAAAGTGAGAGACGATAACACTAGCAGCACATAAAAAAAAAAAAAATAAAAAAAACAATTTGATTTGGGTTTTACGCATATAAAATCGAACCTTCTGCCGTGATCAGCAAATATCAACCTGCCACAGAAATAGCATTAACACATTTGAATGATCAAAGTAAATTTCAGTAAATTACAAACATTTGTTTGCAATTCGCCGACGTGGAAGTGAGTAGCTGTTATCGATTCAGAAGACGGGCGAATGTTATAAACAAGCTGTTCATATGCAACAGCAAATTCAACCAATAAAATTAGTGAAAGAAAAAAGAAAGAAAGAAAGAAAGATGGATCTGAAATTGGTGCTACACTTGAATTAATAATAGCTGCATTAGGGTGAGGACAGACCACAAACAAGTGTCGTTAATTTGATTGATATGTCGATGTCAATTTGCATCATATCCAGGCAATAATACCATTGCTCTGAGAGACACGATGATAAAAGAAATATCGTTATGATAGAAATTATGTAGTAATTGATGGTTTCACGCTTTTTGTAGTACGCCTGTAAAACTAGGGCAGATATAAACATGAAATCTAAATATTTTTTTTAAATTCATGCGAAGAGCACATCATCATCATCATCATCATCATCAAGTCGCATCGACAGCACCGATCTCCATGACTCTTCCTGGCCACCTGTCTCTATCGAGCATCGTTCCTGGGAGGTCCCCTGCACAGCATCCAGTATCGACGCAGAGCTGATTGATGTAGCTTTTAGCTAGACGGCACCCACTGCTGCGTATATATGCAGGAGCCCACAGAGGAATGTCACTTTTGAGCCTGTTCTTGCTTCTACTTCTATAAAAATAATTGGTCATGATAATAATTATTAATATCAGAAAAGCAGCAAATACATACTTTGTCTAGCTCTTTGCAGAGACTGAATGTCGTGAAAAGGACTTGCCAGGAGCAATGACCGATAGGGAGGGGTTTTGAGAGAGAGGCAGCCAGCATGACCTGATTATAATACTTTATTAAAATTATACAGATTCCATATTGACGTGCTCGAAATGGTGTCCTTGTCTTGGGTTTTATCGACTGTGTACATCATTTTATGGATGTATGTAACGTGTATCGTCGTATGAAAAGGACCAGGCCACCTGATATTAAATCCTGGACTCGGATGTCTGCTTTTTACTTTGCTATACTGACTGTTGGAAAGGCATGAATGCATCCGTCCTTGCCTTGGTGGTATGGATCAATAGTAAAGTAGCCTAAACTCTCCAGAATTGTAAGGAGGCAAACCAGTCTAGGAGAAGGAACAAGCTAACTCCAAACTCCCTTTTGTTAGCATTCGTGTTGCCATGGATACAGTTATTCTGTTGTTCACAGTATCCAGTTGGAGATCATAGCCTGTAGTTTTCCTCTGTAATATACAAACCCCGAAATCAAATCAGGAGCTAATGTGGTGTGATACTGAACTTCATCACTATCCAGCAACTCCGCGACACTATAGTTGCCAAACTGCATTGTTTTATTGTCTTTCTTTGGACCACAAGGGCAGTGTGGAAAGGGGGCTTGTTGCTTGGGCGACAGCTCGTCCTTCATATCAACCCACCTAGGCTACGTGGTTCCAAGTTTTTAGACACTACGCCATTGTCTCTAGTTGATGGATAGATTACAACAATAATATAAGTTCATTTCTGTAGTTAGACGTATGTGATTAGCATCTGGTGTTAATCCAAAAATTAGTCTTCCTGGTAGAATGCTCAACCATCAATTGACCTGAGCACTTTGAAAACGATCTCAAATGTTTTCTGTGCTCTCATCTCACTGGCCAATTTCTGCTGCTGTTGAAAAGTTCACAAATAGAAGTGACGATTTTTCTTACATTTTCTACTTATAGTTATTTACTAAGTTTAGCTTAGATGTAGCACAAGGCCAGAAGTATGGGGCCCAATGAGAATCGAACTAACTAACAATGGTCTGCAAATCAAGCTTGCCAACCATTACGCCAAATGAGGTGCCCACATCTTCTACTTATATACAATCCAATCTTTCTAGCGTGACGAAGTAAAGTGAAAATAGGTCGATAGTTTTCCACGAATAAATAATCGGATTCTTTCGTTTATCTAACGGCATAGCAAAACCTTATCAGGCTGACCATTCATTAATGTATACATATTTGTTTCTGTTTTGTTCTGAGACGACATTCAACCTGGAGTGGTTGAGCCGGACCCATCCAACAAATGCACCAGTGATAATGTCATTGAAGGAGTAACAATAAAATATTAAATTCATTAGCGGTCCCCAATCTCCGCATGCATAGCCTGGTCAGGGGAAGGAGATGCTTTTGTTTGCCGCAGATTTTCCATGGACACAGTGACAAGTAGGACTTTCAGCGGAGCCCTTTGGATGGGTTGTTGCCCTAAGACCACTTGGTGCCAGATCTGTCCGCCTTGTGTGAACCTACCAGGAACTTAAGTTCCCGACGGTATTGCTTTCATTCTACCAAATTGACACAGCCCTGTCGCGATAAAGAGGGGTTGGACTTTATAATTAATGTGCTATATTCCCGTTGAACAAAGGACAGTCTCTGTTCTTTAGCAGGTCTTGTTTTTCGTCCTGCAGCATGTCTAGCCACCCTCCTCACCAGATAAAATCTATGGGGTTACCTGTTTATTCGCCGATTATGAAACTAGTAGTATTGGGTTACATAGTACTAGCAGCACTTAAGCGACGTCACACAGTAATAACTGTTTAGTTATAATCATAACTATATTTTCAGCATTCCATTTTTAAATCTGATAAATTAGTCATCTTTTGTAATTTAATATTCATTAATCTATTTGATGGTGGAAAATAGAAATTAAATTGGTTTACAAGTTAAAAGATTGAAATAACATACTTGAATACATTTCATTTATTTTTCTTTCTAGATAAATTTGATGAAGTTAATTAATGTGTCAATCTGAAAATGGTTAAATATGAATTGGATTATTTTTTATATAACAATTTTCGGTGAGCCTCGACGTCGTTTCAAACTTCCAACACAACATACCGACGTTTTTGACATCCATATAAGACTCTCTATACACTTGCATTACTCAGCAATGAATTTCAATTGGTTTTAAGTGTTTCGCGTTCTTAAACCGAATAACTTCGCGAACTTCACACTTGGCGGTAGCATCGATCAGGAACTCCGTGAAAAACAATTACAAAGCCAAGACTGGGTGTGGCAACAAGGCGCGTGCAGAAGCAGGCGTATGCACCAAAGATACAACATTGTTGCCAATATCCACACAGACAATTCTTTGCATCCCCAGCGATTTGGATACCTTAATTTTGGACTGACATTCGTATTTACTTGTTGATATTTTGCGTATTTTCTTCCATCTTTACATCGAAATTAAAATTGGTTCCAATGCGTGCATTAAAGGAAAAGTTTAAGCACCTCTCGCTAAAATCGTCCATTCTCGAGATTTAAGTCTTTGCCTACATTAAACAGCTTACAGAGACTTTCCAACCAATGCGATCCTACCTACTGGCAGCGGTTCTCGCATGTGTCACTTGTTTACACTAAAAGAATCACTACGTGAACACTCCTGTCATCTTTTATTTGTCTGTGAACCAACAATGAGATTGGTACTAGTCCATTGTACAATAGGGAACTAGTTACAAAATTTGGTACACGTGTAGGGGGAATTTGATCGGCAAAGAGTTAAAATTTGTTCCGAATCCATCGCACTGAAACTTGATATCAGTAATGCTTGTTATTATCTAATTATAAATTTAAAAAATCAACGTCGCTTTTCATTCGCCTTTCGAATACTAAAAAGTTACTTTTATTCTGAGTAAGTTCTAGTACGTGTATATATTTTCAAATAAAACACTCATTAAACAGTAATGTCGGGGTTAGTGTTGTTATGACACTAAACTACATCCACCGTCCTGTCGGTGAGGCTATAGATTCCAATGAGTGCACCTCAACAGAGGGGTGAAATCCACCCAATATGTCCACTTGTTAGTCGTAGGTGGCGGACCGTGGTGTTTAAGGACCGGTTCTTGGTGGCTAGGCAGACCATGAAATTCCACACTTGCTAAACCCTGAATAACAGGGGTAGCCAATGGTAGGTCATATGTATGGCATCAGGATTTTGCCTGCTGCCACACTTCTGGGAAAAAGTGAAAAATGATTGTCGGTGAAATTTTACGACTACACCAGTCCCAATGTTTGGCCTCCGAACTCTCCAGATCTTAACCCCATGAATTATTATGTATGGGGCGCTGTTGAGAAAGACACGAATTGCGCCAGTACTACAAAAGCTCAGTTAATCGACAGAATTAAGGTAGTTTTTGAGAGCCTTCCAGGGAAACTGTAAAATTAGCTTGCTTCAGGTTCCGGACCAGGATTAAGGCTGTGATCGACGCTAATGATGATTATTTTGAGCGAAACTTGTTGACAGAAGTGTAATGTCGTGCCTGTCGAATTTCTTTAAAATCCATTAAATTTTGCAGTTATCAAGCATTTTTCTTTTCCTTATGCAACTGTCAATTTCTCCATATATATATATATATATATATATATATATATATATATATATATAGAGAGAGAGAGAGAGAGAGAGAGAGAGAGAGGGGGAAGAGGCGGGAGAAAGAATATAAAAAGGAGGCAGAAGAAAAGAAAGACAGAAAAAGAATGAATGATAGAAAGCAACAACAGTGATACAGAACAAGAGAAAAAAAGATTGTTGAGAAGAAACAGAAAGAAAGAAAGAAAGAAAGAAAGAAAGAGTAAAAGAGAAAGAGAGAGAGAAAAAAGAGAAAGAGAGAGAAAGAGAAAGAGAGAGAGAAAGAAGAGAAAGAGAGAGAAAAAAAAGAGAAAGAGAGCGAGAAAGAGAAAGAGGAGAGAGAAAAAAGAGAAAGAGAAAGAGAGAGAGAGAGAAGCCAAAAAAGAACGAAAGAATGAAAGAAAGGAAGAAAGAACGTAAAAAGGAGGAAAAGTTTGAAGGGAAGAGAAAAAACGAAATAAATAAAGAAAGAAAAAAGAGTCTAAAGAATAAAGACAGAGAAAGAAAAGAAAGACAGAAAGAAGAAATTAAAATATTGGAGAAGGTTATTCCTTGAAAAAAAATGAAGTACAAGCCGAGGATGTTGGTGAGGAGAGGATGAAGGAGAAGGATGATGACAATGATGAGGATGATGATGATAGGGCGTAGAAGAAGGTTTCATTCACGTTGTAGACGAATGGAAGTCGCATTGGCAAAAGACAGACGAAGTGAACGAAGAATGAAAGCGTGACTGTGTATGATAGAAAGATGGACAAAAACTACTGAGGGATTTTGTTGCTGAACGTGTTTTGATGTGTGTATGCGTTAGAAGTGGTTCGATACAACAAAGATGACGACAGCAGCAGGGATGCTAGGATCAGGCAGGCGGGAAGGAATATATATATATATATATATATATATATATATATATATATATATAAGAGAGAGAGAGAGAGAGAGAGAGAGAGAGAGAGAGGCAGACAGACAGAGAGACAGAGACAGAGAGACAGATAGAGGGGTAGAGAGAGAGAGAGAGAGAGAGAGAGGCAGAGACAGACAGACAGAGACAGAGAGAGAGAGAGGGGTAGAGAGAGAGAGAGAGAGGGGAAGAAGACAGAGAGACAGAGAGACAGGGTGACAGAGGAGACAGACAAGAGAGAGAGAGAGAGAGAGGAGAGAGAGACAGACAGAGAGAGAGAGAGACAGACAGACAGACAGACAAAACAGAGACAGTCGAAAAGAGCAGAGACAGCCAGAGAGAGATAGAGACAGTCAGAGAGAGAGAGAGAGAGAGAGAGAGAGAGAGAGAGTCCAGCGAGATGGAGGGTGTGAGAGGGAGAGTGGTGTAAAAAAAAAAGAACGTAAAAAAGGGAAGAAGGAAAGACGAAAGAAAGGAAGGAGGAAGGAAGGAAGGAAGGAGGAAGAAACAAAAAAGAATGATAGAAAGAAACAACTGTGATATAGAAATAGAGAAATAGAGAAAAAGAGCGATAGAAAATAGAAAGAAGAGAATTAAAAAAGAACGACAGAGAGGAAAAGAAAGAAAGGGAAAAAGAAAGAAGGTCGATAGAAGAATAAGGTGATATCGAAAGGAAGTGAGACTCGAGAAGTGAA
>CM042145.1:124058043-124093995 GCA_023376005.1 Doryteuthis pealeii
GGCGTTATATATATAACAGTAATATATATATATATATATAATATATATATATATTTATTATATATATAACAGTAATATATTATATATATATATACTATATATATATATATATATAGTATATATATGACAATTCAGCTAAATTAAAAAAAAGATTTTATATATATATATATCTATATATATATATAAAATATATATATATATAAATATAACCAGTATATATTATATATATATATATATATTATATGACAATTCAGCTAAATTAAAAAAAGATTTATTATATATATATATATATATATAGTATATATTATAATATATATATAATATTATACTATATATAATTTAAAAAAAGAATTATATATATATATATGATATAAGTATAACAAATATATATATATATTAACAGTATATATATATATTATATATATATATATATATATATATATATATATATACTATATATATATTAGTAATAATGGGGAAAAGTAAAACTTAGCACCAATAATTAATTGGAAAAAATAAAAACAAACGAAATATCATTTTTAAAAACTGCACAGTTGCAGGTGAACCCTAGAGAAAGCGATGATGGATTGCGCATATATTAAAATCCCTGTATGAAGAAACGGACTATTGCTACTTGATTAGTCATGCGGGCAGAATAGAGCTGCGCTTCAGTTATTTAAACAAAGTCAAAATTTGTAGCACTATTCATTTTAACGGCATGTTCAACACGTACTAGGATTTAGTCTATGTGTGAAGGATGTGAAATTGCGTTTAATGGTTTCATTTATCATCTACATTCTGCTTTGTTTTCGTTTTTATTCACAGTTATTATGTATCAAGTTATCCTATATCAATACAAATAATTTTCACACTGGTTGCTATTGGTTTCACCGTATTCTAATCTACACTAATATGACTATATATTTTTTTTATTTTACAGAATAGTCCATTTTTGTATCCACAGTTACAGTAGATTAAGTAATAAGCATTAAATAATCATTAGTAAATAATTTATATTAAAAAATAATTGTTTGCTTAAAAAACATTTTCTCTCGACTGGGTCAGGCCCATGACTAAACCGACCAATTTGAGAACTGCTAATAGGTCAGCCAGGGACACGTCTTTTCTATCAAACTGATATTTGAAACCATACATGGGTTTTTTAATTTCTAAAACCGTTTTTAATTTCTTACTTACAAAATAAATTAGACCTACCCATTAATTATGTAACCTCGGACTGGAAGAAACTATAGCTGGATTCCATAGAATCGTGCCCAACACGACTAGAACCATAATTATTACTACGTTCTGTTTCATGGTTCTTAGTTTGAAATTGGTCTGAATACCCGAATGCAATTTCAATTAAGGATACAAATGCAGAATAGCGCGCACAGAGATTAATAAATTAGAATTCCTTATGTTATACTTAGCCATTAATGTGTACAACTAACACTAACTCTAACCATATAACTAACCATAATTCTTGCGTCTCAAACTGTTTCGAATATTTTCCGTGAAATATAATACTTTTTATACGTAATCTAATGTACTATCTCTTGTGCGCCCATTCTGCATTTGTCATTCAATAGTTGAGCCTTCTGTGTTACATTGCAATTATAGTCGACTGTTATACCCCAGTTTTTAAATAGCCACATTGGCCTTGTTTGGCGACATTTGTCAGCTACCGAAATTTGGGAAAAAAATGTCTGAGAAATGATAAATATTTTACTTTCATATTATTGTCTTTTTATCTCTAGCATTATCTGTCATACAGACAAGTGAAAACAACAACAGCAACAATAATAATTAATATAATAATAATAATAATTAATAATAATATAATAATAATAATAATATAACGGACGAGAAAAACAAGCATATCCAATAATATTACTTAAAGGCAATAAACTTACAAGGAAATTGCTGGAACAATAAAGACTCAGGTGCTACTGGTGAAGAAACTGAAACAGTTGAAACTCAAATGACTCACAATAAGCGAACACAGAAAACTATCTAGAGTAAATATAAAACAAACACGACTGAGTAAAAACAGTGATAGACTAAGAATTGTGCAAGGGATTTAGGTTAAAAATGTTCATTTTGAGGTAACCTAATCATTTTTTGTAATGTAGTGTAAAATATTTGAAAATTAGTTTTGTAACCTGTTATGACCTGTTTAAGGGTCAATTAAATAATAAACAACACGGATATATAAGATGTAGGGAACAGATTGTAATTCAGCAATATATAGATCAACATACAATGGAAGGGTTTCCTTGTTTTCAGCTTACACGAAGAACTGAATCTGGTACTACTGGTATTTTACATGTGTCCCACTTACACACGATATGTTACAAGGCCGTTTATGTAGGCACACCACCCACAAAGCCGAGACTCACGGGGTGGGTAGGGTAGAAAAATTGGCGTCATTCCCAACCCTGCCCCTTTAAGTACAATTGAGGCAGGTATCTGGGATCGACGCTATTAATTTAGCAGTTCACGGAACCACCCCGTCCCGAAGGACGAGTAAGCTGGGACTACTCCTATTACATGTGTCCCACTTTCACACGATATGGCACAAGGCCGTTTTATGTGGGGACCACCCACAAGCCGAGACTCATGGGTGGTGGAAGAAAAATTGCGTCGAACCGAGCTTAAGCCTCTAAGTGCAATGAGGCAAGCATCTGGGATCGACGCTTTAATTTTAGCAGTTCACCAGACACCCGTCCCGAAGGACAGATGTGGGTGGGGACTGCTGGTATTACATGTACCCCAACATGTACACGAGTATGGCACAAGGCCGTTTTATGTGGGCCACCACCCACAAGCCGAGAACTCATGGGGTGGTAGGAAGAAAAATTGCGTCAATCCCAGTTCCGACTCTTTAGTGCAATGAGTGGCATCTGGATCGACGCTATTTAATTAGCAGTTCACCAGACACCCGTCCCGAAGGACAGGTTGTGGGTGGGACTGCTCGTTTGAGTAGCTTACTCTGTTAAATATATACCCTTTGGGTAAGTCCATGTTCGTGTCATAGGTGAGTCACCTACAACATAACCATAACGGCCCAATGGTTTTTTACGAAAACGCTTTGACTCCTGCTGGACCTGAGGCCGGAGATTGTCCCCTGACAACCCATATATGGGATAGAGTTGTGTTAAGATAAAGAACTATTTGTAGACAGACGCGAAATGAAAAATTAATTTGTTCTCGACGCGCGTTAATGTATTTGGTCTCCGGTAAATGAATAAAGATGTTTAAAAAATCGAAGTCTTATGGAATATAAATAATCGTTGGTGAGATTGGAATTTCCACGAATACTTTAGTTAAGAATTTAGAAGAGTCTATCATATCCAAAAAACATAATTAGTAAAATATGACAAAGAAAGTTAGACTAGACTAAAGTTTGATAATAGCGAATCTCCTACGAAAACCATAGTAAGCCAATGCCATAGAAATAGATAGATACATTGATAAATAGATATGAATATATATGTATCTCCTACGAAAATCATCGTAAGCCAATTCCATAGAAATAGATAGATACATTGATAAATAGATATGAATATATATGTATCTCCTACGAAAAATCATCGTAAGCCAATTCCATAGAAATAGATAGATACATTGATAAATAGATATGAATATATATGTATCTTCCTACGAAAAATCATCGTAAGCCAATTCCATAGAAATAGATAGATACATTGATAAATAGATATGAAATATATGTATCTCCTACGAAAATCATCGTAACCCATTCCATAGAAATAGATAGATACATTGATAAATAGATATGAATATATATGTATCTCCTACGAAAATCATCGTAAGCCAATTCCATAGAAATAGATAGATACATTGATAAATAGATATGAATATATATGTATCTCCTACGAAAATCATCGTAAGCCAATTCCATAGAAATAGATAGATACATTGATAAATAGATATGAATATATATGTATCTCCTACGAAAATCATCGTAAGCCAATTCCATAGAAATAGATAGATACATTGATAAATAGATATGATATATATGTATCTCCTACGAAAATCATCGTAAGCCAATTCCATAGAAATAGATAGATACATTGATAAATAGATATGAATATATATGTATCTCCTACGAAAAATCATCGTAAGCCAATTCCATAGAAATAGATAGATACATTGATAAATAGATATGAATATATATGTATCTCCTACGAAAATCATCGTAAGCCAATTCCATAGAAATAGATAGATACATTGATAAATAGATATGAATATATATGTATCTCCTACGAAATCATCGTAAAGCCAATTCCATAGAATAGATAGATACATGATATTAATATGAATATATCTCTCCTACGAAAATCATCGTAAGCCAATTCCATAGAAATAGATAGATACATTGATAAATAGATATGAAATATATATGTATCTCCTACGAAAATCATCGTAAGCCAATTCCATAGAAATAGATAGATACATTGATAAAATAGATATGAATATATATGTATCTCCTACGAAAACCATCGTAAGCCAATGCCCTAGAAATAGATAGATACATTGATAAATAGATATGAATATATATGTATCTCCTACGAAAACCATCGTAAGCCAATTCCATAGAAATAGATAGATACATTGATAAATAGATATGAATATACATGTATCTCCTACGAAAATCATCGTAAACCAATGCCATAGAAATAGATAGATACATTGATAAATAGATATGAATATATATGTATCTCCTACGAAAACTATCATAAGCCAATGCTATAGAAATAGATAAATACATTGATAAATATATATGAATATATACGTATCTAAGTTTTAGTTTTTTAGCAGCAGCAGCAGCAGCAGCAGCGGTAGCAGCAGCAGCAGAAGAAGAAGAATGTTGTGAGCAAACCGAAGAATTAGAACATGTTAGATTTATATCATTTGGATTTTTCGAATCGTTGTCCCCGTTTTTATTGTTGTATGTAAAATAATCTTGAATATGTTGACTGTTTATCAAACGAGGTGTTGAATAACTTTTGAAGATCGCATTCAAATAATGACGTCATTGTTTTTGCTCGCCAATATTCCATGAGCATCGTGATCGTTTAAAACTGTTTATTGGCGTTTACTGCACAACTTGAGGCGTAAAATACAATGATCAACAGCCAAAATATACAAAAATATTTTTAAAGTTGCGTCATTGCTATGCTCGGATACATAGGAAACACCTGAGGAAGGCCGAAGGATACAGCAGTCGAAATGTTGTGATTTTACGTATTACAATAAACATACGAACATCAGTCCGAAAAACAAAAAATATACACACCAAGTCTCATCTCAAAAATTCAGACGAATGTATTATTTTTACTGGTTATCTGTCTTTTTATACAAGAGAAAAGTACGCTTTGATGTCGATTTTGACATGTTTTTAAAACAAGGGACCACATTTTTGTTAAGCTTCAACCTCTTTTTTGTTTGGAGACGTATTGGCTTTCGTTCAGTTTTCGAGTTCTTTTTAAGCTTTTTTAGTCTCCATTTATTTCTTCATACTATTAGATTTAGATGACAAACTAGGAACCACCCCACGGATACTAGAATTATAGGTACTAGTACAAAATAACAAACACCCTCCGGGCGATGTAAAAATAGATTTTTGAAACATATTGCCTGACGGGTGTGAGTAAAAAATTCAATGTCAGCGAGTTTGTACCCTAAGTAAATAAAATCATCAAATTCATTAAAGGATTGAAAAATAAAACAATTTGAAATGTAAACTTTAAATATGTATTAAAATAAAACAAACTATATATAGATATATAATACCAGTCATGTATTTATTAAAACTTGTTTTAAAAAACAATGAGGACTGTCTAATTTTGCATAATCAAATTTTGAGTGTATTTATTCTATGTTATAACGATTTTGGGTAATGTGACGTAAGCAGTGATGTAACTTTTGTTACAGACAAAAACCGGAAGCGAATCTCCATTATCAATACTAGCAAAATAAAAAAAAGCCCTCTGGACGACGTAAAATAAATATTGCCTGAGGGGATGGGAGTTGAAAATTTAATACCAGAGAGTTTGTATCATAAGTAAAGTAAAATCATCAAATTTATTAAAGGAGTAAAAAATAAGATAAATTTATTAAAGGAGTAAAAAATATGAAAAAATTGAAATGGAAACTTAGTTCTGATAACTTTAAATATATATTAAAATAAAACAAACTATATATAGATAGATAATACCAGGTATGTATTTATTAAAACTAGTTTAAGAAAAACAATGAGAACTGTCTAACATTACATGCCCAAATGTTGAGTGTATTAATCCTACGTTCTGACGTTTTAGGTAGTGTGACGTAATCAGTGACGTCGTTTTTTGTTACAGACAAAAACCGGAAGCGAATCTCCATTATTAATAGATTAATAGATTATTGAGCGTAATGTGGAAGGTTCTGAATATTTAAAGAGCCTGCCATTCAATCGCCACAAACAATCAACTACAACATAAAGGGAACTTAAGAACGATCGAAAAGAAAAAGAGAATAATAACTGTCAGGTTTAATATAATAAAAATCATCCTACCTACATTATCGTTTTCTGTCATGATTTATATATACGAGGGTCGGCTGAAAAGTTCATTGGCTGACCAAGATACTCTCATGGAATGTAACAAAATAAGGTTAAGGGTATTTGCCTGCTCATCCCACTTATGAGGGCTGGACACAAGGTCTCGTTTTTACGTGGGCACATAAAAATTGCAAGGATCTGGGGGGCATAGCCCCCTTGGATCGATGCTATTAATTGTACTTTACCGGTCCAGAGGCCGAAGCACACTGGACCCCAGCCGAGGCCGGGTACAGAAGGTAAGTCTCAAAGCATAGAATCTGGAACAGATACTACACTTTGATCCTCAAGGTAAGGTTAAGGGTATTTGCCTGCTCATCCCACTTATGAGGGCTGGACACAAGGTCTCGTTTTTACGTGGGCACATAAAATTGGCATCGATCCAGGGGGATGGTCCCCCTGGAATGATGCCATTAATTGTTCTTTACCGGTCCAGAGGCCGAAGCACACTGGACCCCAGCCGAGGCCGGGTATAGAGGTAAGGGTATTTGCCTGCTCATCCCACTTATGAGGCTGGACACAAGGTCTCGTTTTTACGTGGGCACATAAAAATTGCAAGGATCTGGGGGGCATGGCCCCCTTGGATCGATGCTATTAATTGTTACTTTACCGGTCCAGAGGCCGAAGCACACTGGACCCCAGCCGAGGCCGGGTATAGAAGGAAAGTCTCAAAGCATAGAATCTGGAACAGATACTACACTTTGATCCTCCCCTAAGGTTAAGGGTATTTGCCTGCTTCTCCCACTTATGAGGGCTGGACACAAGTTCTCGTTTTTACGTGGGCACAAAAAAATTGCAAGGATCTGGGGGATGGCCCCCCTGGATCGATGCCATTAACTGTACTTCACCGGTCCAGAGGCCGTAGCACACTGGACCCCCAGCCGAGGCCGGGTATTGAAGGTAAGTCTCAAAGCATAGAATCTGGAACAGATACTACACTTTGATCCTCCCCTAAGGTTAAGTGTTCAGCATATTACTCTCGTGGTTCATACTTGTGAATTTTGTATCGCCTTTAAAATGGTAGCGGTTTGAGCTTTTCTACGGGTTTACAGTGATCCGTAGATTTTATTATGTGTCTGTAGTTGTTTAATCTAAAATAAAATAGCCATTTTAACTTTCCGACATATTGTTTTTTTTGTTGTTTTTTTGTTTTTGTTTTTTTCAGTGTGTGCAGTCCAGTAAGTAAATTACATTTTTGCTTACGCAAGTGCATTACTGGTAAATTCTAAATGTGTTTTAATTGTGAAGCTAGTGAACGAGGCAGTTGATTTTAGGTTGCTGGTTGGTTGGATTTTTAAGGCATGTCACACCTTGTTGGGTTATTTTATACCGAAGACATTGTTTCATTCATTCTTGGTTGTTATCCAATTTTTTTTCTAAACTCATTTTTAAACACATTGTTTAGTTTTATTCTATTTAACCCATAGATGGGACACTAACAGGAAGTAAAACGCCGGGTCAAAGTGGACCTGGGAGTATGAGTGATGAGGCGGTACTCCACATTCCCCTGAGTTCCAGAATTGGAAGTTATTACTACATGCAGCTTAACGTTTTCTCAAGACAATGATTTTAGGTGTTTGCAGAAAAAGTTGTTTTTAATATTACATGGTTGGGAAAATATATTGGATTAATTAATGATTCTTCTTAATGATTAGTCTATTATTTAGTAGGTTGTTTTTGTATATGTGTGTGTTTTTGTTGATAGATAGATATGTATAAAGTAAAGTTGGCCAAGTGACCTATCCGAGGGAGTCTATCCCGTTTTCGGTACCGCTAGACCTGGAATATTGTTTTTGCTCTGGTGGAGCGCCACACCTACTGACAGTTTCTCACCTTACCGCACAGATCAGATTACCCAATTTGTGGTACTCATACGCTGATTTGGCGACGACCTGTATTGAACGCGCAACCTTGCGATTCCTAGGCGAGTGCTTTACCGACTGTGCTAAACCGGACTAAAAACAAGAAAGTTAACAGAGATTTCTTTCTATTGTTGTGTTAAAAGAATCAATAAAAAATATCTGATGTTTAGATTCGACTGGTTAACACACACACCAAAGAAAAAAAAAGTGGGGAACGCATATATTGGCAAGGCTTGTGTAAAGAAAACAATCGTTTTCTTTTTTGGAGATTTTTCCCGCCCGAAACCCTATTGACAAATAATGGGCCGTCTTTACAGCTGTTGCGCTTCTTATATGTATTCCGTATATGTATACATATATTTTTTTTTTGACTAAGAGAATAATATGGCTGCACCTAGATGGTTGATCGTAAAGAAAGAAGACAACGGACCATTCCCAATGATCAGTATAGTTGTTTGTGCTTTTGATTTTTGCGAGAGTGAAAGAACGAAAACGAGAATAAACAAAAGGTTCTGCACAATTTATGGTCAATCCAACACCTGCGTAAATAATGCATGACACATGATTACGTAATGCAAAATGTGTAGGCAGTCAAGCTCGGTAGTTGGTTGGGTGGTTAGTTGTTTTACGGCATATCAACCCTCTTCGGGTCAATTGATGCCGAATCCTTTTGAGATCACATCAGAAACCGTTATTTTAAAACAAACAATATGAAAGATCTGTTTGAAAACGTCAACATGGTGGATATTCTCTCTTTTTTAGGGAAATAAAATTATACCGTAGAATATAGACATGAAACAAATCAGTGCTATACAACATAATCCCCAATAATGCTAACACATTGTTAAAGTTAATTACTAAAAAATATAAAAAGAAATATACGATATGTATCACTTCCTAATCGTTAGGCATGACATTATCCCAGACGGGTTGATATGCCGTTAAAATCAATAGACAAACAATAAACAAACAGTACCAGCAGCTGCTTAAAGGATTGAAAGAACTTATCGCTGTTTAACTTTGGTGATCAAGCGGGATTAAGGATGTGGACTGGTTGGTTGGCTGGCTGGTTGGGTTTTACGGCATGTCAACCAATTGGGTCCTTTTATATCAAATACATTTTTGTTTTATTCATTCTTCATGGGTACTCAAATTTAAAAAAAATATTTTTAAACATCTTTTTAACTAAACCAATAGATGGGGCCCTAAAAGGTACTACCACACCGGTTCAGAGTGGACCTGGGAGTAATGTTGAAGGGATACTCCACATACCTAAGAGCTCCAGAATTGGAACCTTACCATCAGATAGAGTTTAACGTCATATCCAGGGCATTAAGACTCTCAGCCACCACCTTCTAGCACATATATGATTAAAATGGTTTGGGCTTGTCATGAGGCCAATAGGGTTGGGACAATCAAATAGGTGCTAGGGCTTGACTCGACCAGCCGATTGATTGGAGCGGGCCTCTCCGCCAAAGTGGAGTATTTCATGTCATGGACTGCTCAGCCATCATGGTTCCATCTTTAAGTATCATGGGTCGCCACCTACGACCAACAGTTGTTTTAATTGGGAGATGGGTCATACCCTTCTGCAGAAGTATAGTCGGTGTATTCTAAAGCGCTGACCGACAGGGATGGCTCGAGCGAGAATCGGCTTTCAACGGGACCTGACCGTAAACTAAGTTTGGTGGTTGAAGATGTTCCTATGTTCACCGCTCAAGCCAGGGTAAAATGTTAGTGTTTCAAATAATAATTTATAATTACCATTGGAAAAGGTTTGGTTTCTTTTCTAATGCCATATAAACATTCATGGCAAATTTTAATGCCAAAACCATCCTTGTAGAAGAATAGTAGTGGTATCATTTAAAGTATAACGGATGGATTCATGCCTTCCACAAGAGTATTAGTCCATAAGTAAACGTAATAGTGCGACTAACTACTTCACAATTCAAGTAATAATTAATTTATCTATATATCAATACCCGTGTTCTTTACTTGTACGACAGTTATCATTTTACAACACCCCCAGGTTAAAAATGAGATCGTTCCAATCGCCCAAGATGAAATGTAAAAATCAAAATTCTGATTATCTGGTGTTGCTTATCCACCGAATGTCTATTATTTATGAGTGTCGTCATCTCAACTAAATAATGGACCAATCCGATTTTATCATGAAGAAAGGGAAGAAAAATGACATGCTACTCTGAAAAATATAATAAGAAAGAAAGAAAGGAAGGGAGAGAGTAAAGGGAAGATAGCGAAGGGGAGTGAGCGCGTGGAAGCGCTAACGCTAATCTGGTTCAATCGAACATGACGAAAAGACAGAAAGAAAGAAAAAATTAGTGAGGCATAGTTATAACTATGACATTATGCATTTTATATATTGAACTATTTGGCAATAGCGCCTAAGTTAACATATCTAACGTTGTAATAATTAAATTATAGTACTGTAGTATAATTGGATTATCATAATGTGGTATATCCACAGGTCCTGCTAATTTTCAATAAATGTCTCAAGATTATATTGAAAATAACTTCTTCTTCTTCTTCTTCTTCTCTCTCTCTCTCTCTCTCTCTCTCTCTCTCTCTCTCTCTCTCTCTCTCTCTCTCTCTATCTATCTCGCTCAGGAGCCATTAGTCGTTTTTTTTCTGATTCTATGTCAAAAGCTTGTATTCAAAAATCACAATTACTACCCCTTGGGGAAATTATGGAATTTGCACATAATAGAGGATATTCACTTTATATATTCAAATTTAGCAGTAAATAAACTAATAACAGATAACACGCAAAAATATTCTATTGGGGGGATTGACAAATAAAATAAAATACAAAAAAAAAACAATAACCTCCCAGGAGGCATCAAACTATAAGAACTATATGATCATGCACATAAAGAAAGCGGACTTCCTGCCGTAAAAGAAAAAAATGGACCATATGACCTTTAGGCACCTCTTTTGCTTTGCTGATTCATAAGTACATTTTTTTCATTTACACCGTCAACATCCGGTTGTTTGTTAGGGGTTAGAGTTAGGGGTTAGGGTTAGGAGTTAGGGTTAGGAGTTAGTTTTATAATTAAAAAAAACTCTAAAAATCGTCTGTTAACAAACAACCGGATGTTGACGGTGTAAATGAAAAAAAATACTTAAGAATCAGCAAAGCAAAAGGGGTGCCTAAAAGGTCATATGGCCCGAGAAAGTCTTCTTTTTTTTTTAGACCGGAAACTTCATTGGTTACATGCGCTATTAACTAGCTCAAGAGAATATCTCCTCTTCAAGAAATAGTGAACCTACGAATAAAAGTCTAATTCAAAGAGTATATTTGTCTTTTTTCAGCCTGACAATCCACAAGAAAGAAAGGTTTAATAAAAGAAATTAGCAGCATAGACCAGATGAAACAAAAGCCAAATCCCACATACAACCAAGTTCAAATTCTGGACGCGGCTGTTTGTGTTTCATGTTGCACTAATGCTTGGGTGTCTTCTTCTCCCATGTATCAGTAAATAGTAGGGCAGACTGGATTATTTAGCCTTTGTAAGGCAACCAGTCTAAGAGAAGGAAAACCCTGAATTCAAATCAGCTGTACTTCGCTTAGAAATTGACCTCGTGTTACATCCTGCTCGCGACTGAGGGATTCGGTAAATACATACGAACATACGAGGGTCTCTTGCTGCTTCAGACCCTTGGGCACTGGCTACTTTCCAAAACGCTCAGTTCACACTTCTGAGCAGAGCAACTTTTGATGAACTATATATATATATATATATATATATATATATATATATATATATATATATATATACCTTACTATTTAATAGCTTGTTTGTATTTAATAAAAAAACAAAAGTGAACATCCCCGAAGTGTGTTAGTTCCATGATTGTTGCCAGTAGTCATCATGATCATGATCATGATCATCATTTCACGTTAGCAGCGTGGATGTCCATGACACTCTCTCGCTAACCGTCCCTATCATTCATTGTTCCATCCTGCAGCTTCTTGTATCCGCACAGAGCTGGTCTATATACGTCTTCGTTGGACTGTCTGCACTGGCATGTCCATGTGCTGGTTTCCACGGATGAACGTCGCTTTTGAGTTCGACCCTACTTCTCCAACAGTGTCTAGCATGTCTTGTCCGTTTTACCCCGATGGTTTGTGTGATAGGGGGCTGGGGGCCGTATAGCTGTTTCCTGTTGGATATTGTAAAAAAGGAAATAGGAATTTCCGGTTAGATTAAACAAAGCAAAATGATGAACAATAGATAAAGGAGTCAAAGAAGAACCGGAAATAAAAGGTTCCGCTAGAGAACAATGAAATGTGGGCGTTTGGCGGGAAAGCCTGTCCAAGAGGAAATAGAACAAAGAAAACAATAGATAGGGTTGCGCTTACTTAAGCAGTCAGTGGTCAGTAGTGAACAGAGAGCCCAGAGAGAAGGTGGACGGAGAACTAAGTGACCGACGCGGTCACGCACCGCCACAGCTAAGGGCGATGAGACGCCACCAGCCACCTCTTTACCTGAACATCGCCAGATCCCAGCAGCAGGAGAAGTCATTGTCAACCCTCGGTCATTTCATTGTCAAGCTCGCCACCCACCACGAGAGAATGTGAAGAAATACACTAAAGTTTGTTACAATGCCCATGTGTTGAGTCTCTATGCCGACTACTAACCTACCCGCAGTATACCAGCAACGTATACGATTCAGCGTCAGTTTGAAGAAGCCGCTATATAACATATATAGAATTTGATGCTAGTATATAACATATACGATTTAGTGCCGGTAAAGAAGGCGCTATGCAAAATTTCCATGTGGGGTGTTGTTTCCACGATTTGTTCAAGATCACACGCTGCATTCTTGTGCAGCTCCCATCTAACATATTCCCCAGGTGTAGTTATACAGTAGCACCGATATTACTACGGACTGGAAGAATTAACGCTTTAACTTATCGGTGAGATCTGATTACTGACGCAACATCATCTTCCTTACTCCGTGTATGTTCGTGCTACGCAGCGCCAAGATTAGCCAATATCTGCATTGAGTATTTGGTAAACGGAGCTTATTCTAGCGACTGCCAAAGTGTCTGGGACACCCATGAGGCTCTATCGCACTTCAGTCGGGCAGGTTTACTAAGTTAGCTTGCCAACGCTTCCCCACTGGCAATTAGCCCAATGGAATTTTGATCAAGGACTCACGCACGGAGAAACAGCGAAAACTGAATTCATTTCACCGTAGTAATTGTGAGATTATCTTGCTAACTTTTGCTCCAAACTAATATTCCTATTGTTCCCAGGAAGATCATTAACTACGCAGTATGTACGCTGATCATTAGCAGTGAGTGGCCAGTGGTTTACGTTAGATTACTGGTATACTGTTGTAGATTTTGTTTTACGGCATATCAACCTCAGTGGCTCATTTAATGCCGATAAAGTTTTGAAATAAATCAATTCTTAATGGATAATACAAGTTTTTTTTATAAATACATTTTTCTAGTTAACCTATAGATGGGACCCTAACAGGTACTACCACTCCGGGTCAGAGTGGAACAGGGAGCAATGGTGATGAAGGGGTGCTCTACATTCCCCAAACCTCCAAAACTGGAATCTCACCATCAGATAGAGTTTAACGTCATTCCCAGGACATGTAGACCCACAGCCACCGCCTTCTAGCATCCATATGATAAAAAGGAGTGGGGCTTGCCATAAGGACAATAGGGTTGGGATAATCATATAGATGCTAGGGCTTGACGTGACCAGCCGATTGATCAGAGGGGGCCTCTCCGACCGCCCGTCTAGCCAAAGATAGGGCCAACGTGGAGTATTGCATGTCATGAACTGCTCATCCTCCTGGGCTCTATCCTTAAGCATCACGGGTCGCCACCCACGGCCAACAGGTGGCCCCATTGGAGGAATCTTAGCCCTCTGCAGAGTTGCAGTCGGTGCATTCTAACGCCCCAGCCGACAGGGCGGGGTTGTAGATGAATTAGACTTTGAACAAACTAGTGTTCCTATGCACAAACATTAGTATGAATACTAGCAAAAAGAAAAAAATGCCTACGTGCTATGTAAAAATTACTTTTTTTTTAAGATATTGCCTGAGAGGGGAGTCAAAAATGATATGTTAAAGGATTTGTATCATAAGTAAAATCATAAAATTTATTAAAAAAGTAAAAAAAAAAAAAAACAATTTGAAATGGAAACTTCAAATAAAATGTAGCATGCATCTATTAATTATTAACTAGATAATTATTTTGAATATTTCACACATAAATTTGACAAAAAATCGTAGACTTTTTGTTGCTGAAAAGGGTAAGAATAAAAAAAAAACTGATTACATGGTTTTCCTTTATTCTATGTATTGACGATTTTCAGTATGGTTACGTAGTTTTGTTTACTAACAAATAGAAACCAAATCTCTACTATTAATAGATAAAATTTCCTTATGATAGTTATATATATATATATATATATATATATATATATATCAATCATAAGGAAATTTTATCTATTAATAGTAGAGATGTGGTCCCTATTTGTTTGTAACCAAAACTACGTTGCAAGATGATAACGGTCATACAATTAAGGAACACAAGTATATATATATATATATTATATATACATATATATATATATATATATATATATACTTGTGTTCCTTAATTGTATGACCGTTATCATATATATATATATATATATATATATATATAGAGAGAGAGAGAGAGAGAGAGAGGGGGAGAGAGAAAGAGAGAGAGGGAGAGACAGACAGACAGACAGACAGACAGACAGGTTACACATTAACTTGATGGTAAAAATTAGTTATCTTGCTTGATTAAGTGGTCCAATTTTTCTGCAACAAATTTAGGCTTCATTTTTCATCGAGATAGTATTAATGTATATTCTGAAAGTGACCGTTTCTCATCATTTAAATCATTCATTACTTCTACAGAAAGATAGAATTCATCCATACAACTACTGATAATTGGACATTCAACCTGTGCAAATTCTGATATGCTCTTCCACAAAGTTTCCGGTGAGGACTAGTAAAAGTAGTAGTCCGCCCTATCGACTGGACCTGTAGAATAGGCCGACTGCACCTCTGTAGAGGGGTAAGATAACATTATGGGGCATATTGTTGGTGAGCCATGATGTTTAAGGATGGAATCCTGGTGTCTGAGTAGTCCATAACATGCAACACTCTACTTTGGACCTCACTGAGGGTAGGCGAGCGGAGATGCCTTCTTTGATCAACCAGCTGGTCACGTCAAGCCCCAGCCCCTATATATTTGTATCAACCCTATTGCTCTATAGCAAACCACAATTCTTTTTTTCATGTGTGCTAGAAGGCTGAGTGTCTTAGTATAACGTTAAACTCTAATGGTGAAGTTCCGATTTTGGAGCTCTGGGGAATGTGGAGTACCTCTTCATCACCATTACTCTCATATGTATTCTGTCCGGAGTGGTAGTACCTGATAGTTTCCCATCTATTGGTTAAATAGTAAAGATGAGTTTAAACAAATGTGTTGAAAAATTGAGTCTAAAAAATGTGTTGAATACTCATCAGAACAAAATAGAACAAAATGTCTTCGGCATAAAATAACCCAACAAGGGTAGACATGCCGTAAAATCCAATAAACCTAACCAAACAAAATATATGCATTTTTCTTCTTGTGACTTTAGAGCGTTTCAATGAGAATTGAAATTAGTGTCATTTCTTCCATAGAAGAATAACAAAACGTGAATATCATATGAGAGAAAGAAAGGAAGTGATATGTCGTCACTGCAAATGTCCTAGATACATAATAGATTTAATCTTCATACAAGTGAATATTTTTATATTATTCCTATTCTGATTTATTTTCATTTGATTCCTTGAGAACAAGCCAAATACT
Source organism: Doryteuthis pealeii (assembly GCA_023376005.1). Lineage (NCBI taxonomy): Eukaryota > Metazoa > Mollusca > Cephalopoda > Myopsida > Loliginidae > Doryteuthis > Doryteuthis pealeii. Next base: position 124,074,407 of record CM042145.1, read on the forward strand.
TCAACTGGAAATTTTTTTAATCAAATGACATTTACGCATTTGTTTTCTCTAAGGGTAAAGAATTTTAAAGACTTTAAATCTTTCTTTGATCACCAGATTGACATTTCAAAGTTCCCATTTTGAACCTAAACTTACTCTTTAGACTCGTTCACTCAAAAAAAAACGGTAAGGATTTGAAAAAAAAAATTGGCTTATTATTTATCATGTCAAACTCCAAGTTCTATATTCAGCAAAATAGCGCGATTCCAAAATCGTCCTGTCCAAATTTTGTATAAGGCTTCTTCATATCGGGTTTTATACTGCAGCTGGGCATAATAAAAGAGGACGAAACCCCCGCCCTCATTGCACGTCCAAACCACAGCGTGTATAAATAACCCGCTAAACTAATTCCTCCCTTTGATCTGCAGATCACATAGACGAGAAACTGTCCGCAACCAGGTGCTGTCTCCATGTCCACGCTACTTTAACTCATATATATATATATATATATATATATATATATATATATATATATATATAGCTGGTATGGCATGGACTTAGTAATTCGAACTCTTTCTCAATTGTGATCTCTGGTATGGATGACATTTATTATTTTATCACGTCTCACACCGCAAAGTATAAATATTTATAATAGTAATTGGTAATTTGCGTGAAGCATTGTTAAGTATGTTACTAAATAATAATGATTGGAAGGCAATTACAATGCATATAAAATAAAAACAAAAAGATGTTTTTTGTCTTATCGATTTCAAAGTAAACTTTATCTTCAGGGACTTTTTCAGAAATGAACGCGCTTCTTTTCTTTCTTTTTTTTTGTGTCGTTATATTTTTTCTTTCTTTTTTCTCCTTCTTCTCTTTTTTTTTCCTTTTTTTTTCTTTTCTTCACACGCATCTCGTGGCGTTCTTTTAATTTCATTTTTATAAAGCCTCGCGGAAGGTCGTGGTATTATTGGTAATAGCCGTTGCTCATTCAATTTCAATTTTAATTAAAAAAAAAAATTGTTTTCCTCTTTCTTTTGAAAGAGGAAAAAATTAAAATTGAAATTGAATGAGCAACGGCTATTACAATAATACCACGACTTCCGCGAGGCTCTAAAAAATAAAATTAAAAAGAACGCCACGAGACGCGTGTGAAGAAAATAATAAAAATGAGAAGAAGAGAGGAAAAAAGAAATAAAAAAATATAACGACACACCAAAAAAAAGAAACGCGTTCATTTCTGAAAACAGTCTCTGAAGATAAAGTTTACTTTGAAATCGATAAGACAAAAAACATATTTTTGTTTTTATTTTATATGCATTGTAATTGTCTTCCAATCATTATTATATAATAAATATTTATATCGTTTAGTATGTGTGTGTGTCTGTGTGCCTTGTACTGTTAGAGCTTAGTAAACTCTGTAGATGACATCTGAACTTTTTTATATAAATCATTGATTTCGTCACGGTCCGAATATTATATAATATATATATATATATATATATATATATATATATAATTTACTTCGAATTCTAAAAGGATGTTTTAGTCTCTTTAAAAATTACTACCTTCCTAGCAGACACTGCAAAGTAATAAGTCTTTAGTTTTCTTTCTTTAGGATAATTTTTTGTTTGTTTGTTTGTTTGCTTTTATCTTTTTTTTTTTTTTTTTTTACTTGATAGACAAACAACAAGACTAATAGTACCACATTTTCTAAAACGATATGTTTGCGTACGTTAAACAATCAACTGGTACTGTTTACTTTGCTTTTCTCTAACGTTTTCTTTTTTGCTTTTTTGTGCACGTTAAACAATAACCAGAAAGATGAATGATATTTCACCTAATTTTCTAAATCAATGGTTTGTAACCGGCTCTCAAATTCGGGAATGGAGATTTCAGAAACATTCCATACCAAACACAATAATCATAAATATTTAAAACTAAAATCGAGAATTTTAGCCAATCTACAGTCTCGTTCTTTTAACCCTGGGTGAACACATTTAGGTCTATTTGTATCACTTGCCTAGGAATCGCAAGGTTTCTAGCTCGATACCAGCCTCACCAACTCATGGGTAGTACAGGGATATGTACACTATAGTAAGGAGATGATGGTAGGTGTGCCGCCCGACCTCAGATACTAAAACACTCTCCTTAGTCTAGCGCTAAGGAGGGCAGACACCCTAGCTGTCTTGCTGATACCAACTTTAGGCCACCCCGACGACTTTTTTTACTACCAGTTGCAAAGGAAATAGGCCCTAATTTCATTTTTTTGTTGTTAACACTAATTTTAAAACGGCAACAATGTTGGAATAGGAAATGATTTTGGTCATTGTAATTAAAACAAGAATTGTTTTTTTTTCTTGATCAAGTTTATTATTTTATCAGCCATGATTCACTCTTTTCCGCGCGGATGTAATCGACCCCAGCCAGAGAGAGAGAGAGAGAGAGAGAGAGAGAGAGAGAGAGAGAGAGAGAGAGAGAGAGAGAGAGAGAGAGAGAGAGAGAGAGAGAGAGAGACACGTTCGCTCTTCTTCCATGTCAGGTCGAAACTAAACACTAAAAACTAACTATTCCTACATTTCTGTACCGGAGTCAGTCCGACTTTAGGGCCAGCCCGACGACTTTTTTTAACTACCAGATACAAAAGATATAGGCCCTAATTTCAGTTGTTTGCTGTTAATACTAATGAGTTAAAACATCAACAATATTGGAATAGAAAATTCCGAGAGGAAGAAGTAATACTGGCTCGGCTGCACATTGGGCATTTGTGGTATAGCCATATATTGTATACCCCATCTGGTAATATAATCGAGAGAGGAAACTCGGGTGATAGAGAGAGAGATATACAGATTAGAGAGAGATGATCTTACTTGATTCTTGTTAATTTAATTACTGCTTCTTCTCTGTTCATTCTTCTTAATTCTTCTAACTAAGGGCTGATTTTGGGTATTGTAATTAAACAAGACTTTTTTTCTTGATCAAGTTTATTATTTTTATCAGCCCATGATTCACTCTTTTCCGCGCGAATGTGATCGACCCAGCCAGAGAGAGAGAGAGAGAGAGAGAGAGAGAGAGAGAGAGAGAGAGAGAGAGAGAGAGAGAGAGAGAGAGAGAGAGAGAGAGAGAGAGAGAGAGAGAGAGAGAGAGAGAGAGAGAGAGAGAGAGAGAGAGAGGAGAGAGAGAGAGACGTCCACTCTGCTTCTATGTCAGGTCGAATCTAAACTTTAAAAGTTAACTATTCCTACATTTCTGTACCGGGGTCAGTTGGGGTTATAAAATGCCAATTAAAACCCAATGATTACGGAAATCTAACCGCCAACGCTTTTTATTCTAAATAACTTATTTTCAGGCTCTACGGGGTCTGTCAACAATTTATGACTCTCATAAACTGTAACAAATGCAAGACTTTCACGCTCTTTGATAGTCAAGAAGTAGGATCGACTATGATACGGTACATGCCAAACATCCTACAGTACCCTGCACTGTCAAACCGTGTGAAGTTTTCGCTCCAATCAGAAAGAAATATTTTAACGCATGTATTATGAGTGATCTGTTTAAGAATGCTAACATAGATGGCATTTTATCCTTCTTGAGAGTAATAGAAATATATCGAAAGTTATGAATCAGCAAAAAATACACCCATGAAATTATATACAAAAATACACCTGTAAAGGAAACTTGACTACAAACTTATATCGCACATTCTTATAGTTTTTGGCATAAAATAACCCACAGAGTTATTCTACTATTAAACAAACTAAACCAAACGAAATGAAGTTAATGAAAATTAATCATACTAATTTAAAGATATTAATTACTTGAAACAGAAACGTTTATCAAAATGACCTGTTTCGGCATTACAAAATTAAAGTCGTCAGGGTAGCCTAAAGTCGGTATAAGCCTGACAAGAAGCGAGTCTATCCCCCTTTCACTAGTGCTAGACCAAATAAATTGTTTTTGCGTCTGAGTTGAAGAGCCAAACCCAACATCAGCTCCTCACGTTACCGCACAACTTTCTGTGCTACTCATACGCTGAGTTGGCGAGGGCCGGTATCGAACCAGCAACCTTGTGGTTCTTAGGCGCACAATCTTCCAACTGAACTAAACAACAAACCAAACAAAGTTAATTAAAATCATTTATACCAATTTGAAGATATTAAGAACTTGAAACATAGAAAAGTTTATCAAAATGACTTATTCCAGCATTAAATGGCCCGATAAGGGTTTATATGCCGTAAAACAAATACACCAAACAAATAAATATTTTAAAAATAATTCGAGAAAATGAAGCTTCTTTTTTTAAAATATTAATTCCTGTTCATCAAACGGGTCCAAATGGTAAAGGTTTAGCTTAATAATTTGCTTAAAGTTTATGAGAACTGATATTTCCGATTTAGTTTTCTTCACAATTTTCGTGAGACGTTTAGTTAAAATGATGCATTGTACTTTTAGCTAAATCAATAATACTTTAATGCAGTTGTACTTGAAACGATGACTTCAAAAACTTATTATACAAACTGGTTGATATTTCAGAATGAGGCTTATCAGAAACATTACAGCCATTCTCTTTAAACTTCAAAACATCATTATCATTCATTCACAGTCACAGCACTAATATTGTTCATTGAATGTTTACATTACAGACCTTTGGTGGAAAAACATGGAAATAAATCCGATATTATATAGAAATTTGAAGAAAAAAAGAGAAAAGATTCAAAAAAGCTAAATTAATTTTACAGTGAGAAGTCGATGGTAGAATGTTTCATTTTTTAAAAACCTTCAAAAGAACATTACGGAAAAAAGTTGTCTAAACAGTTACGAAAATCTTTTCAAAATGAAGCGAGAACTAAGAAAATATTAAAGAAATAAATGTTATTTTTTCCATTATCATGGTTCTTTTATAAAGAAAGGTAACGTTATTAGTAAACAAAAGGATATTTTAATAAAAAGAAGAGATAGATTTGGTTTCGTTTCGTTTGTTTTACGGCGTATCAACCTCGGTGGGTCATTTAATGCCGACAAAGTTTTGAAATAAATTCATTCTTAATGGATAGCTCGAAAAATAGTTTTGAGAGCTATAGTTTGGAAAATTTGTTTAAAACAAGATGGAGGCAACTTCACCCTGGATGGTAAGCCTATGGAATTAGTAAAGCAGTTCACATACCTAAGTAGTAATATCTCATCTACAGAAAGCGATGTCAATATACGCATAGGCATAGGCTGCTATAGACAGATTTATCGATCATATAGAATTCTGATCTCACTGAAAAGATAAAGCGAAAATTCTTCCAAATCGAAGCCGTGTCAGTGCTAGTGTATAGCTGCACCACTTGGACTAAGTAAATGTTTAAAGAAAGATATGAATGGGAACTACACATTTTTATATCTAACCCATAGATAGGATTCAAACAGGTACTACCATTCCGGGTCAGAGCGTACCTGGTAGCATGGTGAAGGGGTGCTCTACATTCCCTAAACCCCCAGAACTGGAACCTCACACTCAGATAGAGTTAAACGTTATACCCAGGACATTAAGACCCTTAGCCACCACCTTCTAGCACATATATGATAAAAACGGTTGCCATAAGGATAATAGGGGCGGGGCAATTATACAGGTGCTAGGGATTGACGTGACCAGCCGATTGTTCGGTGAGGACTCCGACCACCTGTCTAGCCTAAGTAAGGGTCTAAATAAAGTGTTGCATGTCATGAACTGATCAGCCACCCGGGTTCCATCCTTAACCATCACGGGTCGCCACCCATGGCCAACCTGTGGCTCCATTGGGGGGGGGGTATTATCCCTATGTAGAAGTGAAGTTGGTGTAAGCCTTACCCCTATGTAGAGGTGCAGTTGGTGTAAGCCCCAGCCGACAGGGCTGAGAAGAGAAAGAAGTAGAAGAAGGGAAAGAGAAAAATTAACTTATCTATACATGTTATGTATTTTATTAGAGTTAATTTTAAAACATAATTGTTACACGTATGTTTATTCTTCCAATTAACGGTTTTATTGCTTAATTTTATGTACTAGCAAGAATATGCACCATCTGGGCGTAAGTATTTAAGTTTTAATATAATAAATATATTCATTTAGAAAGACGAACGAAATTAAATAAGAACGCATATAAAAAGATTATATTTCTTTTTAATTGCATTTTAATTGGTTTCTGTATGAAATTATTCAAAGTATTTATTTTGATATGTTGTAGAATAAAAGAATAATATCAAAGATCGATAACACAAAGTAATTATTTATCAACTCCAGGTTTGTTAAAACCAATATGCGAATTAACTGCACCATATATTATATAAAGCATGACTTCTTAATGATGTATAAGACACATGGCAGGATTTTAAACGCATGGGCTGTTTTTTTTAGGCAAATATAATTCAGATTGTCATAGAGATAACAGTAATAAAAAAGATTTATTCTATGTATTAGTGATTTTGACTATGAATTACTAATTGATAAACTGAGGCAATTGCTGAGGGTATTGTGACGTAACCAGTAACAATTTCGGTTTCAGACATCAAATCTTCGTTATACTAAGATACCAATGTACTAAGCGTTAGAATATATAAGATGATATAATTGGAATTAATCGGATATATTTCCAACTGTAGCAAAATTTAGCATGAATACAAACGTATCAATTACATAATAGGTATTAACATTACATTCCATTAATAAATGTTTTCAGAATACAAGGTGTGTCAAAAAGTACCAAGTTTAAAGCTGTATTTACCAAGATAGAAATGAAGAATGAATGGAATGTTATTTTGTTTCAGACTACAAGGTGTGTTAAAAAGTACAAAAAATATCGATACCTTTTTATACATATATATATATACCATGTACATAGACACAAGCACGAACACGCACACACACATAGGAACACACCAAAACACACACACAACATGACCAAACACACACATGTATACATAAGAAAATTCAAACTATATAATGCAATATATAGATATGCATATATAGATATATACATATGTACAAACTAAGTAATGTAAAGGACACACACCAACCTTATTTTAAATACAATTAAACTTAATTCATCGTTCCATATTCAACTTAGGTATATACATATATACATGTACACACCAAATACAACCATGTACATGGGCATCCGTGCGAACGCGCACACACGCACGCACGCACACACACACAAAAAGTAAACATAGGCACATATACATAGGCACACACATACCCCCCCCCCAAAAAAAAAGTATAAACTTAAGTAGAAAAACACAGAAATTCTCTAGAATAAAAAAACAAATTTCAAACACACACACCTAACATATCAACATCTGATGAACTATAAAAGAGTAATAAAAGCTCAGTTAATGAATTTATTACAAAGCCACCCAGAAACAAAAACACCTGTTTAAAAGACTAATGTTAAAAATGAAATTCCTTTATACTCCACTCCCACCAAACAGGAAGAGGGAAGTGAAATACTCATGTATATATATATATACACGCATGTAAGAATTCATTTTCATATTATCAATCAAAGCCTGAAGAAAATACCAGAAGATCTGAAATACGTGTTGCATATGTAAAACAAAAAGAATTTTAAAATTTTTTCTGAAACATAATACATTTTGCGGACCTTCTTTTTTATAAAATATTATTTTCTCCCGTTGGAACCAGAACAACATATATATATATATATATATATATATATATATATATATATATATATATATATATATATATATTGAACAACAAAGAACTGAAACTAGGGCCTATCGAAATAATTTGTCTTGCATCTGGTTATAGACTGAGCGAATTATCTTTAAGCAGGATCTAAGGTTTGAATTTAGAGTTTTCCTTCTCTTAGACCATTTGCCATACCAAGGTTAAAGAACCCCGTTTGCTCTGCTATGTAACCATAGCTGGAGGGATGATAGTTGAATAGAAAACACTGCCAAGAATATTACGACTATGTGAAAGGTAAACAGCCTCGTATGAGTCAGATACTATAGGAAAAGATCACACACTACTCTATTCAGTAATCAGAGAATAATACAACTCAAAAAGTCACATAAAATAAAAAGGTCGAAATAAACTAGTAGGATAAAAAGTAGATAAAATAGTAGGATTAGTTGAATTAGTAGTAGAACGACAGCGTCAGCAGCCAACTTTTTTTCTAAGAGAATTTCTTGTGTGAAATGCAAACAGCCTCGCGTGAGTCAACTCGTATAGGAAAAGAACTCAAAGAGTCACTTAAAATAAAAAGGTAAAAAAAAAATTGGAAGATAAAGAAAATGGATTAGCTAAAATATTTTTAGATTTTCAAACACAATCTTAATATTTGCCATTACAAACGAATCTATGACAAGTAGTAATATGATCACAATCACCAATAGTAAGATTAGTAGAATTAGTAGTAGAGCAAGTGCGTCGGCAGCCAAGTACAGCTGCTGCTGCTGCTGCTGCTGTGGCGACCGCAGAAAACAGACTTCTTACTGGTTCCACCAAAACCGAATTAGGCGAGTGAGCTGGAGAAGGATTCAGGATTTCACTGACAGTAATTACGAGTTAGAGGATCAAAACAAACGAGAAAACAACAAACTGAGCACTGAGGGGAAAGGCTCAGTGGTTAAATCGTTCAACTGCACAGTATAAGGTACACGGTTCAAACTCCCAAATGTAACTAGGGTTTACCAATTTCGAAGAAATGAAATAGTGGTTATCAATCATTTTCTGCTCAGAAAAAAAATGTGCTCACACACTCATTTGTCTACGTATAGGTTGGTTGGTTGGTTGGTTGGTTGTTTTTTATGGCTTGTAAACGCTTCTTGGATCATTCTATGCTGAAGTCATTTTGTTTTATTCATTCTTCATGTGTACTCAATTTCTTTTTCAAACATTTTTTTAAACTCACTTTTTCGATATTTAACCCATATATGGGACCCTAACAGGAACTACCACTCCGAGTCAGAGTGGACATAAGAGTAATGCCAATGAAGAGGTACTCCACATTCCCCAGAGCTCCAGAATTGGAACTTCACTATCAGATAGTGTTTATACCCAGGGCATTAAGACCCTCAGTCATCGCCTTCTTGTACATATATGATAAAATGAGTTGGGGCTTGCCATAAGGGTAATAGGGTTGGGACAATCATATAGTAATTACGAGTTAGAGGATGAACACACCGACAAAACAACAAACCGGTCAATGCGGAAGAGACTCAATTGTTTAATTGTTCAACTTATACAATACAATACAATACAAGGTACACGTTTTAAACTTCTAATTGTAAGCATATTTTGCCAATTTTGACGAAATAAAATTGCCACATTTCTGCAATGTTTACGCTAAGAAATTATCAATCATTTTTTGTTTATAATAAACCAGAGGTTTTTAAATATTCCTACCAAGAAAAAATACGTACATGCTCTCATTATATATCTACTTTTTGCTCTATTACTTAACACGTTTACTACGTATTGGTTGGTAGGTTGTATTTTACGGCATGTAAAGACTTGTTGATTTATTTTATGTCGAAGACGTTTTGTTTAGTATTATCTGGACTATTCATACTATTGTCTTCATCTTTATTGCTATCTATACAGCGTTTCGGCCGGTGTGGCCTACGGTCCTCTTCGGGTATTTCTTGTCGGACTTGAGAACTTACTGGACACATCGATCGAAACGTTGTGTAGGTAACAATAAAGATGTGTGTGTGTATGTGTGTACGTGTGTGTGTGTATGTGTGTATGAATAAAATACTACACAATTAATAGGCGTTTGTTACCGTTTGTTTCAAGACAGCGTGTCATCCGCCTGTCCTTAGTTGTGTAGTATTTTATAAATAAATATGTATAACTCTTGCACCTTTCATGAAGCACTTTATTTTCTCCACAATAACACACACACACACAATATATATTATATATATATAAATATATATATATATATATATATATATACGGGGCCATAATAAATGAGAAAGAAAAGAAAATATAGTTATCATGAAGGAGTGCACATAGAGATAAATGTATCTCTTACAGAAAACGACTTCAAAGAACAAATATGAAGATACTTAATATTTTTGTTGCTTCAGACTATTGTCCTTATCTTTATTGTGGAATGAATAAACACAATGTTTCGGCTGCTGTATCCTCCGATCTACACACACACACACACACACACACACACACACACACACACACATATATATATATATATATATAATATAATATATATATTATACATATGAGGAAGTTGCAGATTGCGTAAAATCCAACAAACCATGATTAAAAGTTGAGGAACAAAAGTGAATAAAAACACAAACAATTTCAATGAATTAATATTTTTTCTCTGTATTTTTGTCTGTGTAATCACGAATCTTCATCAGAAAATTCTGATGAAGCTTCGATACTTTTTGACACACCTTATATATATATATATATATATATATATATAATATATAATTGTGTGTGTTTGTGTGTGTGTTGTTATACTTAGAATTAGCATCAAAATCCGTTACGTTTTCTAGTTTTGCTCTACTTAGTGTATTGAGCACTTTTACATATTAACTTAGGCAAGTCATTCAGTTATTTTTCCTTTGTCCATTTACTGCGTTACTAGTTGATTATTTCAGACAGTACGGATGATTTAGTCTTTTCTTTTTCATATATTTTTCCTCCGGGTTATAAAAAAAATGCTCATTTACAAAACATATTATCTGTTTGTTTCTTTTTTTTTTCATGCTGTCAAAGTTTTAGACATAGTAATAGAAACAAAAATTATATATGTCGTTATATAGATATATAGTTATACTTGTAAGGTTATTTCCTTTTGATCGCTTGCATGTTAGAATTAAAAAGGAATGTCTTGTTAAATTTCTTGAAAGAAAAATCGTTTTTTAGATTTAAATGGTCAAATAAAGGAGTGTTTTTATCTTTAAAATCGTATTCTAAGCACCGCAAATGGGGCTATAATAAAGGATAAAAGAAAGATATCGTTAAGGAGTGAACATGCCGATAAATGTATCTTCTACGGTGAAATTGCTTCAGAAGAAACTGACATCAAAAGAACATATCACAAAGAACAACAAATATTAAGATACTGGTTTGGTGCATCGAAAAGCCGACTGGTAGAAAACTTAGTTTTTTACTAGTCGGCTTCTCTTTTGTCCATTTACTGCGGTACTGGTTGATTATTTTCAGACAGTACGGATGTTGTGGTCTTCTTTATATATATATATATATATATATATATATATATATATATATATATATACTAGCAAATATATGCACCCTCCGGGTGCAAGTATTTAAGTTTTAATATAATAAAATATCATATTAAATAAGAAAGGCTAATGAAACTGAATAAGAATGCAGATAAAAAAATTGGAACAGAGGGGGTATGATTGAAAAATAGAACAACTTTGAAAGTAACTCTTCCATCATTTTCCATTATTCCTCTCTTTCATTGGTAAATTTTCCTAATTTAACTATTTAGTTAAAATAGGAAGTAACGAATAATATTAGTTATTTCTTCTTGTTAATGGATTTCTTTTAAGATTTGTCCCTGTGATTTTTGCTCATATTCAAAAAGATAAGACCAAACAATTAGAAATCAATAATACTAAGCATATATTTATTAAAATCAAATTTTTAAGATCAATATGCAAATCAGCCTTCCAATTCACACTATAATCTGCTATTTTGTTGTATATATAAATACAATTGCATGTTCTGCGTATGTAGATATGGTCTTAATGATGTAAAACAATGTTATCAATAATTGAGGTTTAAATAAAAATAAAATTATGGAGAATGTGATGTGAATAACGAAGGGAATTGTGATTTGTATAGTAATATAGTTTCGGTTACAGACAGAAAAACACACAATCTCTATTATAATAAGATATATACACACACACACACATATATATATATATATATATATATATATATATATATATATATATATATATCCTCTTGGTTACAAAAAGATCTTCATTTACAAATCATAGTATATCTTGTTTTCTTTTCATGCTGTCAGAGTTTTAGAAATAGTTATAAGAATAAAAATAATATATGTAGTTATATAGATATACGTTCCTTTCCTTTTGTGTTCTGTGGGGAGGGCTCTTGCCTTCATGCCATTAATGTATTTGAATAAATAGAAAAACATTCTGTCCTGATCAGAAATATCAACTTACCACAGAAATAGCCTTAACACATTTGTTTGATTGGTTGATTGGTTTTTACGGCATGTCAACTCTTTAGGTTATTTTATGTCGAAGACGTTTTGTTTTATTCATTCTTGATGGGTACTCAATTAAAAAAAAACCTCATATGTGTTACTATTTCTCTAAATTTTTCAGATGAGGCTTCATCATAATCATCATGTCGCGCCAGCAGCGCGGATATCCATGACAATCTCTCGTTAGCCATCCCTGTCATTCATTCAATATATTATATACTATTGTCATATTTTTAAACTGTTTTTCTAACCCATAGATGTGATTCTAACGGGTACTAGCACTCCGAGTGGTCATGGGATTAATGGTGATGAAGGGATACTTCATATTCCCCATCGCTCCCTTTTCACCATCAGAATTTAATGTCATTTCCAGGACAATAAAACCGTCAGCCACCACTTTCTAGCACAAACATGATTAAAAGAGTTAGGTCTTGCCATAAAGGCAATATGGTTCGGGCAATCCTATATGTGCTAGGGCTTGATGTGACCAGCCGATTGATCGGTGGGGGCCTCCCTGCCCGCCCATGTAACCTAAGTAAGGACCAAAGTCGAGTGTTGCATATCATGGACTGATCAGTCACCTGGGTTGGTTCCATCCTTAAGCATGACGGGTCACCATCCACAGCCAACAGGGTATTAGCAGAATGTAACATAATAAGATGGGGAAATGTCAGGAAAGCAAGAGATTACGTGTAGGTAACATGGAAAGTTTTTGATGACGAGGCACTTGGCCATTGGTCAATTTCTGATTGGTTTGACAAAGCACTACGTGAGAGGAAGATAGAGGGGTGAAAGGTCAGTTTGGAACGAAGCAGTGCCTGAGTGAGACGCAAGTTGAGTGTCTGTCCCCAAAGGCGTTAAGACTTGGGGATAAAATAAAATATTTCATTAGAAAAATAATGAATGCCATATGTTATTATTAAGAACTATAAAGGGCACAAGGCAAGATATCCTCAAGTTAATCCTAAAAATCAAAAGAGCTAAAATTCCAGCCAACTCATCACCAGATCCAACAATCAGATTCCAGCCTCTCGAAGCAGAACAAGGAAAAGATAATTTCGTTACGAATTCTATCATTAACACGTCGTCGCTCACTTTCAAAATGAGTGCCGCTAGGTTACAATGACCAGGACGGTCAAAATAAGATGACAAACAACATTATATATTAAGATAATGGTTCGGTGCTTCGACCAAGCCAACTAGTAGAAAAATTAGACTTCATGTGATTAATGTATTTGAATAAAAATAAAAAAGTCCAAAACGAGAGACTGAAACGATAATGCTAGCACCCCCCCCCCAAAAAAAAAAACAATTTGATTAGGGTTTTACGTATTAAAAATCAAACCTTCTGTCGAGATCAGAAAATGTCAACCTTCCACATAAATTGTTAGCATCCTTCTCTCTACGAGTGACGATGGAGTAGTGTCCAATTTTTCTTTTAACTACGTAGCCTTAGTGTGTTCATATGGACAATGTAGCTGTAATCCAAAGGAAAGATAAGGAACCAATGAAATTTGGCAACGGTAGTGTCACAGGAGTCACTGGGTAGCACTGGTTTTCAGCATCACACCACCTTAGGGACGTCGGCTCCTGATTTGCTTTCAGGTTTTACTCCCCTAGCCTTTCCTTGGGATGGGGTAAAGCCGCTAGGCAGCGGAGTTTTTGTGTTAGACTTTTCCTTGACTTAAATGGGGTGCCGACTAAAGTTAAGTCGACCATTTCAACCCCCTCTCAAAAGAAAAACTCGCCAGAAATAGCATTAAAATATTTGAATCATGGTTATGTGTGCTGCTATTTCCTTGGTTGGTTGGATTTTACTGCATGTCATCACTTGTTCGGTTATATTTTGTTTTATTCATTCTTGTTAAGTATTCAATATTTTTCAAACTCAATTGTTAAACATCTTTTTAATATTCATTTTTTAATCTATTTAACACATACTTGGGACCCTAATATGTACTACCACTCCGGGAGAGGGTGGACCTGGGAGTAATGTTAATAAGGGGGTACTCCAAATTCCCCAGAGTTCCAGAATTGGAATTTCACCACTAGATGTAATTTAACGTCATATAGAGGACACTAGGACCCTCCCATCATAGACATATACGATAAAATGTTAGAGGTTGCCATAAAGGTAATAGGGTTAGAAAAATCATATAGGTTCTTGACGTAACCAGCCGATTGATCGGAAGGAACTTCTTCGACTGCCTGTCTAGGCTAAGCAAGAGCCAACGTGGTGAGTTGCATGTCATGGACAGTTCAACCACCAGGATTACGTCCGTCTTTAAGTAGGTCGCGCCATTGGAGGAGAGGGTATTACCCCTTTGTAAAGGTGCAGTCCAGGGCAGTCAAAATAAGATTACACAAACAAATATTGGTTTGGTGCTTCGAAAGATGTGACTAGTAGAAAACTTAGACTGCATGCCATTAATGTATTTGAATAAAAAAAAAATATTCTATGTTATTGTCGCCAAGACCAGGATTGGAACTGCAGCATAGAGATAACTGTCACTTAGAACTGTATATATTCCAACGCCTATATCCACTATCTATGCCATGTGTCTAATTGGACAGTCATGGTTAGCGGAATAAGAATAGTATACCCCCGCGGATTGAATAAAGGGTTGGGTTCAAATTTTCGTGAAGGCTCCCAATTACGATAAGAAGGTTCCCGAGTTTGAGAAGGTTTCTAAGTCCAACAAGAAATACCTGAAGAAAGCTGGTGGGCACATCGGCTAAAATGAGAGACGGAAACGATAACACTAGCAGCACAAAAAATTATTAAAAAGAAAGAAACAAACAAAGTCTTAAATAAGAGACCGAAACGTCAACTAGCAGCAAAACGAGGGTTGGGAATTGTCATAAGGGCAATAGTTTTGAGACAATCATATAGATGCTAGGTGTTAACGTGAGCAGCCGATCGAGAGAGGGCCTCTCCAACCGCCCGTGTAGATTAAGTATGGACCAACGTGGAGTGCTGCATCTCATGGACAGCTCTGCCGCCAGGGTTCGATCCTTAAGCATCATGGGTCGCTACCCACAGCCAACAGGTGACCCCATTTGGGTGTGTCTGAGCCCTCTGCAAGGGGACAGTCCAGGGTAATCAAAATAAGGTGACACAAACAACAGCAAATTATAAGATACTAGTTTGGTACTTCGTAAAAGCCGAATCGTAGAAAACTAAGACTTCATGCTATTAATGTATTTGAATAAATAAAACAACAAAGTCAAAAGTGAGAGACGATAACACTAGCAGCACATAAAAAAAACAAAAAAAACAATTTGATTTGGGTTTTACGCATATAAAATCGAACCTTCTGCCGTGATCAGCAAATATCAACCTGCCACAGAAATAGCATTAACACATTTGAATGATCAAAGTAAATTTCAGTAAATTACAAACATTTGTTTGCAATTCGCCGACGTGGAAGTGAGTAGCTGTTATCGATTCAGAAGACGGGCGAATGTTATAAACAAGCTGTTCATATGCAACAGCAAATTCAACCAATAAAATTAGTGAAAGAAAAGAAGAAAGAAAGAAAGATGGATCTGAAATTGGTGCTACACTTGAATTAATAATAGCTGCATTAGGGTGAGGACAGACCACAAACAAGTGTCGTTAATTTGATTGATATGTCGATGTCAATTTGCATCATATCCAGGCAATAATACCATTGCTCTGAGAGACACAATGATAAACAAAAATATCGTTATGATAGAAATTTTGTAGTAATTGATGGTTTCACGCTTTTTGTAGAACGCCTGTAAAACTAGGGCAGATATGAACATGAAATCTAAATATTTTTTTTAAATTCATGCGAAGAGCATATCATCATCATCATCATCATCATCATCATCATCAAGTCGCATCGACAGCACCGATCTCCATGACTCTTCCTGGACACCTGTCTCTATCGAGCATCGTTCCTGGGAGGTCCCATGCACAGCATCCAGTATCGACGCAGAGCTGATTGATGTAGCTTTTAGCTAGACGGCACCCACTGCTGCGTATATATGCAGGAGCCCACAGAGGAATGTCACTTTTGAGCCCGTTCTTGCTTCACCTACTTCTATAAAAATAATTGGTCATGATAATAATTATTAATCTCAGAAAAGCAGCAAATACATACTTTGTCTAGCTCTTTGCAGAGACTGAATGTCGTGAAAAGGACTTGCCAGGAGCAATGACCGATAGGAAGGGGTTTTGAGAGAGAGAGAGAGAGAGAGAGAGAGAGAGAGAGAGAAGAGAGAGAGAGAGAGAGAGAGAGAGAGAGATCCGTGCTGCCAGCACGACCTGATTATGATACTTATTAAAATTATACAGATTACATATTGAGGTGCTCGAATTGGTGTGCTTGTCTTGGGTTTTATCGGCTGGGTATACCATTTTATGGATGTATGTAACGTGTATCGTCGTATGAAAAGGAACAGGCCAGCTGAGCTTAAATCCTGGACTCTGATGTCTGCTTTTTTACTTTGCTATACTGACTGTTGGAAAGGCATGAATGCATCCGTGCTTGCCTTGGTGGTATGTATAAATAGTAAAGAAGCCTAAAATCTCCAGAATTGTAAGGGGGAAAACCAGTCTAGGAGAAGGAACAAGCTAAATCCAAACTCCCTTTTGTTAGCATTCGTGTCGCCATGGATACAGTTATTCTGTTCTTCACAGTATGCAGTTGGAGATCATAACCTGTAGTTTTCCTCTGTATTATACAAACCCCGAAATCAAATCAGGAGTTAAGGTGGTGTGGTACTGAACTTCAGCACTATCCAGCAACTCCACGACACTATCGTTGGCAAACTGCATTTTTTTTTGTCTTTCTTTGGACCACAACGACAGTGTGGAAAGGGGGGCCTGTTGCTTGGGCGACAGCTCCTCCTTCATATCAACCCACCTAGGCTACGTGGTTCCACGTTTTTAGACACTACGCCATTGTCTCTAGTTGATGGATAGATGCCAACAATAATATAAGTCCATTTCTGTAGTCAGACGTATGTGATTAGCATTTGGTGTTAATCCAAAAATTAGTCTTCCTGGTAGAATGCTCAACATCAATTGACCTGAGCACTTTGAAACGATCTCAAATGTTTTCTGTGCTCTCATCTCATTGGCCAATTTCTGCTGCTGTTGAAAAGTTCATAAATAGAAGTGACGATTTTTCTTCCATCTTCTACTTATAGTTATTTACTAAGCTTAGCTTAGATCTAGCACAAGGCCAGAAGTATGGGACGCCCAATGAGAATCGAACTAACTTACAATGGTCTGCAAATCAAGCTTGCCAACCATTACGCCAAATGAGGTGCCCTCATCTTCTACTTATATACAATCCAATCTTTCTAGCGTGATAAATTAAAATGAAAATAGGTCGATAGTTTTCCACGAATAAATAATCGGTTTCTTTCGTTTATCTAACAGCATAGCAAAACCTTATCAGGCCGACCTTTCATTAATGTATACATATCTGTTTCTGTTTTGTTCTGAGACGACATTCAACCTGGATCGGTTGAGCCGGCCCCATCCAACAAATGCACCAGTGATAATGTCATTGAAGGAGTAACAATAAAATATTAAATTCATAAGCGGTCCCCAATCTCCGCATGCATAGCCTGGTCAGGGGAAGGAGATGCTTCTGTTTGCCGCAGATTTTCCATAGACCCAGTGACAAGTAGGACTTTCACCGGAGCCCCGTTGGATGGGTTGTTGCCCTAAGACCACTTGGTGCCAGATCTGTCCGCCTTGTGTGAACCTACCAGGAACTTAAGTTCCGACGGTATTGCTTTCATTCTACCAAATTGACACAGCCCTGTCGCGATAAAGAGGGGTTGGACTTAGAATTAATGTGCTAGATGCCGTGAACAAAGGACAGCCTCTGTTCTTTAGCAGGTCTTGTTTTTCGTCCTGCAGCATGTCTAGCCACCCTCCTCACAAGACAAAATCTATGGGGTTACCTGTTTATTCGCCGATTATGAAACTAGTAGTATTGGGTTACATAGTACTAGCAGCACTTAAGCGACGTCACACAGTAATAACTGTTTAGTTATAATCATAACTATATTTTCAGCATTCCATTTTTAAATCTGATAAATTAGTCATCTTTTGTAATTTAATATTCCATTAATCTATTTGATGGTGGGAAATAGAAATTAAATTGGTTTACAAGTTAAAAGATTGAAATAACATACTTGAATACATTTCATTTATTTTTCTTTCTAGATAAATTTGATGAAGTTAATTAATGTGTCAATCTGAAAATGGTTAAATATGAATTGGATTATTTTTTATAAACAATTTTCGGTGAGGTAGCATTGAGCCTCGACGTCGTTTCAAACTTCCAACACACATACCGATGTTTTGCATCCATATAAGACTCTCTATACACTTGCATTACTCAGCAATGAATTTCAATGGTTTTAAGTGTTTTCGCGTTCTTAAACCGAATAACTTCGCGAACTTCACACTTGGCGGTAGCATCGATCAGGAACTCCGTGAGAAACAATTACAAAGCCAAGACTGTGGCAAAAGGCGCGTGCAGAAGCAGGCGTATGCACCAAAGATACAACATTGTTGCCAATATCCACACAGACAATTCTTTGCATCCCCAGCGATTTGGAGACCTTAATTTTGGGCTTACATTCGTATTACTTGTTGATATTTTGCGTATTTTCTTCCATCTTTACATCGAATTAAAAATTGGTTCCAATGCGTGCATTAAAGGAAAAGTTTAAGCAACCTCTCGCCTGTAAAATCGTCCATTCTCGAGAATTTAAGTCTTTGCCTACATTAAACAGCTTACAGAGACTTTCACACCAATCGATCCTACCTACTGGCAGCGGTTTCTCGCATTGTGTCACTTGTTTACACTAAAACAAATCACTACGGAACACTCCTGTCATCTTTTTTTGTCTGTGTGGACCAACAATGAGATTCGGGGGTACTAGTCCATTGTACAATTAGAACTAGTTACAAAATTTTGTACACGTGTAGGGGAATTTGATCGGCAAAGAGTAAAATTTTTCCGAATCCATCGCACTGAAATTATATCAGTAATGCTTGTATTTTATCTTAAATTATAAATGTAAAAAAATCAAGCCGTCTCATCGTCCTCGAATACTATGAAATAGTACTTTATTCTGGAGAAGTCTAAACGTGTATATTATTTTCACAATTAAACACTCATAACATAATTCGGGGTTATGGATTTTTGACACTAAACAACATCCACCGTCCGTCGGGTGAGCTATAGATTCCAATGAGTGCACCTCAACAGAGGGTGAAATCCACCAATATGTCACTGTAGTCGTAGTCTACCTGTGGGGTTAAGACCGGTTCTTGGTGCAGGCATGAAATTCCAACACTTGATCCTCTCTCTTTTT
>CM042145.1:124094095-124131595 GCA_023376005.1 Doryteuthis pealeii
TAGATAAGATATGAAAGCTAATTTTTGTCTTTATTAAATGAAAATTATCAACTGCCAAAGTTAATGTAACGGCAAACTCTCTCCTGAGATGCCAAAATGTATTCTACAGCATGGACATGTCTATTATGAATATTAAATGTATAAAGATCAGGCTTGTATACATCTACATCGAATTATTACTAAACATAGAGAAATCATACATTTTGAGAAGTGGTTTGCTAAGCTGGGATAATTACCCGGTCTCTTTACTATTTTACCCATAGATGGGAGCAGGGAGATCAGAGGGATTTTGCTTTATTGCAAGGGTTTGAGGAGCAAGTGATACAAAATAAACTGTCGAAGGTTTCTCTCGTGCATTAAGTATAGAATGTCAAGTCATTCAAAAATGGCGAACTCATCGTACAGAAAATTTCCAGTTCGAAAGAAAAAGGGAACTAATTTTTGTCGTTTAAGATAACCTTTCACTCTTATTATATATTGTTGGATATCGCTGGAGATCAGCATCATACGATCTTAGGTCTCCAGCTCCGGATTTGATTTCGGTGTTTACTTCCCTAACCTTTCACTTGAATGGAGTTATAGGTGCTAGGCACAGGAGTTTTTATTATAAGACTTTCTTTGTTTGGATGTATTGGCCGGTCCGCTAAGGATCCATCTACCGATGGGATTTATGTAAGTTGTATGTACCTTTACTATCAATGTCGACTGACTATTTGCTCCCTGGAACTCATCTCCCTGTTGTATACGTTCTTGTTTTAGTGATCCTGTGTTTCAACCCACCCACCTCACCAGACAAGCCGGAGCATGCATAGGGTGCCTGTCTAGTCGCCGATAAACCCGACAGGGAACAGTAGTAGACTTGTTTATGGTAAAGACAGGTAAAAAGAAAACCTGTCTTGTCGCGACTGACGGAATCAGTGGATTGTTTAAGCATCTGAGATGGAGTGCCACATTTATCGGCTTCCCACTTTATCAACACAGAGCCAAACTGTGGCTACTAATGCGCTGAGTTTGCAATGAATGATATCGAACCCAAAATTTTCTGTTCTTAGATGCAGCTCTACCGACTTAGTTGTCCCCTTGTCGTAACTTGAAATAGACACTCCAAACTTCTTTTTTTTTTAACTTCATTACCGGAGTACTCCACATGGAGATCATATAGCTATGAAAAATGATATTAATTTAAGCACATTGTATTTTTTTTACTCAACAAACCGACGTTCCAAGATGGGATGTTTAGCCTACGGATATAGAACAGAATTATAGGTTTATTTTCACTTGTTACACATCAGTGGTATCGAATTCAAAAAATTCAAAATATGTTAGCCTAATTTATCTGCGTCATTCGGACTATTGTCCTCAGCAATGTTTCGGCGATACTGCCCTACCGGCCTTCTTCATGTTATTTAAGATAACAATAAAGTGAGGACAATAGTCCGATATAAAGCAGATAATACTAATCATCAAGCCTCATCTCAAACATTCAGAAATATAGCCTAACTCTATGATAGAAACAAAAACACGCTTATTTTGTTCTCAAACAAACGACTATGGCGGCAGCCTTCTCAGAATGAATCCACTACACTAATTCGTATGCAAGACAATCTTGCTAAACTTTCCTCCATGACAAATCCCCGCTTAGTAGGTCAAAAATGACAATTTAAGTCTTCTCATATTTGGGTGGAAAAAATTTTAAGCATTTTATCAACAGTCCAAATTACAAACATGAATCTGCAGAAAGAATGTTATATCATTTTTTTTTATCTAAAAATCCGTCGGTATCGATACACACACGCGTTAAAATTGTTTTTTCTTTCTTTCTTTTCGCCTACTTATTATTTCCTAGTCGTTTTATTGCTACTGATAAAACAGACTACTAATATTATATAGTACTTGTTCAGTATGAGCTTAGTCCTGTACAAACTAGATTTTGGAAAGTCGAGAATAACTTCATATTGACAAACTTAGAAGGATACAGTCACAAATAAAATTACTAACTGGAGTCAAAAGTTTGAAACAACCGTCATCATCAGCATTTATCCAATTTCTTTTTGGCCAAACATTGTTTCATGCGTAACTTGGGAGCAATTGTCTCATCTTACGAAATGTATGGAGGAGAAACTAGATGTCTTCGTGGTAATAATTGATATCTTCATAGGAAATAGGCATGTTGACTCGAGTTAGTCCTGGTAAGGCTGGCTGCATTTCACAATAATGCTTATGCCTTGAAAGTTACGTTCCAATCTATTCTCGTCTCTTCAAACTATGAATAAATATAGAGTAGACTGGGCCTTTAACCTTAGTCATACAACTGACATAGGAGAATTATAAAATCGAAACGTTAAAGCTTCTCAACATTTGACTGTATGTCACATCCTTGCGGAGAGGTTTGTAAATGCATATTGATATGTATGTCCCGATACGCATATGTAAGGATGGACTAATATTAGAGGTTAAGATATTATCCACCATTTGACTCTCTCTGATAATTAAAAACTGGCCATTTTCTAAACTATATACAATGTGAGTACTGATGTATGGTTGCAATCACAGGTCTTTAAATGTATTTAAGTTTCGTATTTCAAGTATTTTTCAGTGTATTGTTCTTAAGACCGAAGAACCTGAAGTGTCGAATTTTTGTAAAGGTCAAGTTCTGTCGAAATGTAGAGTCTTGTGCATTTTCTTGATCAACCAGTTTAGGCCAGGCTCATCCTCCACAAGAGAAGGTTTCTGGCCTGGTTTTGTCACTGAATGAGAGGATACGCAAGACATCTGTAATACAGCATGTTTTGTTGGACAGGTTTCAATTTCAACGGTTTTAAGACAAAGTTCCAGATGTCATTTAATACTAGTAACAGTAGAGAAAGTGTTTGAGTTTTTTGTATATAAGGCGTGTGGGTAAATACACACTCCTACTCATAGGATCGCCGATAAGCACGTGACTCTGGAAGGCAACTATTGTTCCAATACTGCTGCTATACTGATTATTTATAACTGGCCTTTTGGGTCATACTAATCATTATACTTGGATCTTCTTATATGATTATTTATAATGGCTTTTCTGGTCTACGAATCATTACTATTGGATCTTCTTGGACGACGGACGTAATATTATATCGCGGGACTTATTCACTACGAAGGAATATACACAGGACTTATTCACATACCAAAGGAAATATATCACAGGATTATTCACTTACAAAGGATTCTATAACTCCGGACTTAATTACTTATTTACTTTAAGTTCTTATACAACTGGCCAAGGATGCAGCCAGATACTTAACAGAAAGGCGTTAATCTGAGACAGTTGTAGAATATGTATTAATGCAGATTTTTACAGACAGTTGTCTTCATATTATTGTTACATATCAAAGATTCGGTCGATTACCCACCGACCTTCTTCAGCTTTTTTTTTCATGTCGTACTCGAGAATCTTCTA
The DNA here is from genome assembly GCA_023376005.1 of Doryteuthis pealeii. Lineage (NCBI taxonomy): Eukaryota > Metazoa > Mollusca > Cephalopoda > Myopsida > Loliginidae > Doryteuthis > Doryteuthis pealeii. The sequence goes on from CM042145.1 coordinate 124,097,535, forward strand.
GAACTCGTGGCCTTCATATCTCAATTGGAGCATTAATGACTTTCATTTATTTAATCCCTGTAGTAGATCGTTCTCATTCCGTTATCATGACCATGAAGTTTTATTTGGGGAACTTTAATCGGAGTGTTGATGAACCTCAGACGAAAAACAATTCTGGTCAATCGCACGTGAAAATTGAATAGACCATCGCTATCCGACTGATACGAAGTTAACGCTACGACTACTTTAATTTACGTCAAGTACGAATGCGACACCCTGTGAATTCATAAGCGAAATTAGTGTTGGTTTAAATTCGGAGTTTTCCTTCACCGGGACTGGTTTTTATACCAGGGTTAAGAACTTAATTTGCCTACTATTACTATAACTTTGGGGAAGAAAGATGGGTTTTCATGAATTATCAGAGATTAGCGCCTCCAGAACTTTGAACTCGGTTCGTCGAGTCCTAAACGATAAGCGTTGCACCGTGATCCACAGCCGAGGTATGAGGCCGAAGAAAAAGTAATTTAAAAATTGATTTGCGAAATTCTACCCATAAACAAGCCTCCTCGGATTTTTTCAATTCATAGGATTAAGGTCTGAAGGTTTAGAATAGTTCAACCTAACTTACTCATAGAGGGCTGTTCTAGCACTGTATGTCATAAGATCTCAAAGTGAATTGCAGGATTCTTGTGCCATTTTTCGGTTTTAGTTCCGCTGTTGTATTAAGTATAGTTTCACTGGATATTCCTTGTGCATAAGACTATGTATTCCTTGAATAAAAAGATTATAGTATCAGTTTATTCCTTGTGTTAATCATCTGTGGATTCCTTTGTAGAAAGATTGTAGCAATCATATTTCTCAGTGTCTGTTAATCTGTAGTATTCTGTAGAAAGATTGTGGCATCATATTTCTCATTTGTCTGTTAATTCTGTAGTATTTCTTTGGAGAAAGATTGTAGTATCAGATTTCCTTGTATGTTTTCTGTAGTAAATCTGGCAGAAACGTTGTTAGTCTCAGATTTTTCCTTGTCTGTTAATCTGTAGTATACCTTAATAGAAAGATTGTAGTTCAGATTTCTCCTTGTCTGTTAATCTGTAGTATTCCTTGGTAGAAATATTGTAGTATCAGATTTCTCCTTATCTGTTTCTGTAGTATTATTCGGTAGAAAGATTGTTGTATCAGATTTCTGCTTGTCTGTTAATCTGTAGTATTCCTTAATATAAATATTGTTGTATCAGATCTTCTTTGTCCGTTATCTGTAGTATTCCTTAATAGAAAGATTGTAGTATCAGATTTTCTTGTCCGTTAATCTGTAGTTTCTTAATAGAAAGAGTGTAGTATCAGATTTCTCATTGTCTGTTAAGCGTAGTATTTCTTAATAAAAAGATTGTAAGTATCAGATTTTTCATTGTCTGTTAATCTGTAGTATTCCTTATAGAAAATTGTTGTACATATTTCTCCTTGTCCGTTAATCTGTAGTATTCCTTGGTAGGAAGATGTAGTATCAGATTTCTGTTGTCTGTTATCTGTAGTATTCCTTAATAGAAAGATGTAGTTTCAGTTCACTACTTGATATTTATCTGTAGTATTATTTGGCAGAAAGACTATTCTAAATCAGTTTACTCCTTGTCTTTTAATTGGTAGTATTGCTTTGGGTGGAAATTCTCTGACAACTGGTTTTAGGACAATATATCACGAACGTAAATCATTTTTGTCATTTCCTCATTGGTCAATCTACCTGGAATAGTCTATAAATATAAGTGGTATATTTCGCACAGATTATATCTTAATGATAATGCATTTTTTTTTCTTAATCGCTCTAGAACCAATTGGTCCGAGGTTTTGTTATACAGTGTAAATGAACGAGCTATGCGGTGACCCTGATGAAAGAAACTATAGTAATTTCGGCTCATGCGCCTTCCTCTTTCAGAATTACTTGATAATCTCTTTTTTTTCCTTATAGCGCTAAGTTGGAATTTACATCATTGGAGGAGGAGGGTATTACAACATCTGTCAGCTGAGCTTATCATCCCAGCTGCGTTCCAACTCTTTTTCTGTTGTTGCTTTTCTTATCTTACTAAGTTAAAACCTAAATTAATCTCGGGTACCAATTTGCCTCATATGTCTAATTAGTCTTCTCCTCTTATTCATTTCACTAATCACTTTTTTTGTTTAACATTCCATCTAATATCCCTTTCTTCCTTCTTACATCTAACTTACAATTGTTATCTACAGTCACTGGACCCGACAAAGAACACGGACAATTGTATATATAAAAATATAAAATTATGTTTTTTAATTCCTTGATTGTGTTGTAGACTCGTTGGCAGAGAATGCAGATACAAACCGGAGGCTTCGGAAGTTTTGACTGCAAGCGTTCGATCTGCCCAACCCAGATTTCTACGGGCTTTTTTTTTTATAATAGTTCAACTCACAGGGTCACGCCTCTTTGATCGTGACACATACGCAGTTTTTCTGTAGACACGACTCCTCTCCCTCGCAGTCTGTTTTCATTGGTTAGGGACTAAACCTACAGATTTCATGTGCCCACAGTGGTACATGTACACCTGCATTTTCCGGGTGCCAACGTTCAGTTCAGTGCGTTCCGAGCCATATCCTGTTTTTTGTTTTCAGGTCATGTTTGACACCCAGGCATTTCCTGCGTGCAGCGCTGGCTCCCAGATGCTAACTCATTGAGCAGGCAATATATTACACACAATAAATAGGATGCCACAGTTAAAATTAATTTATTGCTCAATGGCAATATTTCATGTAAGATTTTTTGTTTGCTTTTTGTTTTGTTTAATGGCATATCAACCCTGTGGGTTAATCGATGCCAAACTGTTAGAATGTCAGACAATAGTTGGTACTCAAGTTTCCTTTTCGGGTGTTTTTAAAGATAGTTTAGTGGGTGTATTCTATATCTGATTCATAATTGTCTGTGTATTTTCATTTCTCTCAAGAATGATAAAATTCCACTCATGCTAGAATTCTCAAACAGATCCTCATTGTTTGCGATGAAAAATATGATATTGATATGAAGCACTTAAAGAAGAAAAAATAATTTTGACAAGTGTATGTATTTACTCACTCAAACCTCGATCAGAGGGAAGGATGTGACACAAGGTCATTATTAAACAGAGTACACTTGGCTCAGTCAATAGTACAAAAGGTTCCGGTTCAATACTGGTCCTCGCCATATCAGTGAATAAGTATCACATCTTGAATCTGTGTTGTAAAGTGGGGAGTTGATGGTGAGTGTGATGCTCTGGTTAAGACGCTAAATCAATCTCCCTGATTCTAGCACTAGTGAAAAGGGGGATAGACTCACACGCTGTCCGGCTGATATCGACAATGGACCACTTCCACTGACGTTACCTTCTTGATTGTTTACATCTGGTTTGAACTCAGTGTTTTCCCTTCTCATAGACTGGTTGGCATAACCTGGCTAATGATCCTGGTCTACCTTACTATCGTGTTTCCCCGAAAATAAGACTAAAGTACAAAATAGACCTTGCATTGTTTTAATATAAGCCCTCTCTTTAAAAATAGGCCTTGGTTTACAACGCAGATAGACGAAAGAAATAAGCATTATTCACAATCACAACATGTAATGCACGAACTCGACATCCCTAAAATAATACTAGTGTGTCAAGTGAAAATTAATATAAGCCCTTTGTTTCGGGAAAACACAAATATCTACCCGTAACTGGGTATTAGAACAAATAGATGCATGCCTTACCTTACCGTTCATCATTTGAACTCAGGTCACCGAGTTTAGTCTAAGTACACCTTTTGACAATTGTAACAAAAGACTAACGTCAAATACGAATGTCACAAAAAGAAAGATTTTCTCATTGTTAAATACGACAAAACATTGTTTCTGAAAATGATAAAGACATCTGTACAATTTTTCAATGGAATATTACTAGAATTGCAAGGAATCAATATTCGTTTCTTTAATTAAACTATTTATCTTTCGTTATCTTGATTTGCTTACGAATGCATTTCATATGTAAACAAGATATGAAATGCATACGTTTACCTTGTTTTGAATAAAGGATCATACTTGGCTTTGCAAACACTATATATATATATATATATATATATATATAATATATATATATATATATATATATATATATAAACCGTCAAGAGAATTGGGCCCCGAAACGGTTTGCACACTTTCTCTTCTGATGAGCCTTTCAGTTGTAACATCGTTTGTTTTTTCATTATATCTTATTCATATACTATATATATACACACACATATATATACATACATACATATCATATACATATATATATATATATACATATATATTACATATATAATATATGCATATACATTATACATATACATATATATGTATACATATATACATATACATATATACATATATATATACATATTACATATACATATACATATATAATATACATATAACATATATATATACATACATATATACATATACATATACTATACATATATACATATATATGATACATATAATATACATAATATACATATAGATATACATATACATTCATACATATATAATATATATACATATATACATACATATACATATATATATACATATACATATACATATATGCATATACATATGTAAATGTATATACATATATATGTTATAATATATACATATACATATATACATATATGTATATACATATATACATATACATATACATATATACATTCATACATACATATATACATTCATATATACATTATTGCTCAATGGCAATATTTCATGTAAGATTTTTTTGTTTGCTTTTTTGTTTTGTTTAATGGCATATCAACCCTGTGGGTTAATCGATGCCAAAACTGTTAGAATGTCAGACAATAGTTGGTACTCAAGTTTCCTTTACCGGTGTATATACATATATACATATACATATACATATATACATTCATATATACATTCATACATATTCATACATACATTCATACATATTTTCCCCCTTTTCACTAGTGCTAATACAGATTCATGCATATACATATATATGTATACATATATACATATACATATATACATATATGTATATACATATATACATATACATATACATATATACATTCATACATATACATATATATATATATACATACATATATATACATATACATATATATATAAATATATACATATACATATATACATATATATATTTTCATTCCACCTTTTCTTACTCACATATATATGTATGCATATATACATATATATATATATATACATATATACATATATGTATATAGATATATACATATACATATATACATATACATACACACACACACACACACACACACACACACACACATATATATATATATATATATATATATATATATAATATATATATATGAGAGAAAGGATTGTGTAAATCCGACAAAATGTGTTGAAAATAGATGAAAATAAATTGGTCTATATAATACCATACCGCCCAAATTAAACCCATCCTTCCTTTTTTTTCACTTGTCTCTAAACCACACACCCAACCGTCCCTTCTTCCTTCACCCAAAATTACCTTTCAGTATAAAAGCAGACTGTAAAAGGCATTTATATAAATGGTAATTACACTACCGTCAACAAGTTTCACTCAAATAACCTCAATTCACAGCCTCAATTCTGACCCGGAACCTAGAGCCACCTGATCTTACAGTTTTCCTGGGGAGGGTCTCAAAAACTACCTTAATTCTGTCGATTAACTGGGCTTTTGTAGTACTGACAAGGCAATTGGTGTATTTCTCAACAGCGACACATACATAATAATCCATGGGGTTAAGATCTGTGGAGTTCGGTGGCCAAACATAGGGACTGGTGTAGTCGTAAAAATTCGCCGACAACCATTTTTTGTCTTTTCCTAGAGGTGTGACAGGGGGCCGAATCCTGCTGCCATACATATGACCTAACATTGGCTAACCTTGTTATCCAGGGCTTGACGACTGTGTTTAGCAACTCCGCGTAGGCAACTGAATTCAAACTGATTCCCTCTCTGAAAACATGTGGAGGCATCACATCAAACTTAGAGGACACACATCACAGTTTGAGACATTTAGTCTACATGACACGAGGAGTGTATTTTGGACTGTGTGCAAGCCATCTGTTATTCTGCGTGTTGTGTTTTTGATCTTGGGAAAAGTTTTCTTCATCGGAAAAAACAGATTGTTTGTGGTTCAGCAGGATATTTCACTTTGCTCAGAAGTTTATTTGTCTTTGTCAGACGATTTTCACAGGCCTTTCCTGGGAGCAGTTGACCCTGGCAACGTTTGTATGAGTCGTAGTGAAGATATTCCTTGAGTGCAAGCCTCATGGTAGAGGCTGAAACATTCAATTCACGTGACAAAGCCCGAATTCAAATGCCAGGTTCCCCCAACACTTTTCTGCAGATTTTCGGGGGATTATGCTGTACAAACGGAATCAGATCATCTGTTATGTAGCTTTCTTCTAGCCACAGCATCGTAGTTTCCATTGCAATTCTCCAGTTCATGCCTGATTGTTTTTTACAGGTTTAGGTAGCATAATCTCCTTATTTTGATGGTCGGCGCAGATCATCATGATAAATGTTATTCCTCTTCCATGATTCAGGAGGTTTTCAGTCATCTATTTCTATCTGTCATCACGTATATGATGAAGAAGGGTCAAAGTTTTTAAATGATGCGTAGTGTACGTCAATACCTCCAACCTACCAAGAAAAATAACCAAATAAATATGTCAAATTTATCCTAAACACTATATATATATATATATATATATATATATAATATTATATATAATATATATATTTCTAAACTCTAACCGTAAAACTTCCGGTTCTATAGTTTGTAATTACACAGTATAAACTTCCACCTTAAGAAAAATATCATAGAAACTAAATCAAATGCACACCTAATAATTATGAATATAATATATATATATATATATAATATATATATATATTATATATATATCAGTTAAACGTAAGGAAATGAATCTGACGTTATATAAGGGTAAGATAATATGAAAAACACACGTATGTTGTTCAAATAAAGTTATTTATTGATGCTGATATTGCAATTTCGATTTTGTTAAAAATCTTCTTCAGGATCATCACAAAACGGTAACAATTTTCATAAAAGTGTTTTGGTATTCAACACAACATATGCTTTAAAGAAGATATATATTATATATATATATATATATACTATAATATATATATATATATATATATATAATATTTTTGAAGGCAATTTACTATGCAATATGTGTTGAAAATTTATATTTATTTTAATTCTAGATATTCTATTTTAGAAATAAAATAAATATAATTTTCAACACATATAGCATTGTAATTGTCTTCAAAATATTATAATACACATACGCCAATGCTTCAACCATACTATTATATATATATTATATATATATATATATATATATATATATATTATATATATATATATATTATACTAAACTACGTCGATAGGTTGGTTATAAATTCAACATTTCTTATTTCCTTATGAAGGAATTAAGAATCTATAGAAGTAGTGTAAGCTCATTCGATTGTATTTTATATTTCGTTAAATCCAATCATTAGTCAACCGCTTCTCTATCTCAAGAAGAGAATAAGATATGAGTATAATTGATAAATACACTGAACTTACTTGAGGTATTGCTCAAAACTATTTCACAATTACAACATCCGCTAACGAGAGCTGTTGTCAAGTAAACAATAAAGCCAATAGATTTCCTTGATTAATGATGTAATTCAAACATTGGTGCTAGAATAGAGAGAAGAGAGAGGGACAGAAAGAAAAAGAGAGAGAGAAGGAGAGAGAGAGAAACATAGAGGGAGAGAAGGAGAGAGGGGAAAGAGATAGAGAGAAAAAAGGAGAGAGAGAGAGAGAACGAGAGAGACAGACAGAGAGAGAGAGACAGAGAGAGAAGAAGGAGGGGCTAAGAGAGTTCAATATGTCTAAGATCTGACTGGCATACAGCCACAGTAACGTGCAACCATTAAGAAAACCTTATATTCACTAAGTCTATGTTCAATGTTACAATCTTATTATAAAGAGGATAGCGTGTCTGTAATTTCTGTAACTGAAACTACGTCACCACCAACGTTAAAAATCCCTTAGTTATTTGCGTTATATTCTCAATGTTTATTAAATAATTATTTAACTTAATTATTATCTTATTTTATTAACAATGTCTCTATAAATGTCTAGCTGAGATAGATTTGCTTCAAACAGCCCATATTAATTATGTGTGTAAAACCTGTAATTATATCATTAAGAAATAAATGTTTACACAGCATATGGTTTGAATAATTTGCATACGGGTTTTAATGAACTGTGTTTAATAAATATTACTGCCTACCTGGACCTAACAAAGAGTCTTGAGAATAAGCTAGATGGGAGGCTCACAAGAATGCTGCGTGCGTCTTGAATAAGTCGTGGAAACAGCACCCCTCAATAAAAGCTGTACGGTCCTGTTCCCATCTCACAAATATCCGAGTGAGACGGAAAGGCATGCAGGACACTGCTAGATGAAGCAAGGGATGAACTCATAAGCGCACGTTCTCGCTGTGGAAGCCAACACATGGACATGCCAAGTGTGGGCGCCCGCAACGGCACCCTACATTGAACAGTTATGGTGAAGATGCTGGCTGCTCCCGCAGAGGAGCTTCCAGGGTAATGAATGATAGGGAAGGTTGCGAAGATTGTCATGGATACCCGTGCTGCATGCGCGACATGATGATGTTGATGATTGATATGATTCTAATATTGTTTTATTCTGAATACTTTTTAAGCAAGCCTATGATAATTCTATATGAAATCAATCAAAATAAAGCAGAAATAAGTGTAAAATATTTTTGAGTTCCATCATTTAATTTATAAAACTTTCTAATTCAAAATAATATTTAATCATACTCAAAACTTTTAAATTTGTACGCTGAGAAGGATTTGTTCATTTTTTTGTTTGTAAAGAAAATAAAACATTAATACAGTGTTACTTGAGCTTACATGTACCCAAGTTTACGAGCTTTTGGGTGAGCTAATATTTGATGTATCGGGCGATTTGTAGAAAGAGACCTCATGACCCGAGTTTGCCTTTTCTTAGACTAATACTCTTGGAAGTATGAATCCGACTACCCACTCTTCAAGATATGGGAAATAGTAGGGCAGATTGGGCTCTATAAATGGCTAGGTAACGGAGTCTGAACGAAAACTCGATATAAACCTGGTAAACTCCTCTTAAGAAAATTGGACCTTGTGTCACATACTGCCATGCGGAGGGTATATATATATATGTATATATATATATATAGTATATACTTATTTATAATATAAGATAACAAAAAGAAAGACTTTCATCTGATTCAACCTAGATCGATTGGAATTCACCAGTCTGGTCAAAATATAATGTATTATCCTCATATTTTAATCTTGTATGTGTTTTTCGTTCATTCCTTTCTTTTTTCTCTTTTATTTTTCAAAATTTTTTTTTTTTTTTAGAATATTTAAAAAAAAAAATTAAATATACGTACGTTCTTGTTCAGTTATTTTGTTTCAAAATCTCAGACAGAGACATAAATATGAAGTCTATATTAATCACAAATCTGAAACATAATGGTATATATATATAATATATATATATATATATATATATATAATATATATATTTATAATATATAATATATATATGGTATTAGCAAAAAAAGAGTTAAGGGTATAACAATTTTCAATCCAAATTATTTATAGGATCCTACACTAACTCTTTTTTTTGCTAATACCATGATATATATATATATATATTAATTATATATATATATATATATTATATATTATATATATATATATATATAATTCCATTATGTTTAGAATTGTGTATTATATGAACTTCATATTTTATCGTTCTCTTCGTGAGATTTTGAAACAAAAAACTGAACAGAAGTAGTATTTTAATTTTTTTTTTAATTTTAAAAAAAAAAATTTGAAAAAATAAAAGAGAAAGAAGAATGAAAACGAAAACACAACACAGATTAAAATATGAGGTAAATACTTACTTTTCTGACCCATATAGACTGGTGACATTCCATGATCTTAGGTTGAATCAGATAAATCTTTCTTTTTGTTATTATATATATATAATATTATATAATATATATATATATATACAATATATATATAACCTCCGCAATGAAGCAGTATGTGACACAGGTCAATTTCTTAGAGGAGTTTACCAGGTTTATATTCAGAGTTTCGTTCTAGACTCGTTCCTAGCCATTGTTATAGAGCCCAATCTGCCTACTATTTCCCCATATCTTTGAGAGTGGTAGTCGGATTCATACCTTTTCCAAGAGTATGCTCTAAGAAAGAGGCAAACTCGGGTCGATGAGTCTCTTTTCTACAACTCGCCGTACTCAAATATTAGCTCACAAAAAGCTTCGTACTTGGGGTACATGTAAGTCAAGGTACACTGTATTTATGTTTTATTTCTTTACAAACAAAAAAAATGAACAATCGCTCAGGTACAAACATTTAAAGTTTTGATAATGATAAATATTAATTTTGAATTAGAAAGTTTAATAAATTAATATGAACTCAAAATATTTACACTTTATTTCTGCTTTATTTTTGATTGATTTCCATATAGAATTATGCATAGGCTTGCTTTAAATAAGTTTCAGAATAAACAATAATTAAATCATATCAATCATCAACACGATCATGTCGCGCATGCAGCCGGGTATCCATGAATCTTTCGCCACCTTCCTATCATTCTTACACGCTGGAAGCTCTCTGCGGGCAGCCAGCATCTTCAGATAACTGTTCAATGTAGGTCCTTGCCTGGGCGCCCCACACTTGCATGTCCATGTGTTTGGTTCCACAGGAGATCGTCGTTATGAGTTCATCCTGCTTCTCTAGCAGTGTCCTGCATGCTTGTCCGTCACTGGTAGTTGTGAGATGGGGAACAGGTACCGTACAAGGCTGTTTACTGAGGGTGCTGTTTCCACGACTTATTCAAGACTGCACGCAGCATTCTTGTGCAGCTGCCATCTAGCTTATTCTCAAGACTCTTTGTTAGGGTCAGAGTGCAGTATATTTATTTAAACACAGTTTCATTAAAACGTATGCAAATATTAACCATATTGCTGTGTAAACAGTTTATTTCTTAAATGATATAATAAAGTTTTTACCACCATTAAATAATATGGGCTGTTTTGAACAAATCTATCATCAGCTAGACATTTAATAGAGACTTGTTAATAAATAAGATACATAATTAAGTTAAATATTATTTAATGAAGCATTGAGAATATATACGCAAATAACTAAGGGATTTTTCAACGTTGGTGGTGACGTGTTTTCCCAAAAAGTTTTTTTAACAAGAAAATACAGACCGCTATCCTCTTATAATAAGATGTAACATGAACATAGACTTGTGATATGATTTTGATTCGTAATGGTTGCCACGTTACTGTGGCTGTATTCCAGGTCAATCTTAGACATATTGAACTCTCTTAGCCCCTCCTTTCTTCTCTCTCTGTCTCTCTCGTCTCTGTCTGTTCCTCTCTGTTCTCTCTCTCTCTCTCCTTTTCCTCTATCTCTTTTCCCCTCTCTCCCTTCTCTCCTCTAGTTTCTCTCTCTCTCCTTCTCTCTCTACTTTTTTCTCTTTCTGTCCCTCTCTCTGTCTCTCCTATCTCAGCACCAACATGTTTGAATTTACGATCATTAAATCGGAAATCTATTGGCTTTATGTTTCTTGCAACGCTCTCGTTAGGATGTTGTAATTGTGAAATAGTTTTGAGGCAAATACCTCAAGTAAGTTCAGTGTATTATCAATTATCTCATATTATCTCTTTCTTGAGATGAGAGGGTGACTAATGATTGGATTTAACGAATATAAATACAATCGATGAGCTTACAGTTTTCTACTTCTATAGAGTTCTGTTATTCCTTCATAAGGAAATAAGAAATGTTGAATTATACCAACCTAATTCGACGTATGTTTCGTATATATAATATATATATATATATATATATATATATATATAATATATATATATATTATTTATAGTATGGATGAAGCATGTGGCGTATGTGTATTATAAATTATTTTTTGAAGACAATTTACAATGCGTATATGTGTTGAAAATTATTTATTTTATTTCTAAAAATAGAATAATCTAAATAAATAAATATAATTTCAACACATATTGCATAGTAAATTGCTTCAAAATATTTATATTATATATATATATAATAAATATATATATATATATAATATTATATATATATATCTTCTTTAAAGCATATGTTGTGTTGAAACCAAAACACTTTTTGAAAATTGTTACCGTTTTGGAGATCGAAGAAGATTTTTAACAGATGACAATATTGCAATATCGCATCAATAAACTAACTTATTTGAACAACATACGTGTGTTTTTCATATATTCTTACTCTTATATGAACGTCAGATTCATTTCCTTACGTTTAACTATATATATATATATTTATATATATATTATATATATATATATATATATATTTCATAATTATTAGGTGGTGCATTTGATTTAGTTTCTATGTATTTTTCTTAAGGTGGAAGTTTTATACTGTGTAATTACAAACTATAGAACCGGAAGTTTTTTTTTTATACGGTTAGAGTTTAGAAATTATATATATATATATATATATATATATATATATATATTATATATATATTATATATTTGGTGTTTAGGATATTTGACATACTTATATTTGGTTATTTTTTCTGGTAGTTGGAGGTATTGACGTACACTACGCATCATTTAAAAACTTTGACCCTTCTTCATTCATATACGTGATGACAGATAGAATAGATGACTGAAAACCTCCTGAATCATGGAAGAGAATAAATTATAATGATTGATCTGCGCCGACCAGCAAAATAAGGAGATTATGCTACCTAACACTGTAAAAACAATCAGGCATGAACTGGAGAATTGCAATGGAACTACGATGCTGTGGCTAGAAGAAAGCTACATAACAGATGATCTGATTCCGTTTGTACAGCATAATCCCCCGAAAATCTGCAGAAAAGTGTTGGGGGAACCTGGCATTTGAAATTCGGGCTTTGTCACGTGAATTGAATGTTTCAGCCTCTACCATGAGGCTTGCACTCAAGGGAATATCTTCACTACGGACTCATACAAACGTTGCCAGGGTCAACTGCTCCCAGGAAAGGCCTGTGAAAATCGTCTGACCAAAGACAAATAAACTTCTGAGCAAAGTGAAATATCCCTGCTGAACCACAAACAATCTGTTTTTTCCGATGAAGAAACTTTTCCCAAGATCAAAAACCAACCGCAGAATAACAGATGGCTTGCACACAGTCCAAAATACACTCCTCGTGTCATGTAGACTAAATGTCTCAACTGTGATGTGTGTCCTCTAAGTTTGATGTGATGCCTCCACATGTTTTCAGAGAGGGAAATCAGTTTGAATTCAGTTGCCTACGCGGAGTTGCTAAACACAGTCGTCAAGCCCTGGATAACAAGTTAGCCAATGTTAGGTCATATGTATGGCAGCAGGATTCGGCCCCTGTTCCACACCTCTAGGAAAAGACAAAAAAGGTTGTCGGCGAATTTTTACGACTACACCAGTCCCTATGTTTGGCCACCGAACTCCACAGATCTTAACCCCATGGATTATTATGTATGTGTCGCTGTTGAGAAATACACCAATTGCCTTGTCAGTACTAAAAAGCCCAGTTAATCGACAGAATTAGGTAGTTTTTGAACCTCCCCAGGAAAACTGTAAGACAGGGGCTCTAGGTTCCGGTCAGAATTGAGGCTGTGAATTGAGTTATTTTTGAGTGAAACTTGTTGAGCGGTAGTGTAATTACCATTTATATAAATGCCTTTTACAGTCTGCTTTATACTGAAAAAGTAATTTTGGTGAGGGAAGGGAAGAAGGGACGGTTTGGGTGTGTGGTTTAGAGACAAAGTGAAAAAAAAGGAAGGGATGGTTTAATTTGGGCGGTATGGTATTATATAGGACCAATTTATTTTCATCTATTTTCAACCACATTTTGTCGGATTTACACAATCCTTCTCTCCATATATATATATTATATATATATATATATATTATAATATATATATATGTGTGTGTGTGTGTGTGTGTGTGTGTGTGTGTATGTATTGTTATATGTTATTATATATCTATATACATATATGTATATATGTATATATATATATATGTATATATAGCATACATATATATGTGAGTAAGAAAGGTGGAATGAAAATATATATTATATATGTATATGTATATATTTATATATATATGTTATGTATATTATGTATGTATATATATATATGTATATGTATGAATGTATATATGTATATGTATATGTATATTGTATATCCATATATGTATATATGTATATGTATATATGTATACATATTATGTATATGCATGAATCTGTATTAGCACTAGTGAAAAGGGGAAATATGTATGAATGTATGTATGAATATGTATGAATGTTATATGATGTATATATGTATATGTATATGTATATATGTATATACACGGTAAAGGAAACTTGAGTACCAACTATTGTCTGACATTCTAACAGTTTTGGCATCGATTAACCACAGGGTTGATATGCCATTAAACAAAACAAAAAAGCAACAAAAAAATCTTACATGAAATATTGCCATTGAGCAATAATTATATATGAATGTATATATGTTGTATTAATGTATATATGTATATGTATATGTATATATGTATATATATATGTATTATGTATATGTATAATGTATTATATATGTATATATATGTATATGCATATATGTATATGTATATGTATATATATATGTATATGTATGTATATGTATGTATAATATATGTAATGAGATGTATATGTATATCTATATGTATATATGTATATGTATACATATTATGTATATATGTATATGTATATATGTATATATATGTATATTATATATATTATGTTATATATATTGTATATATGAATGTATATTGTATATGTATATTATATATGTATATACATATATGTTTATGTATATTTATATATATACATATATATGTATATGTATATATGTATATGCATATATGTATATATGTATATATATATGTATATATATATATGTATATGTATGTATATGTATGTATGTATATATATGTGTGTGTATATATATGTATATGAATAAGATATAATGAAAAAACAAACGATGTTTACAACTGAAATAGGCTCATCAGAAGAGAAAGTGTGCAAACCGTTTCGGGCCCAATTCTCTTGACGGTTTTATATATATATATATATAATATATATATATATATATATATATATATATATATATAATAGTGTTTGCAAAGCCAAGTATGATCCTTTATTCAAAACAAGGTAAACGTATGCATTTCATATACTTGTTTACATATGAAATGCATTCGTAAGCAAATCAAGATAACGAAAGATAAATAGGTTTAATTAAAGAAACGAATATTGATTCCTTGCAATTCTTAGTAATATTCCATTGAAAAATTGTACAGATGTCTTTATCATTTTCAGAAAACAATGTTTTGTCGTATTTAACAATGAGAAAATCTTTCTTTTTTGTGACATTCGTATTTGACGTTAGTCTTTTGTTACAATTGTCAAAAGGTGTACTTAGACTAAACTCGGTGACCTGAGTTCAAATGATGAACGGTAAGGTAAGGCATGCATCTATTTGTTCTATACCCAGTTACGGGTAGATATTGTGTTTTCCCGAAAACAAGACAGGGCTTATATTAATTTTCACTTTGACACACTAGGTATTATTTTAGGGGGATGTCGAGTTCGTGCATTACATGTTGTGATTGTGAATAATGCTTATTTCTTTCGTCTATCTGGCGTTGTAAACCAAGGCCTATTTTAAAGAGAGGGCTTATATTAAAACAATGCAAGGTCTTATTTTGTACTTTAGTCTTATTTTCGGGGAAACACGATAGTAAGGTAGACCAGGATCATTAGCCCAGGTTATGCAACCAGTCTATGAGAAGGAAAACACTGAGTTCAAACCAGATGTAAACAAATCAAGAAGGTAACGTCAGTGGAGTGGTCCATTGTCGATATCAGCCGGACAGCGTGTGAGTCTATCCCCCTTTTCACTAGTGCTAGATCAGGGAGATGATTTAGCGTCTTAACCAGAGCATCACACTCACCATCAACTCCCCACTTTACAACACAGATTCAAGATGTGATACTTATTCACTGATATGGCGAGGACCAGTATTGAACCCGGAACCTTTTGGTACTATTGACTGAGCCAAGTGTACTCTGTTTATAATTGACCTTGTGTCACATCCTTCCCTCTGATCGAGGGTTTGAGTAAATACATACACTTGTCAAAATTATTTCTTCAGTTTAAGTGCTCACTATCAATATCATATTTTCATCGCAAACAATGAGGGATCTGTTTGAGAATTCTAGCATGAGTGGAATTTTATCATTCTTGAGAGAAATGAAAATACACAGACAATTATGAATCAGATATAGAATACACCCACTAAACTATCTTTAAAAAGACACCGGTAAAGGAAACTTGAGTACCAACTATTGTCTGACATTCTAACAGTTTTGGCATCGATTAACCCACAGGGTTGATATGCCATTAAACAAAACAAAAAAGCAAACAAAAAAATCTTACATGAAATATTGCCATTGAGCAATAAATTAATTTTAACTGTGGCATCCTATTTATTGTGTAATATATTGCCTGCTCAATGAGTTAGCATCTGGGAGCCAGCGCTGCACGCAGGAAATGCCTGGGTGTCAAACATGAACCTGAAAACAAAAACAGGATATGGCTCGGAACGCACTGAACTGAACGTTGGCACCCGGAAAATGCAGGTGTACATGTACACTGTGTAGGCACATGAAATCTGTAGGTTTAGTCCCTAACCAATGAAAACAGACTGCGAGGGAGAGGAGTCGTGTCTACAGAAAAACTGCGTATGTGTCACGATCAAAGAGGCGTGACCCTGTGAGTTGAACTATTATAAAAAAAAAAGCCCGTAGAAATCTGGGTTGGGCAGATCGAGATCGCTTGCAGTCAAAACTTCCGAAGCCTCCGGTGTATCTGCATTCTCTGCCAACGAGTCTACACACAATCAAGGAATAAAAACATAATTTTATATTTTTATATATACAATTGTCCCGTGTTCTTTGTCGGGTCCAGTGACTGTAGATAACAATTGTAAGTTAGTGTAAGAAGGAAGAAAGGGATATTAGATGGAATGTTAAACAAAAAAAGTGATTAGTGAAATGAATAAGAGGAGAAGACTAATTAGACATATGAGGCAAATTGGTACCCGAGATTAATTTAGGTTTTAACTTAGTAAGATAAAGAAAAGCAACAACAGAAAAAGGAGTTGGAAACGCAGCTGGTGATGATAGGCTCAGCTGACAGATGTTGGGTAATACCCCTCCTCCAATGATGTAAATTCCAGACTTAGCGCTATAAGGAAAAAAGTAATTATCAAGTAATTCTGAAAGAGGAAGGCGCATGAGCCGAAATTACTATAGTTTCTTTCATCAGGGTCACCGCATAGCTCGTTCATTTACACTGTATAACAAACCTCGACCAATTTTGGTTCTAGAGCGAGTTAAGAAAAAAAATGCATTATCATTTAGATATAATCTGTGCGAAATATTACCACTTATATTTATAGACTATTCCAGGTAGATTGACCAATGAGGAAATGACAAAAATGTATTTACGTTCGTTGATATATTGTCCTAAAACCAGTTGTCAGATGAATTTCCACCCAGAAGCAATACTACACATTAAAAGACAAGGAGTAAACTGATAGAATAGTCTTTCTGCCAAATAATACTACAGATAAATAGACAAGTAGTGAACTGAAACTACAATCTTTCTATTAAGGAATACTACAGATTAACAGACAAGCAGAAATCTGATACTACAATCTTCCTACCAAGGAATACTACAGATTAACGGACAAGGAGAAATATGATACAACAATCTTTCTATTAAGGAATACTACAGATTAACAGACAATGAAAAATCTGATACTACAATCTTTTTATTAAGAAATACTACAGCTTAACAGACAATGAGAAATCTGATACTACACTCTTTCTATTAAGGAATACTACAGATTAACGGACAAGGAGAAATCTGATACTACAATCTTTCTATTAAGGAATACTACAGATTAACGGACAAGGAGAAATCTGATACAACAATATTTATATTAAGGAATACTACAGATTAACAGACAAGCAGAAATCTGATACAACAATCTTTCTACCGAATAATACTACAGATTAACAGATAAGGAGAAATCTGATACTACAATATTTCTACCAAGGAATACTACAGATTAACAGACAAGGAGAAATCTGATACTACAATCTTTCTATTAAGGTATACTACAGATTAACAGACAAGGAGAAATCTGAGACTACAATCTTTCTGCCCAGGATTACTACAGATTAACATACAAGGAGACATCTGATACTACAATCTTTCTACCAAAGAATACTACAGATTAACAGACAATGAGAAATATGATGCCACAATCTTTCTACCAAGCAATACTACAGATTAACAGACAATGAGAAATATGATGCTACAATCTTTCTACAAAGGAAATCCACAGATTAACAAACAAGGAATAAACTGATACTATAATCTTTTTACTTCAAGGAATACATCAATCTTTATGCCACAAGGAATATCCAGTGAAACTATACTTAATACAACAGCGGAACTAAAACGGCGAAAATGGCAACAAGAATCCTGACAATTCGACTTTGAGATCTTATGACATACAGTGCTAGAACCAGCCCTCTATTGAGTAAGTTAGGTTGAACTATTCTAACCTTCAGACCTTAAATCCTATGAATTGAAAAAATCCGAGGAGGGCTTTGTTATGGTGTAGAATTTCGCAAATCAAATTTAAATTACTTTTCTTCTGCCTCATACCTCGGCTGTGGAGTCACGTGGTGCAACGCTTATCGTTTTAGGACTCGACGAACCGAGTTCAAATTCTGGAGGCGCTAATACTCTTGGATAATTCATGAAACCCATCTGTTCTTCCCCAAGTTATTAGTAAATAGTAGGGCAAATTAAGTTCTTAACCCTGGTATAAAAACCAGTCCCGGTGAAGGAAAACTCCGAATTTAAACCAACACTAATTCGCTTATGAATTCACAGGGTGTCGCATTCTGTACGTGACGTAAATTAAAGTAGTCGTAGCGGTTAACTTTCGGTATCAGTCGGATAGCGATGGAGTCTATTCAATTTTCACGTGCGATTGACCAGGGAGATTGTTTTTCGTCTGAGGTGCATCAACACTCCGATTATAAGTTCCCCAAATAAAACTTCATGGTCATGATTAACGGAATGAGAACGATCTACTACAGGGGATTAAATAAATGAAGTTCCATTAATGCTCCCAATTGAGATATGAAGGCTCACGAGTTCTAGAAGATTCTCGAGTACGACATGAAAAAAAGCTGAAGAAGGTCGGTGGGTACATCGACCGAATCTTTGAGTATGTAACAATAAATATGAAGACAACTGTCTGTAAAATCTGCATAATACATATTCTACAACTGTCTCAGATTAACGCCTTTCTGTTAAGTATCTGGCTGCCATCCTTGGCCAGTTGTAAAGAACTTAAAGTAAATAAGTAAGTAAGTCCCGAGTTATAGAATCCTTTGGTAAGTGAATAAGTCCTGTGATATATTCCTTTGGTAAGTGAATAAGTCCTGTGGTATATTCCTTTGGTAAGTGAATAAGTCCCGCGATATAATATTACGTTCCGTCGTCCAAGAAGATCCAAGTAGTAATGATTAGTATGACCAGAAAAGGCCAGTATAAATAATCATATCAGAAGATCCAAGTAGTAATGATTAGTATGACCAGAAAAGGCCAGTATAAATAATCATATCAGCAGCAGTGATTGGACAATAGGTTGCCTTCCCAGGTCACGTGCTTATCGGCGAGCCTATGAGTAGGAGTGTGTATTTACCACACGCCTTATATACCAAAAAACTCCAACACTTTCTCTACTGGTTAGTATTAAATGACATCTGGACTTTGTCTTAAAACCGTTGAAATTGAAACCTGTCCAAAACATGCTTGTTTACAGATGTTTGCGTATCCTCTCACTTCAGTGACAAACCAGGGCCAGATATACCTTCTCTTGTGGAGGATGAGGCCTGGCCTGAACTGGTTGATCAAGAAAATGCAAGCACTCCTACATTGTCGACAGAACTTGGACCTTTACAAAAATCGACACTTCAGGTATCTTTCGGTCTTAAGAACAAACACTGAAATACTTGAAATACGAAAACTTAAATACATTAAAGACCCTGTGATGCAACCATACAGTAGTACTCACATTGTTATAGTTTAGAAAATGTCCAGTTTTAATTTATCAGAGAGATCAAATTTGGATATAGTCGTTAACCTCTTAATATTAGTCCATGCCTTACATATGCGTATGGTGACATCGCATTCAATATGCATTTACAAAACCTCTCCGCAAGGATGTGACATAAGGTCAATGTTTGAGCAAGCTTTCAACAGTTTCGATTTTATAATTTCTCCTATGTCAGTTGTCATACTAAGGTTAAAGGGCCCAGTCTACTCTACTATTTATTCATAGTTGAAGAGAGAGAATAGTTGGACACGTACCTTTCCAAAGGCTATTAGCATTATGTGAAATGCAGCCAGCCTTATCCAGGACGTGAACTCGGGTCAACATGCCTATTTCCTATGAAGATATCAATTATACCACGAGCATCTAGTTTCTCCTCCATCACATTTCGTAGATGAGACATTGCTCCCAAGGTACATGAACAATGTTGCCAAAAAGAAATTGGGATAATATTGCTGATGATGACGGTTGTTTCAAAACTTTTGACTCAGTCTAGTATTTATTTGTGAAACTGTATCCTTCACAGTTTGGTCAATATGAAGTTATTCTCGATGTTCCCAAATCTGGTTTTGTACAGGACTAAGCTCATCTGAACAAGTACTTATAATATTAGTAGTTGTTGTTATAGTAGCAATAAACGTACTAGGAATACATAAGTAGGCGAAAAGAAAGAAAAAACAATTTTAACGCGTGTGTGTATCGATTACCCGGACGGGAGTTTTTTATGATAAAAAAAATGAATATTAACATTCTTCTGTCAGTTCATGTTGTATTTTGGGAATGTGATAAATGCTTAAAATTTTCCACCAAATATGAGAAGACTAAACTGTCATTTTCGACCTACTAAGCGGGGATTTTGTCATGGAGGAAAGGTTAGCAAGATTGTCTTGCATACGAATTAATTGTAGTGGATTCAATTCTGAGAAGGTGCCACATAGTCGTTTGTTTGAGACAAATATAAGCTGCTGTTTTTTTGTTTCTATTCATAGAGTTAGGCTAATAATTTTTCTGAATGTTTGAGATGAGGCTTGATGATTAGTATTATCTGCGTTATTCGGACTATTGTCCTCATCTTTATTGTTATCTGAAATACATGAAGAAGGCCGGAGGGCATATCGGCCGAAACATTGCTGAGGACAATAGTCCGAATGACGCAGATAATACTTAGGCTAACATATTTTGAATTTTTTGAATTCGATACTCACTGATTGTAACAAGTGAAACTAAACTTATAATCTGTTTATATCCGTAGGTAAAGCATCCATCTTGGATAACGTGGTTTGTTGAGTAAAAAAAAACATGTGGTTAAATTAATATCATTTTTTCAATATGTATATGTCTCCCTGTGGAAGTACCTGGCTAATGAGTTTAAAAAAAAAAGAAGTTTGGGAGTGGTCTATTTCAAGTTAGACAAGGGTGACAATCTAAGTCGGTAGAGCTTCCATCTAAGAACAAGAAAATTTTGGGTTCGATATCATTCATTGCAAACTCAGCGCATTAGTAGCACAGTTTGGATCTGTGTGGTAAAGTGGGAAGCCGATGATAAATGTGGCACTCCATCTCAGATGCATAAACAATCCACTGATTCGTCAGGTCGGGACAAGACAGGTTTTCTTTTTTACCTGCTTCTTGTACCATGAAACAGTCTACTACTTGTTCCATGGTCGGGTTTTCGGCGACTACACAGGCACCCCCATTATGCATGCTCCGGCTTGTCTGGTGAGGTGGGTGGGTGGAAACACAGGATCACTAAAACAAGAACTGTTTAAAGGGGAGATGAGTTCCAGGGAGCAAATAGTCGTCGACATTGATAGTAGAAGGTACTTACAACTACATAGCTTAGCTGGACGGCAATACATCCAAACAAAGAAAAGTCTATAATAAAAACTCCGGTGCCTAGCACCTATACTCCATTCCAAGGAAAGGTTAGGGAAGTAAACACCGAAATCAAATCCGGAGCTGGAGACCATAAGGTGGTATGATGCTGATCTCCAGCGATATCCAACAATTATAATAAGATGTGAAAGGTTATCTTAATACGACAAATAATTAGTTTCCCTTTTTCTTTCGAACTTGGAAATTTTCTGTACGATGAGTCGCATTTTTGAATGACTTGACATTCTATTGACTTAATGCACCGAGATGAAACCTTCGACAAGTTTATTTGTGTATCACTTTGCTCTCAAACCCTTGCATAAAGCATAAATCCCTCTGATCTCCCTGCTCCCATCTATGGGTAAATAGTAGAAGAGACCGGGTTAATTATCCTGGTTAGGCAACCACTCTCAGAAATGTATGATTCTCTAATGTGTAGTAATATATTCATGTGTGTATACAAGCCTAGATCTTTATACATTTTCATATTTATGAATAGACATGTCCATGTGTAGAATACATTTGTGCATCTCAGGAGAGAGTTTGCCGTACAGTGTAAACTTGGGCAGTTGATAATTTTTCATAATAAAGACAAAAATTAGCTTTCATTACATACACCTTTATTTTTGATAGCTTATGTATACGAGCTGATATTATAAATCATCAGAAATTTGCTTTGGAATTTCTTGAAAAGAGGAGGATTCTTCATATGTTGAATGTTTGGTTTCATTTGCATAAAGAATTCATTACAAACATGAAAATAGATTAGGCAGAATTCCAACATAACAAAGAAATTAAGCTGTAAATATGATTATCCATTTCACAATTGTCTCAGTTGGCTTTGTCATGTGCTTTCTCCATTTAACCACACACACACACACATAAAGATATAAAACAAAACACACATACACACACATGCAAATATATATGTGTGTGTGTATGTATATAAATGAAACCTTAAAATTATATATTGATATTCTACTCCGTATATATGTAGATATGTACACACACACAACACACACAACACAAACACACACACACACACACACACACATATATATAATATATAATATATATATATATGAAATATCGATATTCTAACTTCTATTATATGTAGATATGTACACACACACACAAACACACAACCACACACATATATATATATATATTATATATATATATATATATATATATGTGTGTGGTGTGTGTGTGTGTGTGTGTGTGTGTGTGTGCTGTGTGGTTGAGAGTAGAGGATATGTGGATATAACACAAACGACTGTTCAATTGATATTTCGTCTCATTATTGTTTGAGACTTCCTGAACCACTTTCTAAACATAAAAAAATTATCTTCAAAGTCAACTGACAGTCCCCAAAAATGAAAACACTATTTCCACACATTCCAAATTCTCCCGACTTTTTTCTCAGTCCCCATGAATAACCCATATCCACCAAAAACCCATCCCCTTTTCTCTCCCTCAGCCGCCCATTTACGTTTTCACTATAAAACAAATGTACAAGCACTTAAATAAAGCATTAAATCAATAAACTTCACACACACACAACACACACACACACACCACACACACCACACACACAAACACATACACACACACATATATATATGTTTGTGCATGGTATATATATATAATATTTCACAGAAAAAAGAAATGGCCTTCTTCTGTGAGAAGTGGCAATTATCACACACACACACACACACACACCACACACCACACACACACACACACACATATATATATATATATAATATATATATATAATTATATATATATTCAACAAATGTCATTAAACAATACAGAATCCTTATTATTTTCAATTTTTAAAAAAATCTTCTTTTTAAAGCTTCATAATTCTTTTAATCTTAAGATCTTGAAAAGCATTAATGATTTCTCCGAAAAAGTCATTTTTTGGTTGGCCTATATATATATATATATATATATATATATATATATATATATATATATATAATATATATAAATATATATTAATGCGTACGTGATTTAGAATACAATTCACTTTATTATCGGTGTTGTAGGGTCAATCGCAGGGACACGGGAAGCGATATTATTGACTCAATTATTTAGCTAACAATACTGTTTGCTAAATCGTTAGCCGACCCTCTATGGGGGTATTGGTCGCACTGATCCTGAACTTAAAATCGGCCTTGTTCCCCAGCTAGTAGCCCAGTAACACCCTGAATTTTATTCCCAACTTTTGTTTGTTTCGCCTACCACCATATTTCCAGTTATTCACCGTTTGTTGTCGATCACACAGCCGAGAACTAGGATAGCTGATGTTGGGAGGCGGCCACTGTGTTAAAATTGTCACCGCTTAAATTTGGCAATCTCTAATGATATGGTTGATTGGTTGGCACCCTTCCGTCTACGAGAGACGATGGAGTAGTGTCAAAGATTTTTTTTCTTTTTTTTGTATTGTATTTTTTGTATTTATCTCTCTTTGAACTACATAGCCTGGGTGGGTTCATATGGAGGATGTTTCCAATGCAGCAAATCCCCCTCTCCACACTGCCGCTGTGATTCAAAGGAAGGGTAAGGTACCAATGCAGTTTGGCAACGGTAGTGTCCCAAATGGGTAGCACTGGATTTCAGCATCACGCCACCTTAGGGACTCCGACTCCTGATTTGTTTTCGGTGTTTTCTTCTTTAGCCTTTCCTTGAAAAGCAGCAGATGTTTTGTGTCAGACTTTCCGTTGACTGATGGGTTACCGACCGAAGCTAAAGAGCCCCTTTCAAACCCATTTGGGGATCCATGCGTGTAGCAAGTGCTGTAATCCGATTGTTATTCTCCCTGAGAATGAAGTGAGATTAGGGATACGGTGTATTTTGCATTTGTGTGTCAGATAAGCAACAGTACCTTCAGGTTAGTTTTTCTTTTTTTGTGGGGGGTGGGGTGACGTAAGTCCACTAGAGGCGTCAAAATGATTCTATTGTTCGCTGCGTTTATGCACACGTATGCACATGTATACGTGTAACACACTCATTCATGCACGCATCTGGTTATACCAGCGTGGTTGTATAATCTAAGTTGCGTAGTTTGGCTCACGGTGAGAATCGAGCTCAATTACAATTGCTCGCTAACCATTACTCTACGCGTGGTATAAAGATGTAGTTCGGTATATATGTAGTAGCTGGACCCAGGGAAATTCCATGGTAGTTGATAAAGATTATCCATCATCTTATATCTCTGCAGTCCCTTCTACGTTTGCCTGTATCTCCTCACCCTCTACCTCTATCCAGAGAGAAGAAGTAAAATTTGTTTGTTTTTTTAAATTGCCAGATCATTTTCCTTCACTCGTCAATTTATCTATTTCGCTGAAATTTCATGAAATATATCATTGTAGATTTCTATTTGTATTCAACAATTTCCAACTCTTCGCGTAATCGTTCATGATGTAGTTGACATTCTCTTGCTGTAACAACACAGTTTTAGTACATACAGTCAATGACAAAATTATTCGTACATCCATCAATTTTGAATATTTCTATCCATTTCTCAGAATCTAATGCCCGTATGATGCCAGGTGTTTTTAGATGTGACTTAAAGAACAGGTCGCTGTTGCTGGCTTCACATCTGAGTATTTTTGTTATAAGGTACAACACACTGTCAGCAGGACTTAGATTATGCTGACTTTATCCCTTGCAAAGGGGTACTCCCCCACGCACAAAACGGACTGTCCAGGGTATGACACTTAACTGCATCTAATTATAAAGCTCCAGTTCTGTAGTTTGTGAGACCGTGAAGCACTCGTTTATTTCCATTTATTCCACGTCTACATTGGTCCAGAGTGGTAGCACCTATTAGGCTCCCATCTATGGGTCAAATAAATCTGTTTAAAAATCATTCATACTAGCAAATATATGCACCTTCCGGGTGCAAGAATCTAAGTTTTAATGTAATAAAATACTGTATTAATTTAGAAAGACCAATAAAACTAAATAAGAATGCAGATAAAAAGATTTAAAACAGAGAGTGGTATAATCGAAAAGTTGAACAACTTAGACTTACGCTACCATCACTCCCGTCTTTCATTGCTAAATTGTTTGAATAGAATAAAATTATTTATTTTTTAATGATAATAGATATTTTCCCTAGATTTTGTTAGCATATTCATTAAGATAAAACCAAACCATTAGAAATCAATAATACCAAGTACATATTTATTAAAATCAATTTTTAATATCACTATGTAAATTAGTCTACCCGTTTATACTGTAAACCTCTATTTCATTGTAGATATAAATACAATTGCATGTTATTAGTATTTAGATAAGGCTAACAGTATTAATAATATAAAACAATTCTATAAATAAATGGGGTTTAAATAAAAAATAAAATCATAGGGAATGCGACGTAAATAACTAAGGGAATTGTGACTTGGTTACTAATATAGTTACAGTTACAGACAGACAAACACGCTCCACTATAAAAAGATTCGATTGGATGGCAAAATAATCTCCAAAGAAATAACTACAGAAAAAATGTAAATATGAATGTACAATGAACGCTGTTTCTTTAAACTCTACACATAAAATAGCCACTTACAGGTTGACATGCCATTAAAATCAATTCAAGGTGACATAGGAATATATCATACTAATTGAGCCTATGATATTGATTTCTGTCGGTGATTTAATTTCCAGGAAGTCACTAAAAAAAGATCCAGGAATTAGAACCTGTAACCATTTAAGAAAGGAAGAAAACCCTAGGAAGGACTTGTTCAAATCTCATCAAAAACTTAAGAAAATGATTGCTGCAAGTTATAAAGGTGAGAGGCCATGCTATTGATTATTGTCATAATCAAAAATATTCAATTTTTCAATTTTTCATACTCTACGAATAATTTTGTCATTTTCTTTTTTGTTGATTCTTCACATATTTAATAAATTTGACCTATCCTTCTCAAACTTGAATTTAAAATTTTTTATACATGACAACTTATGTGTGTGTGTGTGTGTGTGTGGTGTGTGTACGAGAGAGAGAGATAGATAGATAGATAGATAGATAGATAGAGAGAGAGAGAGAGAGAGAGAGAGAGAGAGGAGAGAGAGAGAGAGAGAGAGAGAGAAAGATCTTCATCAGAGTTTATTGATGGAGGATTTCACTAGATTTATTTCATAGTTTGACTGTTAGTTTGTTCTTTTATTTTTTGTTATTCTGCTCAGAAGGATATTCTTCATTATATAGATTTAGTCAGAATGTATATATATATATATATATATATATATATATATATATATATATATATATATATTATTTGCTACCAAAAACATAGTTTGGTTTTGCTCAGATCCAAAGCTACAAGATTTTGTTAAAATTTGTTATAATTTCTCGCTTCAATTTTTCTGAAATTGTTTAGATGTGACTATCTTACAGTTAGACGATTCCACAAATTGGCAGAGTTGTGTCGATATTAAACTTTCAAAATTTGGGGTGTCGGTCGCAAAAAAAAATTGTTATTTTGTAATGTATTTTTGTCTGTTAAAATGCGGTTCTATTACTTACCTACTACTAAAAATTGTTTTATAAAAGTATTTTTGCCCAAGGAATCTAGAAGTGCTATTAAAAAAAAAAATCGGAAATTTTAACCAGTTTTAAATTATTAGTGATTCTGATTTGCAAAATTTAACTGATGTTGTAGCTTTCGGTTCTGTGTTTTTGTTCTTTTGTTTTTTTTTCATTCATATTGAACTTTTTTACTAGTTCACATACTTCTCCACAGGTATATACTGTTCACACACACATTCATTTTGATAAATAAACAAGTGTCCCTAGCAGTCTAGTAAAGGTTTATTGCAGTTCCCACTTACCTTACCTTATCCTGAATATAATGGTGCTTTTATGTAATTAAGTTTGAGATTCTTGATCTAAAATTATTAATAATTAATGATTATTTTAAATCATTAATTTTATTTTATTAATTATTAAAATTCTCATTTGCTATAAGCATATGTAATTATATTTTAGAAAAAAAATATACTTATCTTACTACTTACATAAAATAGTTTACCTTAGCCAACAAAATTGGCATGGAGATATGTTTGATCCCTCAGCTTTGCTTTTTGGTCTAACTTTACTTATTTGCTTATATGTTCATTGAAGTATTTCCAAATTGTTTGTCTTTTTAAGATATGTAAAATAAATTGTCTATAAATATTTTCAGATTTATATAAATATTCTTTCAAAATGTTCAATTACTTTTCTAGTGTGAAAATAAATAAACATTGAAAATTGGATATAAATATGATCACTGCATTATAATTGTTTGTTTTGATTTTGATTTTTTTCAAACTCTAATCCTTAATAATTCTGACCTAACACCCAACTATCTTTTTGGTACAAAGTAATTCGCATATGCATCTATCATGTCTTTTCTTGAGACAGGATGCACATCTGCTGGATTTTCCCCTAAAACTCATTAAGATTGCTATGCCATTTTTAAAAGAAACGAAGACAGCTGCACAGTTTCCCTGTCATTGCAAATGACATATAGCTAACATCTGGTCGCTAAGGAAAGACAGTGTCGAAAAAATATTCAGAATAATCATTCTTCTTTCTAGTGATCAAAAGAGAAAGATGGAATGATTGATTGCAATAATTGAAGGAAATAATGGAAATATGAAAGATCTACTTACTTGTGTAATATAAATAATAAAAAAACCTGGCATGCTTACCTTTTGTTCGAAACAATAATAAATGATAAAATATAAGATATTCGTTATTTATATTACAGGATATTTTAAAAAAAATGTACCAATCGTGAACTAGAAATGACAAAATAAGAAATAAAGAATTTCTTATTTCGCATTAGATTAATTAAAAAGGTATTTATCAAAACAATATATATATATATATATTATATATATATATATATATATATATATATATATAATATATATATATATGAAGATAGGAGGGTTGGTGTAAAATCCGACCACCCCTAGGCAACCTCTTCACCTCAATCTTCCCATACAAACTATTATCCTCTGATTCCCCCCCTCCACTTTATATGATAGTTATTCTCTGTTCAATCAAATCCTCTTCTAACTTCCCTTCCCCCTCAATTTCCACCACAAATTTCTCTTTCTCTTCTATTAAATACAAATGTACATACTTTGTTTTAATAAAGTTTAGACTGATGATGTTTCTTCGCAAAAGAAGAACGAAATATTTCTCTCCTACTTCCCGTTGTTTGAGTCATTATTTTTTGAACCACTTTTTCCTTTTATCTTACCCTCATATAATATATATATATATATATATATATATATAGACTCTCCACCGCTTGTAGGTTGAGGTCTTTGGACGGGATTTCACTGACGAACCGCCGAGTACGTTTAAATGCAAGGCTCTCAAATGATAAATATCAGATATGTGTATTATTTATATACAGGATATTTAAAAAATGTTTCAGTTGTTTATTAGAAATGATAAAATGAGGGAATAATGCAGTTTTACATATTTAAAGCATATAATGGAACCTTTAAAAAATAAGACGACAATATATTTTTACTTATATAAAGCATCTGATGCAGACATCGAAGATATAGCACTAATTTCAATATTCTTGAACTTTCGTCAGCGTTTCTCTTTCGTTTTGGTTTTTGAGGTGGTGTTCAGTAAATAGTTATACCTTAACAATAAAAGCGTGTTTATTAATTTAAAACCTATACATAATTTTTACATTCTTGACCTTTCTTGACTGTTTTACTTTCGTTTTATTTTATTTTATTTTTATTTTTGAGCGGTGTTCTGTAAATAATTATACATTAAAAATAAGACGATTAAGCAATAGATAGTTATCAAAACTGCTTTATTTTACAACTTAATTATATCATTAAGAATTTGATTGATAGTGTTCATTTCTTGCCACAAGAATATGGATCTCATACTGCTTATTATTTTGTCTTGTATCGCGGCATGTCCCTGGTTATAATATTTTCTAACAAAGGAGACTGAGTCATCAAATAACAACATTTAAATCAAGAAGAATGGTTAACATTGGTTATAATAAAGGCTTTGGAACAAAAGATATAAATAAGATAATCCAACAGACAGCGCTTTAACAACTAATTAAAATCTCTATTGCAAGACTAGTTACAACTCGACGAATACTCTCGTGTAGTCCGTATTATTTATGCGTTTCGTTGCATGAGGCCAACTCTCTTGTTGGAGAAATTTCTTCCCTTACAACACACTCATACACAAATCAACTTGCACTCACTCCCACAAGACACAAACACACACAAACACATTTTTCCAAGATGTAGTCGTGTCAGTGCTATTGTATGGCTGCAATAATTGAACTTTAACGAAATGCTTGCTGAAAAAAGCAAGACGGAGTCAGAAGCATGATCCTGAAAATAGCAATCCACAAAAAACAGCTGCTCTATTTCCTTATTTTGTTGCTTGACTTATTCATACAATTATCTTCTTTACCAGTTTGTAATCCTGATTATCTGGTGTTGCTTATCTACCGAATTCTTATTTCTTATGATTATCGTCACCTAATGCCGTTTTTATTATAAAGAGAGAAAGGGGAGAAAAAGGACATGCTACACAGAAGAAATATAATAAGAAAGAAAGAAAAGAAGTATAGAGAGAGAGGTGATCGCGTATAAGCGATAACGCTTATATGTTTTAATCGAACATCATGAAAACATAAAAAGGAAATCAAGAAAAAAAAGCGTGAGAGTGAGACTTAGATCAAGATTATTATACTTTTTACATATGGGTGTATTTTTTAAAAACCTCTAAAGTAAAAATATCAACCGACTCAAGGGCCTCCAGGAGACTGCTAACCATTTAGTTAATCTTGATAATACTGTGGTCTGTATTCTCTTGATTCAACTTTTGGTCTTCTGCTCACCAACTCCCTTTTGCAGTCCTTTGAAATTATTTTTATTTATTATTTTGTTTACTCCTACGAATTGTACATCGGTATTAACTGGTGGTTCATTACTTAAGTATGAGTGACATTAAGCCTCTTCGGGTTTCCCAAGATTATCCTAAGTATTTTAGCTAATAATATTCACAGTGCTGTAGCCTGTATGCTCCCGAATTCTCCCCCCTGATTTTAAATCATATATTGCTCGCTAATACAAGACTGACTTTGCGCATTAGGTTAATTAAAAAAGCGTTTGAGATAGCGTTAAACCAACTATCAAAGCAAATAAACACACACACACACACACACACACACACACACTCAATAATATATATATAATATATATATATATATATATTAGTTGAGTAGGTGAAGTGGCCTATTGTCGCATATCAACCGAATGGTGAGGGTCTGTCCAACATTTCTCGAGTGTGAGATCCGGGAGATTGGTTTTTGCTGAGGCGGAACACCAAACCTACCGTCAGGTCTCATATGCCTTACGGCACAGATCAGATTACCCAAGTTGTGCTACACATGCTATGATTTGGCGAGGACCATTATCAAGCCGGAAACATTGAGATACCTAGGCTGATACTTTAGCAACTGAGGTATAGTATGTATGTATGTATGTACGTGTCTGTACGTGGGTGTGAGAGAAGAGAGAGAGAGAGAGATGGGAGAGAGAAGAGAGGCGGCGAGAGGGAGGGGCAGAGGAGAGGTCAGTATCAGTTATATAGCTACAGGCTGTTTGGCATTTCATATAGCACTAATAACCTTGGGAAATGTATGAATCCAAACATTCTTCCGCAAACAATGGGTAAAGAGTAGGGCAGACTATGCTCTTTAACTTTGGTTAGGCAACCAGTCTAAGAAAAGGAAAAACTCTGAATTCAAACCTGTTAAGATCCGCTTCTGTCACATCCTTCTGGGGCGGGGCAGTTGGTAAACTATACATATATAAAGTTGTGTGTATGTGTGATATATGTCTGGATACAACTACGAAAATAAAATAATTAAATATAATATTGAATTTCACCGGTTCTTGCCTCTTTTGCAAAAGCTATGAAGATTTGATTTATATTCAAGATATTTAAAAATCAAAATTACATAGAATAGCATTGAAAATTTCACGAGGGGGAGCCAAGAAGACAATGTTGCATCTCAAACCCTCGTTAATGGTGCTGAAGAGATGGTAGTGATTATTTCAAATGAAAAGGAAGTGAAATCTATAGTGAAAAAGTGGCTCACAGAACAGAATAAAAAATGTTTACGAGGCAGGAATACATGCTCTCATTCAAAGGGGGAACATTACTATTGAGAGAAACAGTGACTATGTGGAGAGGTAGGAAGTGACCCTCAGAAGGACCAGATTCATTTTGATGTATGATACATGTTCCGTGTTGGTAATTATTACCTTGTTCTTAAACAAAATGGCATTACTTTTTTTACTCACCCTCGTACTTAAAAAATATCCATCATTTTTGTGAATCCACAATAGTAAGCAAATAAAAACACCAGGTATTTTTGGCTCCCTCCCCACATACCCAGCGACACTGGGGTAGCCGCTTCTAGTATATACAAATAAATATAGCTAGCGTTAAACTAAGTTTTTTTTTGTATCCGGTTGAATACGCAGTTAACTAATATGAGATCATATTGATTGATTTTCATAATTACTGACAGGTCAGAGTGAGCTTGTGTTTATCGATGTTTCGAAGTATGTAATTGGCCGACAGAAAGAACAACTTCATAGACAACAAACGGAAAATTCTGACAATAAAGTTAGAAAAAAAGAAAAGGTCGTTGAATTCGAAACGTTCCATACACCACACAGTGTAAACACGTGACCCGCGAGCTGTATGCGGCTCTCAGCAAGCACAGACGCGTCCCGCACGCAAAACTGCGCTCTTATAATGGCGCTTTTACCAGTACTCCAGGTTTTTTTTTGTTTTTAATTTCCAAAAATTATTGGTCGAAAATGGTCGTTTACTTACTTAAAAACACATTGTACTAATGTAACAGTTTGATATCAACGCATTGTCTCTCACTCCTTTCTTTAAGTTGCGGAAGCAGGATGCTAACTCAGTCAATGAAGGGGAGGGAGTCATTCCTCTTGCCTTCTCCTTGCTCTTAATCAACACATTGCTATAATTGAAAGTGACAGTGACACGTGTAGGGCTGATTATTTGAACTCGGTCAGTAACAGTTTTTTTCCCTTTCTTTTTAACAAAAATGTTTTTTTTTTAGATATGTATTTATTGGCTTTTATGATTTTAAATAAATTGAGGTTAAAAAATAGAATGCCACCAATATTTAATAAACAAAATGTATTCGGCATAAAATAACCCAACAAGGGTTGATATGCTGTATCATCCAACCAATCAACAAAACTTTAATACCAAATCAAGTTATTCTTATAAACAAGGGACTCGGGTTTCTTACAGTACCTGTGTTGCTTAGATGGATGTCCATCTAAGTACCGTAAATCCTCGAGTATAATCCACCCTTGAGTATAATACGCAGGGGAATTTAGGGGGTTGTAACTCTGAAAAAAAATGCGTCTGAAAAAACATTGCCGGACAGCAAATAGAGACTTGGACATTGCTTAGAAAATATTTTTCATTTGTAACCTCGTATATAGTACGCACTAGGGATTTTGACCTTTAAATTTTTGGGGAAAAGTACAGATTATACTCGAGGATTTACGGTATTGACTAGGCTCATTGCTGCTTAACTTCGGTGATCTAACGGAACCCGGTGTTTAACGCGGCTTTCCAGTAATATATATATATTTACCAAC
>CM042145.1:124139875-124147375 GCA_023376005.1 Doryteuthis pealeii
ATCATCAAGACGCGTCAATGTTATTATTATTATTATATATTATTGAGTTTTCACACACCTGCTGTAGCCGGTGGTTCACTAGAGGCTGAGTGACAGCAAATCTCCTCAGGTCTCCAGGACCCTTCTGAGTATTCTAGCCGATCTTAACAGTGCTGTTGTTTGGATGGTCCCGATTCCTCTTTGATTTCCAATTCACATAAATTCATTTCCCAGAGCTTTGGGGACCGTTCAAGGTCACAATTACAATTGAGTACGACATTATTATTATTATTATTATTATTATTATTATTATTATATTATTAGAAGAAGAAGAAGAAGAAGAAGAAGAAGAAAAAGAGAAGAAAAATATGAAATAAGTAGTAGCAGTAGTAGTATTTGCTTTTGAAGAACTGTAGTTTATGGAAACTTTATTGGAGACCAAATGACACATTTTTTACTATTATCCTCCTAGCGGGTTATCACATCAACTTTAACTTGAGTTATTCACTGGAGGCTTTTCACAGAAATCATTCTCGGGTATACCAGGCCTCAAAAAAGTATTTAAGCTGATTTTAACAGCATTGTGGTCTTAATGGTTATCGGTTCTTCTCTGAAGCTTTTGCCCGTTCCAAGTGCGCCCTACAATTGGTATCAACTTCACTCTCATAATTCAACGTTTTTTTTCTTTTTTGACGGCGAGAGACTTGCTGTCACTTTAACCCCAAATAATAACTTTAAAATTACCTAATAATAATAATAATAATGGTAAGGGGATGATGAGTAGGGAGAAGACTTGCTGCCACTTGTTCTCACTTGGAAACAATACTGGTGTAAATAAAACAATTAAAAATAACGACTGATGCAATGCGGAAAGCTTCAGAATATCATTGACAGCTTTTGAAATGAAAGGAGAACTGCTGTCACTTTATCCAAAAAAATTACCAATACACATACTACTACACAATGTGGAAATGCAAATAATGATTATATATATATATATATAATATATATATATATATATATATATATATAGGGTGTCCCAAAATAATGTATACACTCGTTGAATCGTTATGACTTATTCATCTATGTATTTTGACTTGTAAATAAGATTGATACAAGGGAAGGAATACAAAAAAAAAGAGTATATACATTATTTTGGGACACCCTGTATATATAAGTAAAGTTGACCGAGTGGCCTATTGTCGGTATCAGCCAGACAGTGAGGAAGTCTATCCCTTTTCACTAGCGCTAGAACAGGGAAATTTTTTTTGTTTTATTTTAGGTGGTGCACCACACCTACCATCAGCTCCCCACATTACCACACAGTAAATAACTGTGCTACTCATGCGCTGAGTTGGCGAGGGTCGGTATTGAACCAGTAACCATGTGGTTCTCGACGGTGAGGCTCTACCGACTGAGATCTACCTACTTGTAAAGACATTTTTTTAGAAAGTTTAAAAATTTAAAATAACTTTTTTAAGTGTTTGACAAACCACTATAATCCGGGCAGAGAAGTGTGTTAGAAATGGCGTTGAGTGTGAGGGAAAAATCGACATTGCTTGCACGTTTACTGGAGCGGTTGTACATCAGCTTAGATACCGATCCAGACAGCTGAGATATCCAAGTTTACAGAACAGAATACTTTAAGATCTAGGGAGACTTGTTGTCACTTGAAACTGTGCGTGGCTCTCCAGATCAAAATACCACTGACGCGTAATAATGTTAATAAATGTACACAGTGGAGTCAAGGCGACAGTGTTGAGTAAGAAGAGACAGAATACTGAAGAGTTTCGCTTCATTCTCCCTGCTACACTCATCAAATACTGCTGGCTTTGAAAATCAAAGATTAAAAAAAAAAAAGAAAAAAAAAAAAAAGAAGCAGTATTGAGGATAATTTCGCTAAAAGATACAAAGAAGAAAAAACGAATAGGCGTTCAAAACTATAGTAAAATGTGTTGAAAGGGCAATAATAATAATAATAATAATAATAGAACAATCGTAAGCAAGTCTACAATTTTTTAAAAATATAAATACATACATGCAATCTTTGATAATATCTGCAAAAACAATGAATAATAATAATAATAATAATAATAATAATAATAATAATAATAATAATAATAATAATAATATAATAATAATAATAATAAAAATAAAAATAAAAATAAAAAAATAAAAAATAATAAAAATAAAAATAAAAAAGAATAAAATAAAAGAATAAAAAGAATAAAAATAATAATAGTAAAAAAAATAATAAAAAAATTATAATAATAAAAATAATAATAGTAATAATAATAAAATAATAACAAAAATAAAAATAATAAAATTAAAATAATAATAATAATAATAATAATAATAATAATAATAATAATAATAATACTGAGGAGACTTGCTGTCACTCGGCCTCCAGTGAACCACCGGCTTCTGCAGGTCTGAAAAACTCGAATGGAGTGAAATAATAATAATAATAATAATAATAATAATAATAATAATAATAATAATAATAATAATAATAATAATTAGCTCAGTCGGTAGAGCGTTCGGCTAGAAACCACAAGATTCCTAGTTCGATACCTGCCCTCGCCAAATCAGCGTATGAGTAGCAAAGGGATCAGTGCGGTGAAGTAAGCAGCTGTTGGTAGGTGTGGCGCTCCACCCCTAATGAAAAAAAACAATCTCCTTGGTAAAGCGCTAGTGAAAAATGGATATACTCCCTCGCTGATTGGCTGATACTGACTTTAGGCATCCCTGACGACGGCGACTTATTGGTTAACAAAAAAAAAAAGAAAAAGAAAAAGAAAGAAAAAGAGAACTTGTCAACTGGAAGATTTTGCAGTTCCTGCAGATCACAAGGTGAAAATAAGGAAAAACGAAATGATAGACAAATACTTAGACTTTGCAAGAGAATTGAAAAAAAAAAGCAACTGTGGATGTGAGGGTGAAAGTGATACCAGTAGTAGTTTGGGCACTAGGAACGGTCCCCAAAAGCTCAGAAAAAAGACTTGAGGACCTGGAAATCAAAGGAAGAATTGAGACCGTCCAGAAAACAGCATTGTTGAAATCAGCTGGAATACTCAGGAGAGTCCTGGAGACCTGAGTAGACTTGATGTCACTCAAACTCCAGTGCAAGGCCATCAGCTAAGGCTGGTGTGAAAAACGAATAATAATAATAATAATAATAATAATAATAATATAATTAGAAATTGTGGAACATGAATCTAAAGGTCGTACCAATTATATTTGCGGCCCTTGGAACGATCCCCAAGGGTTTAGAAAAGAGTCTAGATGAATTGGATATTAATGAAGAATCGAAATCATCCACAGTACAGCATTGTTAAGATCGGCTAAAATACTCGGAAGGGTCCTGGAGACCTGATCAGATTTGTTCTCACTCAGACTCCAGTAAACTAGCTTCATAGGCGATTGTGAAAAACTCATTGAGATAGATGAAAATGATAATCAGCTACAATACTTAGAGGAGTCCTGTAGGCCTGAGGAGACTTGTCACTCAGACACCAGAAAGATGGTGAGATAAGCTCACAAGAAGTGAAATAATAATAATAATAATAATAATAATAATAATAATATGTTTCCCCTAAAGTGAGACCTACCTACAAAGTAAGACCTAGCGTAATTTTTCATAATGCTTTTGCTATAAGCCATCCCCTTAAGATAAGCCCTAGTTGAGAGCTGCAGACAGTCGAAAGAAATAAGCATTGGTCACAAACATACCATGCGACGCAAACACTAGATATCCCCCGAAAACAAACCCTAGTGTTATATTTCGGAGTGAAGATTAATATAAAAACCCGTCTTATTTTCGGGGAAACACGGTACCACCGCGTACAACTACTAGTAGTACTACTACGAGGACGACTACTACTACTACTACTAATCCCGCTAGATCACTGAGGTTAAGCAGCGATGAGCCTGTTCAATACTTAATTGGTGACCACTTTAGCAAAAAAAGGTACAGTAAGCAATCTGAGCCCTTTGCTTATCAAAATGACTTGATTTGGCATTTAAAAAACGAAAAGGGTTGCAATGCCATTAAACAGAAAAACCAAACAACTGAACTACTACTACTTAGTAACTTCTATAAATAATACTTATACTGCTATTAAGGAGTCGTTTATGTCTTGCTTAAAGTAACAACAACACAAACAAAAACAACAACAAAAACAAAAACAACAATAATAACTACAACATCAAAAATAACATCATCCTCATCAATAATAATAATAATAATAATAGACCATCCAGATTACTGCACTACTGGAATCGGCTAGAATACTCAGAAGAGTCCTGGAGACCTGAGGAAACTTGTTGTCACTCGGCCTCCAGTGAAATACCATCAGCTAACGCTGATGTGAAAAACCCAAAAGAAATAATAATAATAATAATAATAATAATAATAATAATAATAATAATTATAAATAGAAATCAGAGGAAACCAAAGTACTGTTAAAATTAGCAAGAATACTTAGCATAGTCCTGGTGACTTCAGGGGACTTGATGTCAGTCATACCACAGTGACAAATCATCAGTTAGAGCTTTCAGGAAAAAAAACTTGTAATAATAATAATAATAATAATAATATAGAAAACGAAAAGATCGACAAATACTTAGACCTTGCCAGAGAACTAAGAAAACTGTGGAACATGAGGGTTAATGTCGTGCCGATTGTGATTGGGGCCCTTGGAACAATCCCCAAGTTGTTGGAAAGGAGTCTGGATGAATTAAAAATCGGAGGAAGAATCAAGACCATCCAGACTACAGCATTATTGAGATCGGCTGGAATACTCAGAAGAGTCCTGGAGATCTGATGAGACTTGCTGTCACTCAGCCTCCAGTGAACCACCGGCTTCTGCAGGTGGGAAAAACTCGAATGGAGTGATAATAATAATAATAATAATAATAATAATAATAATAATAATAATGCCCGGGGGACCACCGAGTGAAAGTGAAAGAAAGCGAACAGATAGACAAATACTTGGACCTTACCAGAGGACTGAGAAAACATGAAGGTAAATGTTGTACAAATAGTAACGAGTGCCCTGGCGACGGTTCACAAGAGTCTGGGTGAACTGGAAATTAGAGGAAGAATCGAGACCATTCAAACAGTATTGTTAAGATCAGCTACAATAATCGGAAGAGTCCTGGAGACCTGAGAAGACTTGCTCTAACCAGACCCAATGAAAGATTATCAGCTAACGCTGCTGTGAAAAACACGCGAGTAGCGAAATAATAATAATAATAATAAATAATAATAATAATAATAATAATAATAACAGACCCGAGTAAACTTGGTGTCCCTCAACTCTAGTGAGAAAAAAAAAAAAAGAAAGAAAAAACCCGATAGGAGGGAATAGTAAACACCGGTGTACAAAAGCCGCAAGAAGTGATATAGTAATGAAAGCACACTTAGTCCCATTTTATAAGTTTTACACTATTTGATTTATAAAATAATAATAATAATAATAATAATAATAATAATAATAATAATAATAGGCCGTGTCACTTGTAATTGGTGCCCTTGGAACGGTTCCCAAAGGTCTGAAAAAAATTTTGGGTGAATTGGAAAAAAACAGGAAGAATCGAGACCTTCCAAACTAAAGCATTGTTGTGTTGATATCGGCTAGAATACTCAGAAGAATCCTGGAGACCTGAGGAGATTTGCTGTCACACATCCTCCAGTGAACCACCGGCTACGGCAGGTGTGAAAAACTCGATAATAACAAACATCATGAAAATAAATATAAAAATAATGATAAAAGTCACCAAAGGCACACAAAAAAATGATGAATGAAAATAAAGAAAATAAAGATTGTAGAAGTACTATTAGTACATCTATGTTTCATCTTTCTTTTTTTCTTTTTTTGTGGTTTTTTTGTGTTTTTTTTTTTTGTTTATATAATTTATTTGATCGGCTGAAGCGTTGGTCGATCTTTGGTACTGTTTCTTTTCTTTTTTTTTTTTTTTTTTTTTTTCTTTCTTTTTCTCTCTCTTGACTTGGAGTTTGACGAGACAGTTAAAAGGCACGTTGCGGCTCATCGAAATGCTTGGTTGTTCGCAACACGTTACTAACGTTTTCGCAGCCAGAATGAGCCCGAACTGAACTAAACAGAAGATATGTGCTCGTATGTCTACGACTCACACTCACATTCGATATCAAAGGCCTCTTCATACGATAGCGGTCACACTGACTGCTATTACGGAAAGTTTGAAATATTCGAGCATGTGTAGTTGTTGTTGTTGTTGCTGTTGGTAATTGTGGTCGCAGGCAGTAAACTTCAAATAACAAAAACAGAAAGAAAAAAAAAACAGAAAAAATACCGTGAGAGTGAAAGTAATTAAAAAAACGTAATAGAAAAATATAAGTGTATATTAACAATACTTTTAAAAAGAGAGATTAAACACAAATGTCATTAAGAATATACAAGTTTTGTATTTGAATATATATATATATATATATATATATATATATATATATATATATATATATTCAACTATACCAAAATTTGTTTATATATATATATATATATATATATATATATATATATATATATTGTGTTGGTTTTTCAGCGAGTTCGTAGTTATTTACAAAGCTTTGCCTAGAGGTGGAAAAAAGTCCTAAGTATGAGGTACACAGTGAGACTCAAACTCACAAGTAATTTTCTGTCAGTCTAGATTGCTATCACATCACCGGAGGCGGCCAATTTCTCCGAGCATATCTCCAAAAGTATATGTTTATATTGAATGTATAAAGTCTTTTTTGTTGTTGTTTGTTGTTTGTTATTGTTTTGTTTTTTTGTATGAATATCTTCGACCGTTTTGGAAAATACCAAAAACATCCCAAAATAGATAGATAGATAGATAGATAGATAGATAAATAAAAAAGTGGTGAAAATAAAAAGTCGAGAGAGTACGAATGGTGAGTGAGCTTGTATGATTCCAAACAAGATATGTTTATATTGAATGTATGAAGAAATCGTTTTCTTTGTATATATTTGACTCTTTTGGAAAATACCACAACACGCTGTAGAAAGCTGGAGTATATCACCCGAAAATCGAGGCATAGATAGATATAGATAGATAGATAGATAGATAAAAAAAATTTAAAAAGGAGAGCAAGAGAAAGTCGAGGAGAGTAAGAATTCTGAGCGAGAGAGACTATTGCATTTTCAAATCCGACTGGGCTTGTGTCGAAATGTAGAAAGACGTCTCTCTTTCTTTCCATCTCTTTCTCTCTCTCTCTCTCTCCATCTCTTTCTTCTCTCTCTCTCTTTCTTTCTCTCTGTGTCACCAACCACATACAACACGATCGCTACCAAACACTATTGTCTTCATCATCATCTTCTCTTGTTTCTATCAACATCGCTAAGCCCGTCTTCATCACAGCCTCACTACCGCCTACTCTCCCCCTGTTTAAATCGACTACGTAACAACGACGCGAACACCAACATCACAGTCAGCTCGGCCAAGGCACACGTACTGGAGCACGCACGAGCCTACACGCCA
>CM042145.1:124159875-124167375 GCA_023376005.1 Doryteuthis pealeii
ATCAAAACACCAACGCATATTTTTGTTATTATTATCATCATCATCATCAGAGCAGTGTACTTAAATGTCTATATTACTGGAAAAGAGGCGCGTGGTCTTATGGTTAGAGTCGTGGGAAATGGACTCGTCGACCAGAGCTCAATTCCTGGACGAAGCTGTTGGCTTTTCACATGGCGCTAATACCCTTGGGAAAGGTATGAATCCAGTTAGTGGTAAATAGCAAGGAAGACTGGGCTTTTTAACCATGGCTAGCTAACCAGTCTAGGGGAAGGAAAACTCTGAATTCAAACCTGTTAAACTCCGCTTAAAAAATTGACCTTGTGTCGCATCCTGCTCGTGCGGAGGGGTTGGTAAATATATATATTACTGGAAAGCCACCCTAAACCCCGGGTTCCGTTAGATCACCGAAGTTAAGCAGCAATACCGTAAATCTTCGTGTATAATATGTACGTCTTTCCCAAAATTGAGAGGTCAAAATCCATAGAGCGTACTATATACGAGGTTACAAATGAAAAATATTTTCTAAGCAATGTCCATGTCTCTATTTGCTGTCCGGCAATGTTTTTTCAGACGCATTTCTTTTCAGAGTTACAACCCCCTAAATTTCCCTGCGTATTATACTCAAGGGTGGATTATACTCGAGGATTTACGGTACTTAGATGGACATTCATCTAAGCAACACAGGTACTGTAAGAAACCCGAGTCCCTTGTTTATAAGAATGACTTGATTTGGCATTAAAGGTTTGTTGGTTGGTTGGATTATACAGCATATCAATCCTTGTTGGGTTATTTTATGCCGAAGACATTTTGCTTATTAATTCTTGGTGGCATTCAATTTTTTTAACCTCAATTTATTAAAAATCCTAAAAGCCAATAAATACATATCTAAAAACATTTTTTTTTTTAAAGAAAGGAAAAAAAAACTATTACTGGCCGAGTTCAAATAATCAACCCTACAAGTGTCACTGTCACTCTCAATTATAGCCACGTGTTGATTATGAGCAAGGAGAAGGCAAGAGGAACGACTCTCTCCCCTCCATTGTCTGAGTTAGCATCCTTCTTCTGCAACTTAAAGAAAGGTGTGAGAGACAATGCGTTGATATCAAACTCTTACATTTGTACAATGTGTTTTTAAGTAAGTAAACGACCGTTTTCGACGAATAATTTTTGGAAATTAAAAACAAAAAGAAAAAAAACTGGAGTACTGTAAAAGCGCCGTATAAGAGCACAGTTTGCGTGCGGGACGCGTCTGTGCTTGCTGAGAGCCGCATACAGCTCGCGGGTCACGTGTTTACACATGTGTGGTGTATGGAACGTTTCGAATCAAAGACCTTTTCTTTTTTCTAACTTTATTGTCAGAATTTTCCGTTTGTTGTCTATGAAGTTGTTCTTTCTGTCGGCAATTACATACTTCGAAACATCGATAAACGCAAGCTCACTCTGACCTGTCAGTAAATATGAAAATCAATCAATAATGATCTCATATTAGTTACTGCGTATTCAACCGGATACAAAAAAGAACTTAGTTTTAACCTAGCTATATTTATTTGTATATACTAGAAGCGGCTACCCAGTGTCGCCTGGGTATGTGGGGAGGGAGCAAAAAATACCTGGTGTTTTTATTTGCTTACTATTGTGATTCACAAATGATGGATATTTTTTTAAGTACGAGGGTGAATCAAAAAGTAATGCCATTTTGTTTAGAACAGGTATAATTACCAACACAGGAACATGTATCATACATCAAAAATGAATCTGGTCCTCTGAGGGTCACTTCCCTACCTCTCTACATATTCACTGTTTCTCTCAATAGTAATGTTCCCCCTTTGAATGAGAGCATGTATTCCTGCCTCGTAACATTTTATTCTGTTCTGTTTGCCACTTTTTCACTACACATTTCACTTCCTTTTCAATGGAATAATCACTACCATCTCTTCAGCACCATTAACGAGGGTTTGAGATGCAAACATTATCTTCTTGGCTCACCCTCGTAGAATTTCAATGCTATTTCTATGTATACTTTAATTTTTAAATATCTTTGAATATAACTCAAATCTTCATAACTTTTGAACAAGAGGCAAGAACCGGTGAAATTCAATATTATATTTAATTACTTTATTTTCGTAGTTGTATCCAGACATATATACATACATACACACCAAATTTATATACGTATAGATTTACCAACTGCTCCGCCCCGGTAGGATGTTACAGAAGCGAATCCTAACAGGTTTGAATTCAGAGTTTTCCTTTTCTTAGACTGGTTGCCTAACCAAAGTTAAAGAGCATAGTCTGCCCTACTCTTTACCCATTGTTCGCGGAAGAATAGTTGGATTCATACATTTCCCAAGGTTATTAGTGCTATATGAAATGCAAACAGCCTTGTAGCTATATAACTGATACTGATACTGACCCCCCCCTCTCTTCTCTCTCTCTCTCTCTCTCTCTCTCTCTCTCTCTCTCTCTCTCTCTCTCTCCCAC
This sequence comes from Doryteuthis pealeii, assembly GCA_023376005.1. Taxonomy (NCBI): domain Eukaryota; kingdom Metazoa; phylum Mollusca; class Cephalopoda; order Myopsida; family Loliginidae; genus Doryteuthis; species Doryteuthis pealeii. The sequence continues at coordinate 124,162,357 of CM042145.1, forward strand.
CTACAGACACGTACATACATACATACATACATACTATACCTCAGTTGGTAGAGTATCAGCCCAGGTATCTCAATGTTTCCGGTTCGATAATGGTTCTCGCCAAATCAGTGCATGAGTAGCACAGCTTGGGAAATCTGATCTGTGCCGTAAAGCATGTGAGACCTGACGTTAGATTTGGTGCTCCACCTCAGCAAAAACTATCTCCCGGAGCTCACACTCGAGAAATGTGGACAGACCCTCACCATTCGGTTGATATCGACAATAGGCCACTTCGCCTACTCAACTAATATATATATATATATATATATATATATATATATATATGAGTGTGTGTGTGTGTGAGAGAGAGAGAGTGTGTTTTGTGTGTGTGTGTGTGTGTGTGTGTGTGCGTGTGTTATTTGTTTTGATAGTTGGTTTAACGCTATCTCAAACCTTTTTAATTAACCTAATGCGAAAGTCAGTCTTGTATTAGCGAGCAAATATATGATTTAAAATCGAGGGGAGATTCGGGAGCATACAGGCTACAGCACTGTGAATATTAGCTAAAATACTTAGGATAATCTTGGAGACCCGAAGAGGCTTAATGTCACTCATACTTAAGTAATGAACCACCAGTTAATTCCGATGTACAAAATTCGTAGGAGTAAACAAAATAATAAATAAAAATAATTTCAAAGGACTGCAAAAGGGAGTTGGGGAGCAGGAGACCAAAAGTTGAATCAAGAGAATACAGACAACAGCATTATCAAGATCAACTAAATGGTTAGGAGTTTCCTGGAGGCCTTTGAGTCGGCTGATATTTTTTTACTTTAAGAGGTTTTTAAAAATACATCAATATGTAAAAAGTATAATAATCTTGATTTAAGTCTCTCTCTCACGCTTTTTTTTCTTTATTTACTTTTTATGTTTTTATGATGTTCGATTAAAACAGATAAGCGTTGTCGCTTATACGCGCTCACCCCTTTCTCTATACTTTTTTCTTTCTTTCTTATTATATTTCTTCTGTGTAGGATGTCCTTTTTCTCCCCTTTCTTTCTTTCTAATAAAAACGGCATGAGGTGACGACAATCATAAGAAATAAGAATTCGGCAGATGAGCAACACCAGATAATCAGGATTACAAACTGGTAAAGAAGATAATTGTATGAATAAGTCAGGCAACAAAATAAAGAAATAGAGCAGCTGTTTTTTGTGGATTGCTATTTTCAGGAATGGTTAATGATACCACGCAACATCATGCTCCTGACTCCATCTTACTTTTTTCAGCAAGCATTTCGTTAAAGTTCAATTATTGTAGCCATACAATAGCACTGACACGACTACATGTTGGAAAATGTGTTTGTGTGTGTTTGTGTCTTTGTGGGAGTGATTGCAAGTTAATTTGTGTATGAGTATGTTGTAAGGGAAGAAATTTCCCCAACAAGAGAGTTGGCCTCATGCAACGAAACGCATAAATAATACGGACTACACGAGAGTATTCGTCGAGTAGTAACTAGTCTTGCAATAGAAAGATTTTAATTACTGTTGTTAAAGCGCTGTGCGTTAGACTCTATCTTATTTATACATTTTGTTCCAAAGCCTAATAAACCAATGTTAACCTTTCTTCTTGATTTAAATGTTGTTATTTGATGACTCAGTCTCCTTTGTTAGAAAATATTATAACCAGGGACATGCCGCGATACAAGACAAAATAATAAGCAGTATGAGATTCATATTCTTGTGGCAAGGAATGAACACTATCAATCAAATTCTTAATGATATAATTAAGTTGTAAAATAAAGCAGTTTTGATAACTATCTTATTGCTTAATTGTCTTATTTTTAACGTATAATTATTTACAGAACACCGCTCAAAAATAAAAAATAAAATAAAATAAAACGAAAGTAAAAAAGTCAAGAAAGGTCAAGAATGTAAAAATTATGTATAGGTTTTAAATTAATAAACACGCTTTTATTGTTAAGGTATAACTATTTACTGAACACCACCTCAAAAACCAAAACGAAAGAGAAACGCTGACGAAAGTTCAAGAATATTGAAATTAGTGCTATATCTTCGATGTCTGCATCAGATGCTTTATATAAGTAAAAATATTTTTTTTAAGGTAAAATCAAAAAATCTAAACGAAGGTTAAACGGTGATAAAGATCACGAGTATCTAAATTAGTAGTATTTTTTTTTTTTTTTTTTGGTGAGGGGTAATTTTCTGTTTGATGCTTCCATTATATGCTTTAAATAAGTAAAACTGCATTATTTCCTCATTTTATCATTTCTAATACACAACTGAAACATTTTTTAAATATCCTGTATATAAATAATACACATATCTGATATTTATCATGTGAGAACCTTGCATTTAAACGTACTCGGTGGTCGTCAGTGAAATCCCGTCCAAAGATCTCAACCTACAAGGGGTGGAGAGTCTATATATATATATATATATATATATATATATATATATATGTGTGTGTGTGTGTGTGTGTGTGTGTGTGTGTGTGTGTGTGTGTGTGTGTGAGGTAAGGTAAAAGGAAAAGTGGTCAAAAATAATGACTCAAACAACGGGAAGTAGGAGAGAAATATTTCGTTCTTCTTTATGCGAAGAACATCATCAGTCTAACTTTATTCAAAACAAAGTATGTACATTTGTATTTATAGAAGAGAAAGAGAAATTTGTGGTGAAATTGAGGGGGAAGGGAAGTTAGAGAGGATTTGATTGAACAGAGAATAACTATCATATAAAGTGGAGGGGGGAATCAGAGGATAATAGTTTGTATGGGAAGATGAGGTGAAGAGGTTGCTAGGGGATGGTCGGATTTTACACCAACCCTCCTATCTTCATATATATATATATATATATATATATATATATATATATATATATATATATATATATATATTGTTTTGATAAATACCTTTTTAATTAATCTAATGCGAAATAAGAACATTCTTTATTTCCTTATTTTGTCATTTCTAGTTCACCATTGGTACCTTTTTTTTAAATATCCTGTATATAAATAACGCACATATCTTATATTTATCATTTATTATTGTTTCGAACAAAAGGTAAGCAATGCCATGTTTTTTTTTATTATTATATTACACAAGTAAGTAGATCTTTCATATTTCCATTATTTCCTTTCATTATTGCAATCAATCATTCATCTTTCTCTTTTGATCACTAGAAAGAAGAATGATTATTCTGAATATTTTTTCGACACTGTCTTTCCTTAGCGACCAGATGTTAGCTATATGTCATTTGCAATGACAGGGAAACTGTGCAGCTGTCTTCGTTTCTTTTAAAAATGCATAGCAATCTTAATGAGTTTTAGGGGAAAAATCCAGCAGATGTGCATCCTGTCTCAAGAAAAGACATGATAGATGCATATGCGAATTACTTTGTACCAAAAAGATAGTTGGGTGTTAGGTCAGAATTATTAAGGATTAGAGTTTGAAAAAATAAATCAAAACAAAACAATTATAATGCAGTTGATCATATTTATATCCAATTTTCATGTTTATTTATTTCACACTAAGAAAGTAATTGAACATTTTGAAAGAATATTTATATAAATCTCAAAATATTTATAGACAATTTATTTCTACATATCTTAATAAAGACAAACAATTTGGAAATACTTCAATGAACATATAAGCAAATAAGTAAAGTTAGACCAAAAAGCAAAGCTGAGGGAATACATAATCTCCATCCAATTTTGTTGGCTAAGGTAACTATTTATGTAAGTAGTAAGATAAGTATATTTATTTTTCCTAAAAATATAATTTCATATGCTTATAGCAAGTGAGAATTTTAATAATTAATAAATAAAATTAATGATTTAAAATAATCATTAATTATTAATAATTTTAGATCAAGAATCTCAAACTTAATTACATAAAAGCACCATTATATTCAGGATAAGGTAAGTAAGTGGGGACTGCAATAAACCTTTACTAGACTGCTAGGGACACTTGTTATTTATCAAAATGAATGTGTGTGTGACAGTATATACCTGTGGAGAAGTATGTGAACTAGTAAAAAAGTCCAATATGAATGAAAAAAAACAAAAGAACAAAAACACAGAACCGAAGCTACAACATCAGTTAAAATTTTGCAAATCAGAAATCACTAATAATTTAAAACTGGTTAAATTTCCGAGTTTTTTTTTTTTTAATAGCACTTCTAGATTCCTTGGGCAAAAATACTTTTATAAACCAATTTTTAGGAGTAGGTAAGTAATAGAACCCATTTTACAGACAAAAATACATTACAAAAAGTCACCATTTTTTGCGACCGACCACCCAAATTTCGAAAGTTTAATATCGACACAACTCCGCCAATTTGTGGAATCGTCTAACTGTAAGATAGTCCACATCTAAACAAAATTTCAGAAAAATTGAAGCGAGAAATTATTACAAATTTTTAAAAAATCTTGTAGCTTTGGATCTGAGCAAAACCAAACTATGTTTTTGGTAAAGATATATATATTATATATGTATATATATATATATATATATATATATATATATATATATATATATACATTCTGACTAAATCTATATATGAAGAATGTCGTCCTGAGCAGAATAACACAAAATCAAAGTACAAACTAACAGTCAAACTATGAAATAAATCTAGTGAATCCTCCTATCAATAAAACTCTGATGAAGATCTCTCTCTCTCTCTCTCTCTCTCTCTCTCTCTCTCTCTCTCTCTCTCTCTCTCTCTCTCTCTCTCTCTCTCTCGCACACACACACACACACACACACACACACACACACACACACACACACATAAGTTGTCATGTATAAAAAATGTTAAATTCAAGTTTGAGAAGGATAGGTCAAATTTATTAAATATGTGAAGAATAAACAAAAAAGAAAATGACAAAATTATTCGTAGAGTATGGAAAATCGAAAAATTGAATATTTTTGATAATGACAATAGTCAATAGCATGACCTCTCACCTTTATAACTTACAGCAATCATTTTCTTAAGTTTTTGATGAGATTTGAACAAGTCCTTC
>CM042145.1:124172375-124177375 GCA_023376005.1 Doryteuthis pealeii
AAAGAAAACCTGTCTTGTCCTGACCTGACGAATCAGTGGATTGTTTATGCATCTGAGATGGAGTGCCACATTTATCATCGGCTTCCCACTTTACCACACAGATCCAAGCTGTGCTACTAATGCGCTGAGTTTGCAATGGATGATATCGAACCCAAAATTTTCTGGTTCTTAGCCGGAATCTCTAGCGATTCAGATTTGTCACCCTTGTCTAACTTGAAATAGACCACTCCCAAACTGTAGTATACTCTTCTTTTTCCTTTCTTACTTATATTATTCTTCTTCCAGCGTCTGGACTTCGTCTTGGGGACTTCGTGTCTGGTCTTCCATTGGGGATTTTTCTTTATCAGAAGCCCTGTGTCATTCGTAGCTTTTAGATAACACAAGACTTCGATTTACTTAGATCATATTTTATTTCGAAATCCCCACCAGACTACCTGCGCAGATTGAGTCGGCAGCGTGCATAACACGACTTACCACCGTCGTGGTTTTGGCCGATCTAATTAAAATATTTCTAATCTAAACCGGAAGAGGGTCTTCTCCACCGATTCTCACGGTATCCACCGGAAGGAGGATCAGGACTGAGGTCAAGCCTTGTCATTCAATCCTTCAAGGCCGCCGGCTGAACTTATAACAGCCATTTTGGTTTCTACACTACTGTACATAAGTATTAGGAATCTAATAATTATGTAACAAAACTTATTTTTAAATAAACTCATTAGCCAGGTACTTCCACCGGGAGACATGCATATTAAAAAAACTATACTAATTCAAACACATGTTTTTCACTCAACACACCACGTTATCCAAGATGGATGCTCTACCTACGGATATAAACTGGTCCTAAGTTTAGTTTCACTTGTTACAATCAGTGAGTATCGAATTCAAAAAATTCAAAATATGTTAGCTTAAGTATTATCTGCGTCATTCGGACTATTGCCTTATCTTTATTGTTATTTGTACAACGTTTCGGCCGATATGCCCTCCGGCTTTCTCCATGTATTTCAGATAACAATAAAGATGAGGACAATAGTCCGAATAACGCAGATAATACTAATCATCAAGCCTCATCTCAAACATTCAGAAAAATTGTTAGCCTAACTCTATGAATAGAAACAAAAAAACAGCAGCTTATATTTGGCTTAAACAGACGACTATGTGGCACCTACTCAGAATTGAATCCACTACAATTAATTCGTATGCAAGACAATCTTGCTAACCTTTCCTCCATGACAAAATCCCCGCTTAGTAGGTCGAAAATGACAGTTTAGTCTTCTCATATTTGGTGGAAAATTTTAAGCATTTATCACATTCCCAAAATACAACATGAACTGACAGAAGAATGTTAATATTCATTTTTTTTTATCATAAAAAACTCCCGTCCGGGTAATCGATACACACACGCGTTAAAATTGTTTTTTCTTTCTTTTCGCCTACTTATGTATTCCTAGTACGTTTATTGCTACTATAACAACAACTACTAATATTATAAGTACTTGTTCAGATGAGCTTAGTCCTGTACAAAACCAGATTTGGGAACATCGAGAATAACTTTATATTGACCAAACTGTGAAGGATACAGTTTCGCCAATAAATACTAGACTGAGTCAAAAGTTTTGAAACAACCGTCATCATCAGCAATACTATCCCAATTTCCTTTTGGCAACATTGTTTATGTACCTTGGGAGCAATGTCTCATCTACGAAATGTGATGGAGGAGAAACTAGATGCTCGTGGTATAATTGATATCTTCATAGGAAATAGGCATGTTGACCCGAGTTCACGTCCTGGATAAGGCTGGCTGCATTTCACATAATGCTAATAGCCTTTGGAAAGGTACGGGTCCAACTATTCTCTCTCTTCAACTATGAATAAATAGTAGAGTAGACTGGGCCCTTTAACCTTGGTATGACAACTGACATAGGAGAAGAAAAATTCTAAAATCGAACCTGTTGAAAGTTTACTCAAACATTGACCTTGTGTCACATCCTGTTCTTGCGGAGAGGTTTGGGAAATGCATACTGAAAGCGATGTAAACATACAATAGATAGATAGATAAACAAACAAAATGATATAGATAGATAGATATGAACAAATGGAGATAGATAGATATGAAGATGACTAGGCAGATAGATTAAGCATGGACTAATATTAAGAGGTTAACGACTATATCCAAATTTGATCTCTCTGATAAATCAAAACTGGACTTTTTCTAAACTATAACAATATGAGTACTACTGTATGGTTGCACCACAGGGACTTTAATGTATTAAAGTTATTTCGTATTTCAAGTATTTCAGTGTTGGTTCTTAAGACCGAAAGATACCTGAAGTGTCGATTTTTGTAAAGGTCCAAGTTTTGTCGACAATGTAGGAGTGCTTGCATTTTCTTGATCAACCAGTTCAGGCCAGGCCTCATCCTCCACAAGAGAAGGTCTATCTGACCTTCGTTTGTCACTGAAGTGAGAGGATACGCAAACATCTGTAAACAAGCATGTTTTGGGCAGGTTTCAATTTCAGCGGTTTTAAGACAAAGTCCAGATGTCATTAAGTACTGACCAGTAGAGAAAGTGTTGGAGTTTTTTGGTATATAAGGCGTGTGGTAAATACACACTCCTACTTATAGGCTCGGCGATAAGCACGTGACCTGGGAAGGCAACCTATTGTCCAATCACTGATAATGCCCTGCTGCTGATATGATTATTTATACTGGCCTTTTCTGGTCATACTAATCATTACTACTTGGATCTTCTTGGACGACGGAACGTAGTATTATATCGCGGGACTTATTCACTTACCAAAGGAATATACCACAGGACTTATTCACTTACCAAAGGAATATATCACAGGACTTATTCACTTACCAAAGGATTCTATAACTCGGGACTTACTTACTTATTTATTTTGAGTTCTTTCTAACTGGCCAAGGATGGCAGCCAGATACTTAACAGAAAGGCGTTAATCTGAGACAGTTGTAGAATATGTATTATGCAGATTTTTCAGACAGTTGTCCTCATATTTATTGTTACATACTCAAAGTTTCGGTCGATGTACCCGCCGACCTTCTTCAGTTTTTTTTCTTTCTTGTCCTACTTGAGAATCTTCTAGAACTCGTGAGCCTTCATATCTCAATTGGGAGCCTTAATGGAACTTCATTTATTTAATCCCCTTGGGTAGATCGTTCTCATTCCATTAATCATGACCACGAAGTTTCATTTGATCTATGGGGAACTTATAAACGGAGTGGTGATGCACCTCAGACGAAAAACAATCTCCCTGGTCAATCGCACGTGAAAAGTGAATAGACTCCATCGCTATCCGACTGATACCGAAAGTTAGCCGCTCCGACTACTTTAATTTACGTCACGTACAGAATGCGACACCATGTGAATTCATAAGCGAACTAGTGTTGGTTTAAATTCGGAGTTTTCCTTCACCGGGACTGGTTTTTATACCAGGGTTAAGAACTTAATTTGCCCTACTATTTACTAATAGCTTGGGGAAGAACAGATGGGTTCCATGAATTATCCAAGTGTATTAACGCCTTCAGAATTTGAACTCGGTTCGTCGAGTCCTAAAACGATAAGCGTTGCTCCACGTGACTCCACAGCCAAGGTATGAGGCAGAAGAAAAGTCATTTAAATGTGATTTGCGAAATTCTACACCATAACAAAGCCCTCCTCGGATTTTTTCAATACATAGGATTTAAGGTCTGAAGGTTAGAATAGTTCAACCTAACTTACTCAATAGAGGGCTGGTTCTAGCACTGTATGTCTTAAGATCTCAAAGTCGAATTGTCAGGATTCTTGTTGCCATTTTCGCCGTTTTAGTTCCGCTGTTGTATTAAGTATAGTTTCACTGGATATTCCTTGTTGCATAAAGATTGATGTATTCCTTGAAGTAAAAAGATTATAGTATCAGTTTATTCCTTGTCTGTTAATCTGTGGTATTCCTTGGTAGAAAGATTGTAGCATCATATTTCTCATTGTCTGTTAATCTGTACTATTCCTTGGTAGAAAGATTGTAGTATCAGATTTCTCATTGTCTGTTAATCTGTAGTATTCCTTGGTAGAAAGATTGTAGTATCAGATTTCACATTGTCTGTTAATCTGTAGTATTCCTCGGTAGAAAGATTGTAGTATCAGATGTCTACTTGTCTGTTAATCTGTAGTAATCCTTGGTAGAATAATTGTAGTCTCAGATTTCTGCTTGTCTGTTAATCTGTACTATTCCTTGGTAGAAAGATTGTAGTATCAGATGTCTCATTGTCTGTTAATCTGTAGTATTCATTGGTAGAAAGATTGTAGTATCAGATGTCTCATTGTCTGTTAATCTGTAGTATTCCTTAATAGAAAGATTGTAGTATCAGATTTCTCCTTGTCTGTTAATCTGTAGTATTCCTTAATAGAAAGATTGTAGTATCAGATTTCTCATTGTCTGTTAAGCTGTAGTATTTCTTAATAAAAAGATTGTAGTATCAGATTTTTCATTGTCTGTTAATCTGTAGTATTTCTTAATAGAAAGATTGTAGTATCAGATTTCTCCTTGTCTGTTAATCTGTAGTATTCCTTAATAGAAAGATTGTAGTATCAGTTCACTACTTGTCTATTTATCTGTATTATTCTTTGGCAGAAAGACTGTTCTATCAGTTTACTCCTTGTCTTTTAATGTGTAGTTTTGCTTCTGGGTGGAAATTCATCTGACAACTGGTTTTAGGACAATATATCAACGAACGTAAATACATTTTTGTCATTTCCTCATTGGTCAATCTACCTGGAATAGTCTATAAATATAAGTGGTAATATTTCGCACAGATTATATCTAATGATAATGCATTTTGTTTTTCTTAACTCGCTCTAGAACCAAAATTGGTCCGAGGTTTTGTTATACAGTGTAAATGAACGAGCTGTGCGGTCACCCTGATGAAAGAAACTATAGTAATTTCGGCTCATGCGCCTTCCTCTTTCAGAATTACTTGATAATTACTTTTTTTTCCTTATAGCG
>CM042145.1:124187375-124197375 GCA_023376005.1 Doryteuthis pealeii
GGAAGCCAAATTTTACAGGGTTATTCTGGCGGGGAATAATTCCACACCTCTTTAAAACACACACAATCATATATATATATATATATATATATATATATATATATATATATGTATAAAATTCCCAAAGGATTCGCTGTTGTTTTTTGTATTCCTTGCTATATACTTTTGCTTTAATTCTTGTCATTTTGAATCAATTTTATAATGTTTGCTTTTGTAACTTGAAAAATCCTCCACACGCAAGAAACCCTAAATCTAAGGAAGGTGAAAAGTAAACTTCTGCGAGGCTTTTGACTCACACACACACACACACTATATATATATATATATATATATATATATATATATATATATATATATATTACTTATCTGAATTTCTTAGATGAGGCTTGATAATTAGTATTATTTGTCCAATTAGATACATAGTGGAAAAAGGCGTTGGATTAAGACACTTCTAAGTGACAGTTATTTCTAGGCTGCAGGTCCAATACTTGTCAGGTGACAGTAACAGAATAATAATTAACACAGCTTAACAACTGTACCCCAGCTATGGTTTGTGTAATTAGAACAAGATACTCCTCCTAAAACTTTTCCATTCTTATATACTCGTAATTCTTATATTCCTTCTAAAATATTTTCCGTGCTAATTTGCACGTCACTCATACATTCCTGGCTCTCCCCTTATCTCTATCTCCCTATTGTATTACATGTACAAGTAAATGATTAGATATGACGTATTGTGTCTGCACTAGGTTTTCATAGCGAGGTGTCATAAAGTGTTTAGCTGAAGATAGAGACTAATTGTCTCTATTCTATTCAACCTAGCACTGTAAGACTTATTCTTGTTATAAAAACTGAAAATTAATCTCAAGTGTAAAACATTTGAGAACAATAGAGATATTTAAAAAGTGTGTAGGCTCACCTACACAGCATATCGAAAGAGAACTTTCAGCGCTGCTTCGACCAATGCAATATTCGCTGGTCTATGTTTTTTAAGGACCAAGGAGAATATTCTCAAGGAAATTAATGTTTCATTTACAATTCATTGCTGTCTTGGTAAATACACCTTAAGACTCGATACGTTTTCAACACCTTGCATTTTGAAGAAAATGAACGTTTCATTTATTATTCATTTCTATCTTTGTAAATATAGCTTCGGTTTAAATATTCATTTTGTATTCTAAAGAAAATTAATGTTTAATGTATTATCCATTTTCTCTTAGTAAATGCAGTTTAAATCTTAATATATTTTGAACAAATCTCGTATTTTGAATAAGAAAAAATTTAAGTTTCATTCATTATTCTGCCTTTATAAATACATCTATAATAATACTTATTTCGAAGATATCCGCCATTCAGCCTCTTTTTCGATGGTTTTAAGTGCTTGTTTACAATTTTACTGTAACATTCGCGATTGCAAAAAAAATTACCAAATATCAGGTAATTATCCGATTTTAATGAAATTTTCAGTATTTTTTTTAACAATTAATGAATTTTATAATGCATCAGTCATTTTATTTCAAAACTTTAATTTAGTATTTTTGCTATGAAAAATTAATATATAAAATTCATTTAAAATATGAAAATCCCGATGTTAATTTTCAAATGTTATATTCTTAGATTCTAAAAATTAATATCTACTTAATGAAAACCTTATTTTACGTGCCAAAAGTTTTTAAGAAAAACTCGATTGAAAATGTACCCCCTCCCCTTTTTAAGCAGAAAAATCATCGAGGTATAATTTTTTCTTTTATAAAATAATAGCCAATTAAATAATTATCGAAATGAGTAAAAAAGAAATCTCCAAAAACTTAATTATTTTTTTTTACATTTTATTTTTCGATTTTCGGTACTTATTATTTTAAAGTTTCATTCATTATTCAAATTCAGCATTTGTAAATACATCTACCGTCTCAATAATACTTTCTTTACTCTTTTCTGCCTTGGGAAATACACCTTCAGTCTCGATATTTTTTAAACACAACTTGTATCTAAAAAAAAAAAGAAAGAATATTTCCTTCATTATTCATTTCTTTCTTGGTAAATACAGCTCCGGTCTAAATAGTCTTTGAACATCACATCGTATCAATACCTTTTGAACACGCCAAACAAGAATAATGATTTGTCGCCTAGTCCAGACAGAGATGAATTTCTTTCCGAGGATTTCATCAATTTTGGGGGGCTTCAGAATTAATAAGAATTCGTGCGGATCAATTATAACGAACAGAAAAAATGTATATTTTTCAAGGAAACTCAGTATATGATTACTTTTATCGACTCAATAATGAGAAAACAGGGAAACTTCTTGTTGTTATGGATCTATTTATATAAGGAGATAAACATCAATAAACGTGCTCCTACCCGTATATATTTAGATAGAACAATCAATAAATGGATAGAAGCACAAATATAAACAGACTAACATAGACAGACAGAGACATATATGGATATATACTATAGATATAGGCAGAAAGATAGATAGGCAGTCACAGACACGCATACACACATAAACAGTTAAATAGATTGACAGGTACAGACATAAATAGATAGACACAGACAGACAGGACAGATAGATAGATACAGAGATATAGATAGATAGTCAGAGACAGACATACAGATATAAATATATTGATAGGATGACAGATACATGCATATAGGAAGACATAAACATAGCCAGATAGATAAATAGATAGACAGAGAGAGAGAGAGAGAGAGAGAGAGAGAGAGAGAGAGAGAGAGAGAGAGAGACGGACGGACGACGGACGCAAACACAGAGAGGCATATATAGACACAAAGAGACAAAAACAGACACATAGAGGCACAGACAGAGACATAGATACAAAGAGATATAGACAGTCAGAGACATAGACAAACAGAGACATACATAGACACATAGAGACATAACAGACACAGACACAGAGAGACAGGCACAGAGAAAGAGAGAGAGAGAGAGAGGAGAGAGAGAGAGAGAGAGAGACACTCACGCAGAGACATAGACAGAGACCCAGACACAAAGAATATAGACAGACAGAGACATAGACAGACAGAGACAGACACAAACACAGAGACATAGACAGAAAACAGACACAGAGAGACAGGCACAGATAGAGATATAGAGAGACATAGATAGAGACACAGAGACATAGACAGAGACAGCACAACAGAGACACAGAGAGACATAGACAGAGACACAGAGACATAGACAGAGAGACAGGCACAGACAGAGACACAGAGAGACATAGAGAGACATAGACAGAGAGACATAGACAGAGAGACAGACACAGAGGACATAGACAAACACAGAGGACATAGACACACGAGAGGGACATAGACAGAGAGACAGAACAGACAGAGACACAGAGAGACATAGACAGAGACAGACAGGCACAGACAGACACAGATATACATAGAGAGACATAGATAGAGTAAGAGACACAGAGAGACAGAGACCCAGACAGACAGAGACACAGACACAGAGGGACATAGACAGGACACATAGGGACATAGACATACACAAAGAGACATAGACAGACAGACACGAAGAGACATTGATAGACAGACACAAATAGACAGACATAGACAGACAAAAGAGACAGACAAGTAGAGACACAGATAGACATACACAGACAGACACATACACAAATAGACAGACAGACAGACAGACAGACAGACAGATGGACCCAGACATATTGATAGGCTGTTGGATATACACATATAGATAGATATATAGAGAGAAACATATAGATAGATAGCGCAATTCTGACACAAGGCCAAAATGAGGTTGCAATGGTGCAATATCGTATAGCACTAAACTTTTATGAAGCAAGCCTAATGGTATCTTGAAAAGCTAAGTTTAATATCCTGGCTTGAACAACAACAGGATTATCACTTTGTTCTCCCGTGAGAACTACTCTCCTGTCCAAGTTGCTAGACATGTGCAAAAATCTCTTAAGAAACAACTTCAAAGAAATACATATAGTAAAGTGTAATAAGTATTGGCTGGTTGTATTCTTTTAACGACATATCAACACTTTTCGGGTCATTTAATGCCGAATCAAGTCATATTGATATGTAATACATCCTTCACATATCGGGTTTATAAACAGAGAGAGAGAGAGGGGGGAGAGAGAGAGAGAGATGAGGGTTTCTTTCTTGTTTTCTGTCTACCTGTTGCTGGTATCTTCTCTGGACTGTTTCTGTGGGTTGCTCCTCCGGGTTGATTTTCCTTTTCGTTGGGCGGAGTGTCTGTGCATTGTTTGTTAATTAATAAAGCAATACTTTATTGTTCTCTTTATAGCTTTTATTGAAACAACCCCAATCTAAAACCGCGCGGTGAGGAGTGACATCTTCGTGAAAACGTCTTCTCTCAGAGAGTAACTGGTCGCAACTAACTAAAAACCTGATTTTTGTCTCACGCATCTTTTTTGGCACGTTTCGGGGAAGGATTATGTTGGGTCACGACATGTCAATCAGGCCAACAGTAATTTTCCACTCAACTCTCCGATTTGAATTTCTAAGGAATTCTTAATATCTACCTACAGTAGTTATATAATTCATTATTATAACATTATCTAACAGTTAAACAATGGACACAGTTTGCTTACAATACCAACAGTTGCATAAGTAATCTCCGTGAAGTCTTAAACTTGTTGGTCGCTGCTTAACTCGGGTAATCTAGTGGGAACCGCTGCTCTAACGTGATTTGACCATACTGGACTGCAATGAAAGCGATTCCCTAACATATAGGCATGAAGTAACCCCAGAGTCTTTGAAATGCTTCAAAATTCATCCATGCAGGACAATAATGGCAGGGCATCATTTATTTGCCTAATTAAGCCGCTTGTAGTGACTCCCCATTCTATGCATAAACGCCTAAGCAAAGTACAAAACGTGATGGTTAGTTCATTATAATTGAGCAGAAGAACTCAGATTACAATAATAATTTTTTTAATAGAATGAGTTCTGACGTGAATAGAGAACATTCAAAAATCCTATCCAGGTAAAAAATACAAAGAAAATTTTGTATAGACGGGGTAGGAGAAATTTGGTTGGCAAAAGGTTAAAGTATGTGGAACCAATTGGTCATTAGACAGAACAAACCGAGTAACAAATTGATGCAAGAGAAAAATATCCTTCAACAGAAAAAAATGTTAACAGCTGATATTAATGACACAGGTGATCGAGTGTGTCGTTATTAGTAGAGAATAAAGGGAGGGGGTTAAGATAGAGTGAAAGAATAATGGAGAGAAAAGGATCTTAAGAAAACGAGTTAAACGAGATGAAGGGGAGGAGAAAAGGTATCAAAGAGATGATGAACCAACCAGAACCTGTTTGCCATTTAAAAAAGAAAGATAAACGGACAAGGAACAGCTGAGAACAAGCAAAAAATAAATTAATAGATAAATAAAATAATTGAATTTAATGATTTGAATTTGTGATTTAACTCTTATATTTTAACTCTTATTTAACTCTTTGGTTAAGATAGAGAGAAAGTCTGATAGAATGGCGAAGATCTTAGGAAAATGAGTTAAACGAGGTAGAGGGAGGAGAAAAGGTATCAAAGAGAAGATGTACCAACGAGACCGTGTGTCATTTAAAAGACGAAGAAAACAAAAAAGGACAAGGAACATACAAAAGCGCAATGGATTGGATAGCAAGCCAAAAAGAAAAGAAATGAATTAAATGATCTGAAGTTGGGATTTAAGGTTAAGATAGAGGGAAAGACTGATAGAGCGGAGAAGATCTTAGGAAAACGAGTTAAATGGTGTGAAGGGGGTAGGGGAAAAGGTATCAAAGAGATGTTGAACCAACTTGAACGCAATGGACTAGAAATCAAGCCAAAAAGAAAAGGAATGAAATGAATAAAAAGTGTTGAAGCAAAAATAAAAGATAAACAACAAAAAAATCCAGAAAACTTTAAAGGAGTAACGCAAACATAAAAAAGAGAGAGTGTGCAGAGTTGAACCAAAAATAAATAAAAGACAAAAGACAAAAAAAAAAGACAAAGCTTGAAAGGCAAAGGAGCAACGCAAACATAAAAGAGGGTGTAGAATACAGGAAAGGAAGATATTACCAAGAAAGGGAAAAAAAACAAAAAAACAAAAAAACAAGAAAGACGTTTTGGAAAGATGACACCTTCAGCAATGAAACGCGCATTCCCGAGTGAACGCTTTAAGCTGTTCCGTTCGAGTGAGGCCGGAACATCGATGTCACAAATGAACTGGGTGAAGGAAAGAAAAATCGAACATCTCAATTATCGATCTGATGTGATCCCTCCCCGAACAGACAGATATTTTCTAGTGTTGTCTGCTTGCTGATGCTGGAGTAGGGTTAGAAACTTTCCTTTTTTTTTTCACTTTTGCTAAAGTCAGTAAACGAAAGAATATGAAGAGGGGAGGGATCTCTCACGTAGCGGCAAATCGACACAGGAGTCAATACGATCAGGGTTACATATTCAGTGTAACAAGTCTTTTGATACTTGTGGCGCAGATGATTGTGGATTTGACAGGTAGAAGGAGTTTAACACATACTAGGATAGATATGAACAAACTGATGCAAATAGATAGGTGTGAATAGAAAGGTATAGATAGATGGATAAATAGGTAGATGTGAACAGACTGAAATAAATAGATGGATAGATAGATGTGAACAAACTGAAATAGATAGATAGATAGATAGATAGATAGATAGATGTGAACAGACTGAAATAGATAGATAGATAGATAGATAGATAGATAGATGTGAACAGACTGAAATAGAGATATGGATAGATAGATAGATAGATGTGAACAGACTGAAATTGATAGATGGATAGATAGATGTAAACAAACTGAAATAGATAGATAGATAGATAGATAGATAGATGTGAACAGACTGAAATAGATAGATAGATAGATAGATAGATAGATAGATAGATATATGTGAACAGACTGAAATAGAGATATGGATAGATAGATAAATAGATAGATAGATGTGAACAGACTGAAATTGATAGATGGATAGATAGATATGAACAGACTGAAATAGATAGATGGATAGATAGATGTGAACAGACTGAAATAGAGAGATGGATAGATAGATAGATAGATAGATGTGAACAGACTGAAATAGATAGATAGATAGATAGATAGATAGATAGATGTGAACAGACTGAAATAGATAGATGGATAGATATATGTGAACAGATTGAAATAGAGAGATGGATAGATAGATAGATGTGAACAGACTGAAATAGATAGATGGATAGATATATGTGAACAGAGTGAAATAGATAGATGGATAGATAGATGTGAACATATTGAAATAGAGAGGTGGATAGATAGATAGATAGATGTGAACAAACTGAAAAAGATAGATGGATAGATAGATGTGAACAGACTGAAATAGAGAGATGGGTAGATAGATAGATTCGAAAAGACTGAAAAAGATAGATGGATAGATAGATATATGTGAACAGACTGAAATAGATAGATGGATAGATATATATATGTGAACAGACTGAAAAAGATAGATGGATAGATAGATGTGAACAGACTGAAATAGATAGATGGATAGATTGATAAATGTGAACAGACTGAAATAGAGAGATGGATAGATAGATAGATAGATGCGAACAGACTGAAATATATAGATGGATAGATAGATGTGAACAGACTGAAATAGAGAGATAGATATATAAATAGATAGATGTGAACATAGTGAAATAGATAGATGGATAGATAGATAGATGTGAACCGACTGGAATAGAGAGATGGATAGATAGATAGATGTAAACAGACTGAAATAGATAGATGGATAGATTGATAGATGTGAACAGACTGAAATAGAGAGATGGATAGATAGATAGATGTGAACATACTGAAATAGAGAGACGGATAGATATATGTGAACAGACTGAAATAGATGGATGGATAGATAGATAGACGTGAACAGACTGAAATAGATAGATGGATAGATAGATAGATAGATGCGAACGATAGATGTGAACTAGATGATAGATAGATAGATAGATGCGAACAGACTGAAATAGATAGATGGATAGATAGATGTGAACAGACTGAAATAGAGAGAAGATATATAAATAGATAGATGTGAACAGACTGAAATAGAGAGATGGATTGATAGATAGATAGATGTGAACTGACTGGAATAGAGAGATGGATAGATAGATAGATAGATGTAAACAGACTGAAATAGATAGTGGATAGATTGATAGATGTGAACAGACTAAAGAGATAGATAGATAGATAGATATATAGATAGATGTGAACAGACAGAGATAGATAGATACGTAAATTGTCAAATTGATAGATTCATAGATAGATGCTAACATACGGATATCGGTAGATATATGTGAACAGAGGTAGATAGATGTGAACAGACTAAGATACGTAGATAGTCAAATAGTTAGATTCATAGATAGATGCGAACAGACTGATAGATGGATAGATTGATGTAAACAGTCATGAAGGGATTGATATACAGACAGACGATATATAGATATATGTGAACAGACAGATAGATGGATAGATAGATGTGAACAGTCTGAGATGAATATTTAGATATAAACAGTCATGAAAGGATTGATATACAGACAGACGATAGATAGATATGAACAGACAGATAGATGTATAGATAGATATGAACAGACAGATAAGTATTAACAGACTAGTATAGACATGAAACAACTGAGCTAGTAGATGTGTTCACTGTTTGGTTCGCTGTTTGTTTCTTGTATTTTTGCATGATCAAAACCCATGACGAAAAATCAATTTAAATTTCATACAAATGTGAATTCCAGCTTCATAAACATATCATTAGAAAAAAAAAAGAATTGTAGAATAGTCTGGTTTTTTTTTCGGGAAAAATCGTTTCTGGTCTTTAAAAAAAATTGCAAACTACAAAATCAATAGAAACAGTATTTGTACGCCAGATACACCCACTGTTTAAAAATTCACGGGGATTCACAAATTATTAAAATCTAATATTTCCCGACTTGTGGCAATGGTGACTGAATTAATATCTTATTTTTTGTCCTAATAAAAAATAGTGGAAAAGGCTTCAAGTTTAATATATGCAAATTACACTCAAAATCACAGAGAATCTTATACGTCTGGTGTAATGGTTAAAGTCGTGGGAAATGGACTCGTCGCCCGAGTTCAAATCCTGGACGTGGTAATTGCATTTCACTTAGCGCTAATACCCTTGGGAAAGGTATGAATCTTACTCTCCATCCAGCTATGGGTAAATAGTAGGGCAGACTGGGTTCTTTAACCATGGCTAGGTAACCAGTCTAGGAGAAGGAAAACTCTGAATTCAAGCCTGTTGAACTCAGCTTAAGAAATTGACCTTGTGTCGTATCCTGCTCGTGCGGAGGGGTTGGTAAATATATATACGTCTCATTTTCGAGGACGTATTTTAGTTTGGGCATATACCATTATACGAGTTGGAGGGACGTGGTGTAATGGTTACTGTCGTAGGAAATAGATACGACTAGACGTGTTCTAATCCTGGATGAGGCTGTTTGCATTTCACATAATGCTAATACCATTGGGAAAGGTATGAATCAGACTATTCACTCTAACTATGGGGGAATAGTAGGGCAGGTGGGATCTTTGACCTTGGTTAAGCAACCAGTCTACGTGAAGGAAAACTGAATTAAAACCTGTTAAACTCCGATTAAGTAATTGACCTTGTGTCACATCCTACTCGTGTGGAGGAGTTGGTAAATACATATACCATTAGGATTTATTGTCAAATTTTGATAATCTTGTACCCTTGTGCTGCATTTTGTTACTATGGGATTAACCTTTTCATCTCCACATAACCTATACTATCTATTCTATTGTATATTATACATTTTTGCTTATTGGTCATTGTGGCATTATTTTGTGCTGAAGCTATTATTTCACTATTAGAATATCGGAGTATAAGATGTATGCAGTATTCCCACTCATATTTATGAACTTTCCCAACATCAGCAACATGCATTTACGGTAAATTT
>CM042145.1:124202375-124207375 GCA_023376005.1 Doryteuthis pealeii
TATTCTACTGATATTTTTGCGTACAAAGAATACTGGGTAATTTTCACCTTTAGTTGGTTAAATTCCTAGCAAATAAGGCAATTAGAGTAACCTCCCTTGACTTTCACTTTGAAACAAGCCGGTAGCTATTTTGAAAGACTCAGTGCGAAATAATCAAATCTTAGAAACTTTTTCGAAAACAATACAACTGCATGCTTTAACACAAACATATCATAAAATGTTTTCTTAATAACAATTAAGTTCATTTCAGATAATGCGCACGCACAATTTTATGCTAGGAATTTAGCCAACTAAAGGTTAAAATTACCGAATACTGTACATTGTATAAAGATTGAATTAATAGAAAGCTACGAGTGTGTGTCAAAAAGTAATGCCATTTTGTTTAGGACAGTTATAATTACCAACACAGGACCATGTATCATACATTAAAATGAAGCCGGTTATCTCAATAGCAATGTTCCACCTTCAAACGAGAACACATATCCCTGCCCCGTAAAATTCTGTTGACTATTTTTGAGTCTCTTCTTTACTACCAATTTCACTTCCTCGTCACTGGAATAATGTTTGCCGCTCAAACCCTCTTTCATGGGGCCGAAGATATAATAGTCTTAAGGCGCTAAAACTTGTGAGTATGGAGGATGCGGTAAAGTTATCCACCAACATGAGGCGATGTTCTCCCTTGTCCTGATGCTTGTGTGTAGTCGAACATTGTCATGCAGAACGTGGTAATTTTCGATTAGCAAATTGGGTATTACTTGTTGGATTCTTGCTCTGAGACTCATTAGTGTAGGCATCAGTCATATTTTTTTAAAAATAACATAAAATAAAGAGAATGCATTACTTTTTGACTCACCCTCGTATAAAGATTTCTCAAAAGTGAGTAATACTATTTATTTATTCATTTATTGTATTTGCCAACCCCTCCGCGCGAGCAGGATATGGCATATGGTAAATTTCTTAACCGGAGTTTAACAGGTTTGGATTTAGAGTTTTACTTTTCCTAGAATGTTTGCCTAACGAAGATTAAAGCGTCCAGTCTGCCCTACTATTTACCCATAACTGGAAGGAAAATAGTTGGAGTCATATCTTTCACAAGGGTATTAGCACTATGTGAAATGCAAACAGCCTCTTTAAATTGCTCTTATGGCAAAAACCAACCCTTTTTATATTATGGGTGCTAGAAAGCGGCGTTTAAGTCAGTTTATTAGTTCTATAAATTTATTAATACACATGAATTTAATGAAAATTATTTCTACCAGTTTATAAAAACAAACCAATATTTACCTACAAATTATTGACTAAACAAATTTATAATGACCAAGTCACGTTGAAATCACCGATTCCCACTAGATCACAGAAGTTGAGCAGCGATAAGCATTTAATACATAATTGAATGAACATTTAAGCAATAGCAGGTACTGTATGGGAAATTACATGTCAAAACATCCAGGCCATGTCACCCACCCCCTTAATTTTTTCTGAAATTTTGTCCAAGTGTAGATGATGTTAAACTTAGATAATCCCCAAAATTTGAGCTTCCAATTCTAAAAAATGCTATCAAAGTCTTAAAGTCAACTAATTTTTTCTGATGATTTCTGATTTTTTCATAGCAAGATCAATATCCCGATGTGGCTCTGCATCTATGACCAAAAAATGTTCTATTATTATTTCATATATATTGAACATTATTTATACCAGAAATATAGTAAACAACCTGAGTGTTTATCAAAATACGTTGATTCGGCATTAAATGACTCGCAAGTAATTGATATACAATAAAACAAAACATACAAACAATTAAGCAACCAAAGACGACAATACGTACACGGATTATTCAAGGAATACAAACGATATATCCTTAAATGATATTTGGGAATATTCACATGCTAAGTTATCACACTGTTGAATGAAAAGTTACCGAAACATTAAAAGAATATCCATTTTGGATATTGATTGAATAACAATTCTTCATGTCAAAACTTCAGTAAATATTACGAAGACTCCAAGAAAGTTCCATTGTTATATAATGGCATCCTATCACCAGCGTATTTGATGAAGCTGCAGAAGAGCGAAGACGTTGATAGACAGGTATAAGGTTAAAGTCCGCCTCTATTGAAGAAGCCTGTGGTTTGGTTTGGTTTCTTTTGTTTAAGTAAGGTGATTTGATTCTGTATTAAATAAACCGGAAAGGTCTGATATGATGTAAATCAAAACAACTAGCTAACCAGGCACTGCTCATAGGGATTGAAATCATTCTAAGCCATTGAACCATTGCAGAAGAAAAAGAAAGATTTAGTATTACAAAACCCAAATGATTTGAAATGATATTAAACAAAATAATCAACTTAAAAGTAGTATATACAAAAGAAAAAAAAAGATTTTGAATTGAATAACCCACAGGG
Source organism: Doryteuthis pealeii (assembly GCA_023376005.1). Lineage (NCBI taxonomy): Eukaryota > Metazoa > Mollusca > Cephalopoda > Myopsida > Loliginidae > Doryteuthis > Doryteuthis pealeii. The sequence continues at coordinate 124,204,778 of CM042145.1, forward strand.
GTTGATATGCAATTGAACAGAAGAACGAACCAACCAACCAATTCAGAAATCCTATATACAAAAGAATAAAAAAGATGCTGCATTAGGGTTGAAAAGCCATTAAACAAAATAACCACCCAAATAACTTGCAAATCGTATATATAAAAGAAAAAAAAAGAGTTGGCATTAAATAGCCCACAAGGGTTGAAATGCAATTAAACAAAATAATCAACCTACGAACTTAAAAAGTGAATGTACAAAAGAGTAAGAAAAGATTTGGCAATAAATAACCCACAAGGGTCGGAATGCCATTAAACAAAATAACCAAATAACGAAATTGTATACACAAAAGAAGAAAAAATTTGGCACAAAATAGCCTATTGAGATTGAAATGCCATTAAAAAAATAACCAACTAACTTAAAAATCGTATAACCAAAAAAGAAAAAAAACAAGTGCTGGCATTAAATAGCCCATACGGGTTGAAATGCCATTAAACATAATAAGCAACTGAATACATAAAAATAGAAGAAAATAACAAGAATTGGCATTAAATAACCCACAAGTGTTGGCATGGTATTAAGCAAAATAACCAACCAACCAACTTAAAAATTGTATATACAAAAAAATAGAATTGGCATTAAATAATCCAGAAGGTTTGAAATGCCATTAAACAAAAAAAACCAACCAACCATTATATACGCTGATTAAAACATGACTTAGATTGCAGCTGTACATAAGAGTAAAGCGATCAAAATGTTTCTAATCAGACAGACAGAACGAGACTAACAACCTTTAGTTTCATTTCACTCTCTGACACTTGATTAATTTCATTGTATTTAAACTTATAATTATCGATTTTCATTTATCTTTTCTCAGAAATGCCTCTATCCTTGGCTTATATTTAAATTCCATTGGGACTTTGATTCATCGCTTTTATTTTCTCATATACCTATCTGAATATTTTATATATCTGATTGTTTTTACGTAAATCAATATTTAATTAACAGGTCTGTATGATATAGTATTAGATAACCTTTTATATTTGTTGTGAGAGCAAATACTACGCTTATCAAATTGACACAGGATTGGAATTTAAACAAACCAAATTAATCGTCTATTTAATGTAGTAAAAAAAAGTAAAGTCAGCGGGGCAGCCTAAAGTCGGTATCAGCCAGTCAGCGAGGGAGTCTATCCCCTTTTCAATAGCGCTAGACCAAGGAGATTGTTTTAGTATCTGAGGTGGAGCGCCACACCTACCATCAGCTCCTTACTTTACCGCACAGATCCCTGTGCTACTCATACGCTGAGTTGGCGGGGACCGGTATCGAACTAGGAACCTTGTTGTTTCTAGCCGAACGCTCTACCGACTGAGCTAACCCGGTACCAAAATACTAATACTTGGTTTACTGCGCGTTACCACAGCAAAATAAGTATTTAGTGCTGATCGAGTTTTTTACATGGTGTGCTCATCATTGTAAAATGTGAAACTTGGATGGCTATATATATATATATATATATATATATATATATATATATATATATATATCCGATTCGTATTCTTACCCTGATGAGCTTGTCAGCGAAACCGAGTCGGTCGACCTGGCTCATTAGGATTAATATTACTATGTACTCTACTAAGGTATCGAGCACTCTCTACATTTTAGTTTTAGACACACCTAGTGGCATATACTTTTTTTTTCTTTTGGTCATGTGAAATAGTGCTAATCGATTATTTTGAGTTGGTAAGACTCCTTGTCTTTTCCTTTTTCTTCCAGGCAAGTCTTTGTAAAATATATTTACAAACGAATTATTTGTCTGGTTTTTCCTTACCTCAAGGGTTTACTAATAGTATAGTATAGTATAGTATAGTATATATATATATATATATATATATATATATATATATATATATATATATTATATTTATCGTTCCTCCTTTTCATCTTTTCATTATGTTCGATTGGAACAGATTAGCGTTATCACTTCCGCGTCTCTCTCTCTCTCTCTCTCTCTCTCTCTCTCTCTCTCTCTCTCTCTTTATATATATATATATATATAATATTATATATATATATATATATATATTCCCTACTCTCTGTTCCTTCCTTCTTTCCTTTGTTTCTTTATAATAAAAACAGAATGGTCCTTTTTTAGATGGAGTGAAGACACTCATAAAAAATAGGAATTCGGCACATAAGTAGAACCAGATAATTATGATTTACATTTTTGCATTTAGGGTTAGGGTTAGGGTTAGGGTTAAGATTAGGGTTAGGGTTGGGGTTTAGGGTTAGTTTAATGGGAAAATGAATAAATAATTTGGTTCTTTTTTTTTCTGGGTCACCCTGTAAACCTGTGACCCAGAAAAAACAGAACCCACAAATTTTGTAATAAAACTGTTAATTTTAATTAGGGGAGTTTAGGGTGAGGGTTAGAGGTTAGGCTTAGGCTTAGGGGTTGGGGTTAGGGTCGGGTTGGGGTTTAAGGTTAGTTTAATGGGAAAATAAATAAATAAATAATTTGGGTTCTGATTTTTCTGGGTCAATCTAATTTTGAGACCTTTCTGCAAGTTCAGCCAAAAGTTGTATATACAAAAGAAAAAAAAAAGATTTAGAATTGAA
>CM042145.1:124212375-124219875 GCA_023376005.1 Doryteuthis pealeii
AGTGTATACATATATCTTTATATGTGCATAGATTGATTACTGAGGCAGTTGTGTGAATCTGTATGTCCGGAGGAAACTTCGAAAATAAAACAATTAACGACAAAGTAAATATATATATACATTAAATATCACCAGGGCTTGGTTTTTTAGCAAAAACAATGAAGATTTGAGTTATATTTGGTTTTCTCTCACTCTCTCTGTTTTTCTTTCACTCTCTTTCTCTTTCTGTTTTCTCTCATTCCCTCTCTCTCTCTCTCTCTCTCTCACTCTCTCTCTCTCTCTCTCTCTCTCTCTCTCTCTCTCTCTGTCTGTCTGTCTCTCTCTCTCTCTCTCTCTCTCTCCCTGTCTGTGTTTCTCTCTCTCACTCTCTGTCTCTCTCTCTGTCTCTGTCTCTCTCTCTGTCTCTTGTCTCTCTCTTCTCTTTTTTCTCTCAATTTCTCTCTTTTTGTTTACTCTCTCTCTCTCTCTCTCTCTCTCTCTCTCTCTCTCTCTCTCCTCTGTGTGTTTTTCTCTCACTCTCTGTTTTTCTCTCACTCTCTCTCTCTGTGTTTTTCTCTCACTCTCTCTCTTTGTTTTTCTCTCAGTCTCTTTCTGATTTCTTTCTCTCTCTCTGTTTCTCTCTCTCTCTCTCTCTCTCTCTCTCTCTCTCTCTCTCTCTCTCTCTCTGTCTCTCTGTCTCTCTCTGTCTCTCTCTGTCTCTGTTTTTCTCTCAATTTCTCTCTTTTGTTTTCTCTCTCTCTCTCTCTCTCTGTTTTTCTCTCACTCTCTGTTTTTCTCTTCTTCTCTCTTGTTTTTCTCTCACTCTCTCTCTCTCTCTTTGTTTTTCTCTCACTCTCTCTCTCTTGTTTTCTCTCAGTCTCTTTCTGTTTTCTTTCTCTCTCTCTCTCTCTCTCTCTCTCTCTCTCTCTCAGTCTGTCTGTCTGTCTGTCTGTCTGTCTCTCTCTCTCTGCACCTTAAAACACCTATTTAAATATCGGTTTTCCGAGCAAGCTGGCTATTGGTAAGTGTCGCACTGAACTTGTAAATGTTTAGTAATTTGTATTGTTCCAACGTGTGAGTCGAGTTGAATAATGCATTAACTGTGTTTATCAAAATATTCAAGTTGTGTCTTTGTTGAGCTTGGCATTTGTTATGAATTATGTCTTTCTATATTCGTATTCTTTGAGAGACTTTGTTTGTTTTTCCTTTTGTGAGGCATCAAAGAAAAAACAGAAAGACCAAACAAAAGAAGTATATTCGCTTACTAAAAATATATTCAAATACAATTAATAGACATAAGACATGATGAAAGAGAATTCATATAGACGTTTTCATTATATACAATGAATTAAACATTTAAGGTATAAAAAAATTAAGTAGAATCATTTACGTAAGATAGATTATTATAATAGTGGAAAACACACTGACCTTGCAAGTGCGATGAATAACACCTGTGGTATGGATACATTTGAGACAGAGAGCATCTTTTCATAGGTAATAATTGAACGTTGTTCCAAACAAGGAGAATTACTGAATTTGATGAGGATGCTGCAGTTCTGAGGGGTGCGGTGCACCATTTCAACTTCATTAATCCACACAGACCCAAAGTGATAATATCTGTTAGAGTCCCATTTATGGGTAAAAAGATATGTTTCAAAATTATTCGTATTCGATATGAACATGTGCCCCTGCGCAAAAAAACCCCTCCTAAATCGTTGCCTGCTTTAAGCCGCTCAAAACGGCTCTCCGACCACTGCGATTCTACCATGAACCTCTGAGAGCGGCTCTCGTATGTGCCACTTATTTATACCGAAAAATCACTACGTGAACATCCCAGCCATATTCTGTTTTGTCTGTTAATAGACATTTCTTATTATATGTGTTTTATAATATATATATATTTACCAACCCCTCCGCACGAGCAGGATGTGACACAAAGTCAATTTCGAAAGCGGAGTTCAACAGGTTTGAATTCAGAGTTTTCCTTCTCCTAGACCAGTTGTCTAACCAAGGTTAAAGAGCCCGGTCTGTCCTACTATTTATCCATAGCTGGAGGGAGAGTAGGATTCATACCTTTCCCAAGGGTATTAGCACTAAGTGAAATGCAATTACCACATCCAGGATTTGAACTCGGGGCGACGAGTCCATTTCCCATGACTTTAACCATTACACCACGCACTTTCATGTGTTTTATAATATATGTGCAAGTATTATTCGACCGCTTATTGTCTTATTTGGGTAAATTTTACAAAACAGTTTTAACTAGACATAAACACAAAATATTAACTCTTTGCCACCTTGAAACCTCTCACAACGGTCTCCCACAAGGAACTGCCTCTACACATACCAAACCCAAGCAAAGTACAAAATTGATAGTTCATTTTAATTGAGTAGAAGGATTCAGATTACAAGAAAAATAGGATTTTATTTGAGTAGAATAAGTTCTGAGTTTAATAGATGATGAACCTTGAAATATCCCATCTAACAGGTAAAAAATAGCCGGAAAATTTGGTACAGCCGTGGGGAAAATTTGTTAAGCAAAGAGTTAAGAAACAATTACCCATCAATGCAAATGTGAAGGTGATTCTCTATGTATAAAATACCCATGGATTAGTTGACTTTAAGGGATTATCTACCAATGAAACAACAATAAGAGTTTGTAATTGTTATAGGTGATACACCCTATAAGACTAATGGAATGCGCCGACGGGTTACTATAAGTAACAGGGACAATTGTGGCTTGGGAGTAAGCCAATGCGAGTAAGCCAATAACTTTATTTGTCGGACGTAATTTCCACTTATCTGTATTGTATTTGTCTACTTTCTGTTAATACATTTTCCTACATTTGTTACCCGTGGTTTTGTTCTTATTTGACCCCTTAAAACCTCACAACAGTAATGTATAAAGGAATAGAAAGGATTGTCAAAATGTAAAAACCTACTCAAAAGTCCAAACCTATTTCTTTGCCCTTATATATGATATAATTTCAGATAGAAAAAATAACGGACTGTGGAGTGACTCAATATGTAATGAATAATGAATCAAAATTTATTAAGTTTGTTCCTAATCTTGAACCAGAAACACATTTCGTTAGAGTAGCTGACTGAAGTAGAGCTAAAGATCTTGTACAGTAAAGAGGAAATGCTTCTATCTATTTAAAAGACAGTAATGAATGTATTTGTAAATACAGTAGAAATGATTTATACATTACAAACTATCTATTAATAATGTAGATTCGCTTCCGGTTTTTGTCTGTAACAAAAATTATGTCACTTTGCCCAAAATCGTCATAACATAGAATAAATACACTCAAAATTTGAACATGCAGCATTAGACAGTCCTCATTGTTTTTAAAAACAAGTTTTAATAAATACATGACTGGTATTATATATCTATATAATAGTAAAGTCGTCGGGGCGGCCTAATGTCGGTATCAGCCATGCAGCGAGGGAGTCTATCCGCTTTTCACTAGCACTAGACCAAAGAGATTATTTTGGCGTCTGATGTGGAGCGCCACACCTACCATCAGCTCCTTACTTTACCGCACAGATCCCTGCGCTACTCATACGCTGAGTTGGCGAGGGTGGGTATCGAACAAGGAACCTTGTGGTTTCTAGCCGAATGCTCTACCGGCTGAGCTAACTTGTTTTATTTTAATACATATTTAAAGTTTACATTTCAAATTGTTTTATTTTTTAATCCTTTAACGAATTTGGTGAATTTACTTACTTAGGGTACACACTCACTGATATTGAATTCTTTTACTCCCACCCTTCAGGCATTATGTTTCAAAAATCTATTTTTACATCGCCCGGAGAGTGTTTTTTTATTTTGTACTAGTTATTATAATTAATGTTGGACTATCAGAGGTACGAGACATTTTATTTATAGACTTTACCAAATCAGCTGCAGGCATTGATCAATGAAAAACGACATAGAATGCATTTATAGTCGTTGGTAATTAACTTAAAATCAGTTACTAATTGGACTTATTACCACAAGGACCGTGATTGGATTCTCTGCTACAAGTACACTCTAGTTCTACCAAGGATATTAAGAATTACGACTGGATTCTCTACTACAAGTACACTCTAGTTCTACTTATGATTTCAAGGACGACAACAGACTTTCTACTTCATAGACGATACCCTTTCTACCATTGGATTAACCAATAAGTGATCTTAACACTTAAAATGGTGACCAGAATCGTAACAGGTCTTCATTTTTGACTATGGAACAATAGAAATATATCCAGATGCGCATTTATTTTAACGTTATCATTATTTTTTGGGTGTATCTAATTTATTTTTATGTTCTGTTTCTTTCAATGATCTTATCAGTTTAGATTGAAAATGACAGCAGAAAATGCGAAAATACAGAGAATGTTGTTAAACACTTATCCTACATCTACCTTCAAGGTAAATTTCAAACCGGAATAAGCGTACTGATAAAATCCTGAAGTGAATCGGTTTTAAAAGAATTATATTATCTTTGTTCGATAGTTTTTTTTAAACATTTTTTGCAAGAATTTAGAGTTGATCTATGGCTGTTTCATTTTTTATTTTTTCATTATTATATCTAACAAATATATGCACCATCCGGGTGCAAGTATTTACGTTTTAATGTAATAAAATATATTAAATTACAAAGGCTAATGAAACTAAATAAGAATGCAGATAAAGATATATGAAAGAGAGGGTGGTATAATTGACAAATAGAACAACTGAAACTTACTCTTCCATCACTCCTGTCTTCCATTGCTAAATTTTCCTAATTTAACAAGTTAGTTAAATAAGGAAGTAAATAATAAAATGACAGTTATTTCTTCTTGGTAATGGATTTCTTTTAAAATTTATTGAAGAAATCTTTACTCATAAAACCAAACAATTAGAAATCAATAATACCTAGCACATATTTATTAAAATCAAATTTTTAATATCAATATGCAAATTAGCCTTCCCTTTCACCCTGTAAAACGCTATTTTATTGTTTATATAAATAAAATTGCATGTTATTATTATGTAGACCCGCCCAACGGGGTGGGGGTCCAGTGGCTTCGGCCCTGGATCTTTACAAGTTAATAGCGTCGATCCTAGGGGGCTATCCCCCCAGGCAATACATGCCCCCTTGATTTAAAGGGGCAGGGCTGGGTTTATTGCCCAGCGCCTGAGGCGCCCCCTTTAGGGGGAATGCCAAAGGAATCGACGCAATTTTTGTTCTTTCCCACCCATGAGCTTTGGCTTGTGGGTGGGCCCACGTTAAAACGAGGCCTTGTGCCCAGCCCATGCAAGTAGGGTATGAGGCAAATACCTGTAGGTCAGGCCAACAGTATTAATGATATAAGACAATTTTAGTAATATTAATCTTAAATAAAAGATAAAATCATGAAGAATATGACATAAATAAGTAAGGGAATTGGGACTAGAATAGTGATATAGTTTCGGTTACAGACAGACACACACAAAATCTCTATTATAATAAGAGCTATATATTCTGTAATGCAAAATTTCTATAATAATAATAATAATAATAATAATAATAATAATAATAATAATAATAATAATAATAATAGATTTTCACCATACTACTAAATGGTATATGCACAAACTGGAATCTGTTCTAGAATATGAAACTAATAAAATTCTCTGGAAGTTTGAGCTACTGACTGATCACCTAAACCCGGATAGTACACCAGACCTATCACTAATTAACAAGAAAATGAAAATATCACACCTCGTGGATTTTTCTGTTCCGGCAGATCATAGAGTAAACGCGAAGGAGAACGAAAAGAAAGACAAATACTTGGACTTGCCAGAGAACTAAATAGAAAACAGTAAAACATGAAGGTAAAGGTGGTACCAATTGTAACTGGTATCCTTGGAACAGTTCCCAATGTTATGGAAAAGAGTCTGCATGATTTGAAAAACAAAGGGATAAGTTTTCTGAATACGAAGGGACTATGTTATCGAACCAATTTTCTGCTGAGCAAAATATTTTAAATTAGGAACATGAATAAAAATGAATTACCTAATGGTAGATTTGGTTTGTTTGTTCTGTTTTACGGCATATCAACCTCAGTGAGTCATTTAATGCCGATAAAGTTTTGAAATAAATCAATTCTTACTGGATAATACAATTTTTTTATAAATACATTTTTCTATTTAACCTATTTAGATGGGACCCTAACAGGTACTACCACTCCGGTTCAGAGTGGACCAGGGAGCAATGGTGATGAAGGGGTGATCCACATTCCCCAAACCTCCAAAACTGGAACCTCACCATCAGATAGAGTTTAACGTCATTCCCATGACATGTAGACCCGCAGCCACCGCCTTCTAGCACCCATATGATAAAAAGGGGTTGGGGCTTGCCATAAGGGCAATAGGGTTGGGAAAATCATATAGGTGCTAGGGCTGGACATGACCAGCCGATTGATCCGAGGGGGCCTCTCCGACGGCCCGTCTATCCTTAAGCATCACGGGTCGCCACCCACGGCCAACGGGTGGCCCCATTGGGGGAGTCTTACCCCTCTGTAGAGGTCCAGTCGGTGCCTAATGGTAGAAGGAAGCAGGTGGTTTTGTTCTCTTACTAAAGGAATCGATGAGAAGTGAATCACAATCAGCCTCGGTCAGTATTTGAACTCGTATCACCGATTCCAATTCCTACGGCAATACGCGTCACCATAAGCGTACCACAACAAAAAAGATATATAAAAGACATCGTCCTTAAGCGTTTAAATTTTGCTGTTTGCTGTTATTAATATTTTGCGAATGTTTTTACGTGGAATTATTGGGTTAGGGTATAGGCATTCGTAAAATTGTGAGTGGAGAGAATATATTACCTCATATCTGAAATATATGCACGCACGTTCCCCTCATTCACAATAACGGTATCGGAGGCAATAGTGATTGGTATTTCTTATATGTGAGTCTTCCGTTCATGCTGCAAGAAGATAAGAACTTCTCTCAAGAGAAATAATGGTCTCGTAACGGCGGCACTAAAACCATGAGAATTACTATGTCTCGTTTCCATGGATACGAACCGCGACGTATTGTTTGCCAGAACATTGGCCACTTAAAGTTGGCATTAAAGAATGTCGAATGTCATTAAATATAGAACGGAAATTATAGAAAGAATTACTTATAATACATTTTATACGCAACTATATATATATATATATATATATATATATATATATATATATATTAATAACTTACACACCCATTCATATTTAAACATACACACACACACATATATATATATGTATATATATATATATATATTATATATATAATATATATATATTATATATTATACTTACATTCCCATTAATATTTAAAGAAACACACACAGAGACATATATATATATATATAATATATATATATATATATATACTTACACTCTCATCCATATTTAAACATACACAAAACACACACACACACACAATATATATATATATATACTTACACTCCCATCAATATTTAAACATACACACATACATATATAGATAGTTTTTCTT
>CM042145.1:124224875-124255374 GCA_023376005.1 Doryteuthis pealeii
CTAAAAATCGTCTGTTAACAATTAACCGGTTCTGACGGTGTAAACGGAAAAAATGTCCCCAAGAATCGAGATCGCAAAAGGGGTGCCTAAAGGTTATATGGTCCACATCTTTTTTTTTTTTTGTAAATTCATCTTTTGGTCTATTTAACCCATAGATGGGACAATAACATGTAATACCCCTCTTCGAATAGGGAGCCTTCATGTCGTAATCGGGAGCCTTCAAGAAAAATCGAACTGTTCCTTTATTCAATCCACGGGGGGAGATTTCTTCTCATTCCGTTAACCATGACTGAGCGCAAGTGTTAATCGATGTCGAGTATTGTCTTTAGTATTATCGCTCTTGGTCAGGATTGAACATGCAACCAAATACATAGAACTGAATTAACTCAACCCTTATATCCGTTGCGCCATGTGTCCAATTGGAGACGTTGTGCAACGGCACGATTACGATATGAAGGCTCCTCAGTTCGACAAGAAGGTTCCAGAGTTGGACCTGAAACACCTGAAGAAGGCGGGAGGGCACACCAGCCGTAAAGTTGTATACATAACAATAAAGATGAGGACAATAGTCCGAATGATCTATATAATACAAATTATCAATCCTTATGTCAAAAGGTTAGGCAAGTAGAATAACACGTATTCTTCATATAGATCAAGTAAAAAGTATCACAAATGATATATATGTCAATGTTCTCGTTTAAAAGCAATTTGCAAGAATGTTTCAAAATCCTAGTGAGACGAACAAGATATGCTGGAGAAGCAAGGACGAATTCATAAGCAACGTCCTCTAATAAAAAACAAGCATATGGACATGCCAGTGCTAGGCATCCAGCAAAGACCTACATTGACCAGTTCTGCGCGGATAGTGGGTGCTGCGCAGAGGACCTCATAAAAAACGAATGATAGGAACAAGAGATTGTCATGGATATCCATGCTACTAGCGTGAGATGATGATTATGATTTTAAAAACCCTGAATTTATTAACGATTAAGGATTCCGCGAATCCCAAAAAATTAATCATTAAGAATGTTGAAAATGCTGAGATAAAACTCACATCAAAAATTATTTTCTTGTGTTTTACGAAAATAACTGAAATTTTCAAATAACATTTTTCGGGTTTAAAAATTTTTGAATTGTGTCTTTTAAAAAATGTTTATGATGTGATCTTCTGGATTTATCTTTCTAGAAATGTAAAAATTAGCGACTTGAATTTTTATTCAAATAAGCACCCCCTTGATCCTAACAATTTTTTATCTCGAGTTTTTGTTTAATAGAATAGCATATTCACCTATCCCTATGATATTAAGTCATTAATAAATAAAGTGCTAAAATTCCATTAAAATTGGACAGTTCCCTGATTTTTGGTAATTGTTTTAAGATTTAAAAAATCATTATCTCCCTTGAGTAATATTGTACATACAAACTAAATCATTTAAGTATTGCAAAGAGTCTTATCACTTTGAAACATATATATATATATATATTGATATATACAATGTTCTGGTTATATATATATATATATATATATATATATATATATATATATATATATATATATATATGTGTGTGTGTGTGTGTGTGTGTGTGTAATATATCAAGGAAAATGAAAAAACAGGTTTAAATGGGTTAAGTGGTGAGTTTAAACCTGTGTTTTTTTCATTTTCCTTGATATATTACATACCGTCGGATTCACTTCCTCTCTACACACACACACACACACACACATATATATATATATATATATATATATATATATATATTGATATATATATATATATACAATGTTCTGGTTTACAAGCAATTTGCAAGACTGTTTCAAAATCAGAATTGACTGTTGTTATAAAGTAAAAAGAAAAGAAAACGTTTACATAATATTGCAATGGATTTACAGACTTAATTCCAATTAGATATTGCAAAAGATTCTCATCACTTAGAAACATTTATTCATCCTTGTCTCTTTTGTCATCTTTAAGAGGGCAGTGCTCGACATTTTAGACAAGATGTTTCGTTTGCTATTCAGACCTCAAGGATGTGACGAACTTGACAGATTGTGTTAATGACAAGAGAAATAATTGTCTTCGATAAAAGCTGTGAGATTCCTCAACATCGTAACACGTCTAGTGCAATTAACACCAACTCCATGCTTTTTTTTACCTCGTTGATGAACGGTGTAAAACAGTAAGGTGACAACGTAAGGAGAAGGGGAAAAAACTTGAAGGTAGTTACAGAGGTAAAAAAAAGTGTTGAATAATGGGAGTGCGGATTTAAGAAAAATATTCACTTACTTAACAGAACCGCTTAAATTAATAAAAGAAAATGGTGGATTATTTTTGTATATATATATTTACCAACTCCTCCGCACGAGCAGGATACGACACAAGGTCAATTTCTTAAGCGGAGTTTAACAGGTTTTGAATTCAGAGTTGTCCTTCTCCTAGACTGGTTACCTAGCCATGGTTAAAGAACCCAGTCTGCCCTGCTATTTACCCATAGCTGGAGGGAGAGTAGGATTCATACCTTTCCCAAGGGTATTAGCGCTATGTGAAATGCAATTACCACGTCCAGGATTTGAACTCAGGGTGACGCGTCCATTTCCCATGACTTTAACCATTACACCACGCGCTTATTTTTGTATTTAAGGTGTGCTGAAGATTACAACTCTCTATTTAAAAACTCTTATACACGGCGTTGACTGCATTTATGGAATTAATCTACTATTTAAAGGCGTTGATAAATTGTCGCTCAATTGCTCGTCCGATGTACAGACGAACTGACGAGGATTATACAACTCTTTAACACGGATCACTGACAATGATTCAAACTGATACTACATCTTTCTACTTCAAGAAAGAATCAAACTTTATGCCACAAGAGATCTATACTGGACAATTGCTTTCAACTACAGCCCAGGAATGACCACACGAATCGTAACAGAATGTTCTTTTTTCTTAACGAGAGAATGTTGGTTGGTTGGTTGGGTTTTACGGCATGTCAACCCATTCGGTAATTCGAAACTTAAAAAGATGTTTTTGTTCTATTCATTCTTGATGGGTACTCAGTTTCAAAAACATTTGTTCTATTTAACCCATAGATAGGACTCTAGTATGTACTCTCACTCCCGGTCAGCGTGGACATTGGAGCAATGGTGATGAAGGGGTGCTCCACATTCCACAGACCTCCAGAACTGAAACCATATCATTAGATAGAGTTTAACGTCATACCCTGGACAATAAGACCCTCAGCCACCAACTTCTAGCACCCATATAAGGGCACTAGTTTTGAGACAATAATATAGTCCTAGGGCCTGACGTGACCAGCCGAATGATTGGAAGTGGCCTCTTTAACCGCACGTCCTCCGTAAGTAAGGGGCTAAAGTGGAGTGTTGCCTGTCATGGACTGCTTAGCCACTAGGGTTCCATCTTTAAGCATCACAGGTCACCACCCATGGCCAATAGGAGGCCCCTTTAGGGTGGTATTGCCCCTCTGTAGAGGTGCAGTCGGTGTATTCTAAAGCCCCATCCGACAGCGCTGAAGGCGAGAAGAATTTAAATTCCAATACAGGTGTGACCCGCCCAGTCGGCTGGGCCGTTAGAATGCACCGACTGCACCTCTGCAGAGGGGTAAGACTCCCCCAATGGGACCACCTGTTGGTCGTGGGTGGCGAGCCGTGATGCTTAAGGACAGAGCCCAGGTGGATGAGCAGTTCATGACATGCAATACCCACTTTGACCCTATCTTGGGCTAGACGGGCGGTCGGAGAGGCCCCCTCCGATCAATCGGCTGGTCACGTCAAGCCCTAGCACCTATATGATTTTCCAAACCCTATTGCCCTTATGCCAAGCCCCAACCCCTTTTTATCATATGGGTGCTAGAAGGCGGTGGCTGCGGATCTACATGTCCTGGGAATGACGTTAAACTCTATTTGATGGTGAGGTTCCAGTTTTGGAGGTTTGGGGAATGTGGAGCACCCCTTCATCACCATTGCTCCCTGGTCCAATCTGACCCGGAGTGGTAGTACCTGTTAGGGTCCCATCCATGGGCTAAATAGAAAAATGTATTTATAAAAAAATTGTATTATCCATTAAGAATTGATTTATTTCAAAACTTTATCAGCATTAAATGACCCACTGAGGTTGATATGCTGTAAAACAAAACAAACCAAACCAAACAAGTGTGACGACAAACTGCATCTGGTAGTGATGTTCCCATTCTGGAGCTCTGGGGAGTGTGGAATAGCCCATCATCGTCATTACACCAAAGAACACTTTGACTCGCAGTGGTAGGTACCTGTTAGTCTGTTATGGTTAAATAGATTAAGAAATATGTTTAAAATATTGAATACTCAACAAGAATGATTAAATGTTAAATTAGGCATAGAATAACCCAACAAAGGATGACATGCCGTAAAAACCAACCAACTAATCAACCAATAAAAGTGTGAAGAGAACACCTAATTTCATTTTTAGAGTAAGGATAGATGTATCATAGTTTCGGGCTACTCGAGCAAAGGATTGCTATTGCATTTTCTACTTTGCTAGGGAAAGCATTTGATGACAAGGCTTCTGAGCGAACGATCTAATCAATAGGAAATTACTTTTACTGCTAAACGTTAAAATGCCGGATTTTGAACTCGATTGTTTTGCTAAACAGGAAGAAGAAATTCACGTTCAATTTCGTTACTATTTGATGCGTATTTTTATCAATATAAAAAGTTGTAGTTTTAACCTAGATAAAAATTATTCCTTTTAACAGCGTTTTTAGGGGATTCGAGTATACAAACAAACTCTAGAATATTGACACATTAATTGATATTAGATATAACTAGCAGGAGTATGCGCCCCTACCCACCAGCGTAAGTATTTTTTAGTTTTAATGTAATGAAATATATTAGTAAGACTAACGAATTAAATAAGAACGCAGATAACAAGTTTAGAGCTATTTTAATTATATTCTAATTGGTTTCTATTTAGAATCATTCATATAATTGAGTTAATACGTTGGAGAATAAAAAAATAATATTACAGATCAATAATTTCAAATAATCATTTATTAAACCCGGTTTTGTTATAACTAGTATGCAAATTAACGATATCATATATATGTAAACCTTTATTTCTTAGTGATATATAAGACACATTGCAGGATTTTAAACGGTCTAATATGGCAAATCTTACGCTGATCTTCAGACACATGGTTAATAAATAAGATTTCTTCTATGAATTAATGATTCTGACTAAAAAGTGACGTAGTTTCGGTTACCGACAGGCAGGTGCCGAATCCCAATTATAATAAGAAATAAGATAAAGAATTTTCTTTTTTTTTCTTAAAAAGAGCAGGATCTAAATTTCCCATACAAGCGGGAAGAGAAAACTCAAATTCCTTCTTGCAGTAAGGATAGGTGTATCAAAGTTACGGGTTACGCGAGCAAACGATATTACATTTTCTACTTTGCTGGGGAGGAAGCCATTTTATGACAAAGTTTCTGAGTCAAAGATGTAATCAAGAGGAAAGTACTTTTAGTGCTAGAGGTTCACATGCCAGATTTTAAACTCCGTTCTTTTGTTAAACAGAAAGACTGAATTCACGTTTAATTTGTACTATCGATGTGTATATTTTATCAAATGTTCGTCACACAACCAGTGATAGCACGTACGATACCCTGCTCTCATCAGCTGCCAACTAGGAGTGATAACACAGTTTCGGTAGCTAAGGCAGGACTGCCACTTCCTAGCACTACCAAGCAGCTTTCGTCACCGGATAGGGTATTAAAAAAAATAAGAGGAAATAATGCAGAGATGAACTTATAAGATCCGTTCATCTGAGAAGCTTTGTTATCAGTGCAGTTTGTTATTCAAAAACGCGTTTGTTTTCGGCCGTTGACTTGATTACGCGATTGCAGATATTACGAAACAACACGGGAATGATGATTCTGCGCGCATATCATTCGTGCTGAAGACTTTTAAACCTCGACCAGATCCAACTAGATGCCTTTTGCACCGTGGTTTGAAGACGATGTGAGGCAATTTTCAAACAGCGGTCAGTGATTCCTATTTTTGAAAGAAACGAAATGAGTGAGTGTCCTAGAAATCCACGACACTCAACCTCAATAGGAATGACATGGCATGTCCAACCCTTTTCCACGCGGTCGGCACGGAGTGACTGGTACCGTTTTTTTTCGCCGTGTGCTTCCTCCTGGTTTTCTACCCACGGTATGGTTAATATACATACATATTTACCAAGCATGATGCAGCATAATGTCCCTTTCTTAAACAGAGTTTAAGATGGCCTGAATTCAGACTTTTCATTCTCCTAGACTGGTAGCCTAAAACATGGTTAAATTGCTCAGTTTGCTCTACTATTTACCAATATCTAGAGGGAGAGTAGTTTTATGCATACATAACCAGGGCTATTAGCGCTATGTGAAATACAAATGGTACGTACTGAGGTTTTTACAGTACCAAATCGATATATGTTGTATACCCTTTCTTTACTTCTTTACTTCTTACTTCTAGTCGTCTTTTCTTTGGTTCTATCTTCTAACATCTTGCGCCTGGGTCTGGAATCTTCTAAGGTCTGGTCTTCTATGGGGATTTCGGGTCTGGTTTCTGCTAGGGATTTCTCCTTATCAGAAGCCCTGTGTCATTGTTAGTTTTTAGGTAATAAACACAAGACTCCGATTTGCTTTGATGTTACTTTATTTGTAAATCCCCAACCAGACATAACATAGCGCGCGTATGCAGAGTTACAGTTTTAGACAGAGCATCAGGCCGACTGCTCTGTCTGATGTCTAACTGCAAACTGGGGACTCTGAAAAAGGTCCCACGTGACTTCACATATTTGGCGGGCTTCTGTAATTTTCCATAGAAGGACCCGGCCATGGTATGAAAGGGGTCATCCCCTCAGAATTATAGGGGATTGACAATAATCTCATGCAACCGCATAGATTATGCAACCCAAACAAGGTTTTAAATAGATTTTCCATGAGAGAAATAGGTCTCACCAAGCAGAGGTCTCTAACAAGCAACACGTAACACAAATGAACTAGTATCGTTATGCTAGTGTAAGAATAACCTGTTCGTACACATTTTAGATTTACAAATTTAAAAAAAGACCAATTATTTTCTTGACTAAAATAATTATTCACATTTAATTAAACTTAATTAAACAAGTGAAGTGGAAATTAATCAAACTGGAGACTTAAAAAAAATATTTCATACGCAAAGACTATCAAACTGAACAAAAACAAAATGTTTGCATCGATAAAATTTACACTGGATTCAATTAAGATATTCCAAATAATTGTGAAAACGTTCGCAAAATATATCAATTATATAAGATAATATGAAATATCTATGATCTTTGTAGTGGAAAGTATTTAAGAAGGTTAAGCATTTAATTTTTTAAAAATAGTAATCCATTCTCAAGGCATTGTTAATATGTGGAAAAAAAACAAAAAACGAAAATTTAATCTTGGCAAATACTTCAACTATAATAAGATCATTCTCTGAAAACCTTGTGTTTTTATGTTTTATAAAAAAAATTTTTTCTGAGAACAAAATACATTTTGTGGACCTTCCTTTTTTATAAAATATTGAATTTTCTCCCGTTGGAACCAGAACAAAACTTTATATATATATATATATATATATGTATATATATATATATTTGGGAATAAAAAGGCCTTAAATACCATGGGTATCGTGGTTATGGACCATTTCCACTCGCGAGTATGCTCACGAGCTTCTTCAGACCACTGATATATTTTATTTAGACAGGCACATGGCCAAACTCATTTTATATTCATACATTTCACCTCCCTCATTTAGGGGTGGTCATATTGCATTCTTTCTTTTCAAGTGTCTTTTTTATTGGTGGAAATTTTTTTTTTTTTTCCTTTGGTTGGCGGTGTTTTATTTCCTTTGTCTGCTAGTCACTTTGGTAAATTCCTAAGTTTATTTTGACTGACCAACAGGATTTTGATTTATGGTCTAGATGTCGTTTCGCTCTAATTGGGTCAAGTGGAAAGCAGGGGAGATATGTCTTTTTTCTCAGCGGGTGGGGGTATCTGAGTTTACTTTATTAGGGCTATCAGCCATTCTTGTGGTATCTAGTGTGTATCATTTATTAAAGCATATCGATGAATATGTAGATAAATCCGGCAGTATATATATATATATATATATATATATATATATATATATATATATATATACTGCCGGATTTATCTACATATTCATCGATATGTATACAAGGTGTGGCATAAAAGTATCTAGACTGAAGTTGTATTTACTAAGATAGAAAAGAACAATGAACGGAACGTTATTTTTTCAGAATACAAGGTGTGTTATAAAAGTATCGAAATTAAAGCTGTATTTACCAAGATAGAAAAGAACAATGAATGGAACGTTAATTTTTTCAGAATACAAGCTGTGTCACAAAGCACAATAAATCTCGATACGTTTTTGACACCTTGCGTATATCAATGAACAGTGAGATTGCATAGCTCTCCTTAACTGACAGAGAGCTCTCAGTTGCCTTTTGTGTTTATATCAGTAAATTCTCTTTCTCAAAGATGGCCCGGATGTAAGAACTCTGACTGGCAAGTCGGTCGAGTTCTGATGCTGTCTTGAACCAACTTGCTTATCTAGCGGCACTGATGAGCCGCGAAACGACTGGATGTGGATGACTACATTTATATATACACAGCAGTTTTGCATAACTTAGTTTAGATGAAAAAGTTAATCAGTTCCGCATCAGTACGAAAGATCTTTTTTAAAGTTACAATAACACGAGGTGAGTGGCCAACGTCAAGGCCTGCCGTATTCTCGAAGGAAGCGGCTAGGCTTTGCCTAACATTTAGGACTGTAGAATCGAACCCGCTTCCTTCAGAATGCAAACATTGGCACCGAAGTCGAGAAGCTACAGTCCCGGATGTAAGCGCCAGGTGCCCGGGTGATAGCTATGAGGATTCCGGTGGCCGCGTTTGGCTCGAGAATCTCGTGTGTGGGGCGCAGACACCCGGATGTTGAGGAGAAACTAGTATAAGTAGAAGTGGGGTGACGACAGGAGTCGAGTCGCGATTTTGAGTTGCTGAAGATTTTGCGACGATGGATTTTTCAGCTGCTGAAGATTTTTGAGTTGATAAAGATTTTTTACCTCACCTCATACTGTCGTATTTTACTCCAACCCTCCTATCTTCATTCATATATATATATATATATATATATATATATATATATATATATATATATATATATATATATATATATATATATAATCAGGGCTGGGTTAGCTCAGTCGGCAGAACATTCAGCTAGAAAGCACAAAGTTTCTAGTTCGATACCGGCCCTCACCAACTCAGCTTATGAGTAGCACATGGATCTGTGTGTTAAAGTAAGGAACTGATGGTATGTGTAGCGCTCCACCTCAGACGCAAAAACAATCTCCTTAGTCTAGCGCTTATGAAAAGGGGATAGACTCCCTCGCTGATAGGCTGATACCGAACTGTCAAATATTTATTTTTTCTCCTCTAATTTTCTAGCTACAAATATTATGCCTCTTTATATTTTTTCCACTTTAGATCTTTTTTTTTTCGTTTCCTCTTCTCATTCCTTTCTTTCGCTTTCCTTTTCCTTTCCCTTGTTCATATTCTTTCTTCATCCTGCACATATTTCTTCTTTATGTCTGCTTTTGTTACATATTAATTGGATCCCTATTACTTTTTAAGGTAGTATAGAAATCCTTATGGCGATCAGTACAGCTGATGGCCTTGAGAGTGAGTGACAATGCTTGACCACACTCTCACCTTGCGTTCTGGGGATGGAACGTGGGAACGGAAGTCAATAGAAGCCCTTCCGGTTTAAGATGTAAGCAACTCAGAGTTGCAGTTAGACAGTTGAGAGTTAGGACTTAAGCTAGCAAGATGTGACTCTCCGCGCGCATTGTCTGGCCTGGGGTTCATGAATAAAGTAATATCATTGTAAATCGAAGTCTTGTTGTTATTACTAAAAGCTAACAATGACACAAGGCTTCTGATAAGAAATGGTCCCCAACAGAATCAGACACGGAAACCCCAGATAAGAAAGACCAGACCAAGATAGAAGATAGATGATAGAAGATATACCAGATCCGGCCAGAAGAGAAGTATATAACATAATATATCTATTTGGTACCGTGACGACGCCGCTACATTACACTTTACCTATTTTCCTCTTCATCAATCATCCTCGTTTCTCTTTCTTCATCCTTCATCTTTTAAATCGACTTCTACCTCCTCGTTAATTTTTCCCTCACACTCTTTGGCTTCTCACACAAATCATAACTAGTGATTTCGTGTCCCACTAGGGGACCCATACATCCGGCCTTGCGGCACAGCTAAGCAACCTTAGAAAACTACATTAATAAGACTAGCAAAATAAAAAACACCCTCCGGGCGATGTAAAAGTAGATTTTTGAAACATATTGCCTGAGGGGTGGGAGTTAAAAATTCAATGTCAGCGAGTTTGCACCCTAAGTAAGTAAAATCTTCAAATCCATTAAAGGAGTAAAAAATAAAACAATTTGAAATGTAAACTTTAAATATGTATTAAAATAAAACAAATTATATATTAGATATATAATACCAGTCATGTATTTATTCGAACTTGTTTTAAAAAACAATGAGGACTGTCTAATGCTGCATGTTCAAATTTTGAGTGTATTTATTCTGTTATGACGATTTTGGGTAATGTGACGTAAGCAGTGACGTAATTTTTGTTACAGACAAAAACCGGAAGCGAATCTCCATCATTAATAGATTCGACCCAAGTCTTGACATCTACCGACGTAAGCAGTTACATCAGCTAGTACTATTTATACTAAGCTATTTATACTAGGAATTGATTTTCTAATAATGATCTTTAGATGTATATATACTTATCTATACATTTGCAATTGGTATGTGCATGTATATATACCCGGATGAAACTATGAAAATTAAACAATTAACAACAAATTAAATATATATACATTAAATATCACCGGTTCTTGCTATTTGAGAAAATTACGAAATGTTATTCATATTAACGAAGATATCGAGAAATTAATATATATCTTATTATAATGGAGATTGTGTGCTTTTCTGTCTGTAACCGAAACTATATTACTACTCATATCACTATTCCCTTAGTTATTGACATCACATGTTCCATGATTGTATTTTTATTTAAACCTCAATTATTAATAAAATTGTTTTACATTAACCATATCTACATACTGACAACATGCAATTATATTTATATATACAACAAAATAGTGGTTTACAGTGTGAATGGGAAGGCTAATTTGCATATTGATATTAAAAATGTGATTTTATTAAATATGTGCTTAGTATTATTGGTTTCTAACTGTTTGGTTTTATTTTAATGAATATAAGCAAAAATCTCTTCAATGAATCTTAAATGAAATTCATTAACAAGATAAAATAACTGTCATTTTATTATTTACTTCCTCTTTTAACTAAATACTTAAATTAGAAAAAATAACAATGAAAGACGAGAGTGATGGAAGAGTAAGTTTCAGTTGTTCTATTTTTCGATTATACTCCCTCTGTTTTAAATCTTTTTATCTGCATTCTTATTTAGTTTCATTAGACTTTCTAATTTAATACAATATTTTATTACATTAAAACTTAAATACTTGCACCCGGAGGGTGCATATATTTGCTAGTATATATAATGATAATGGGTCTACGATACTAACTTACTAACGATTACTAAGTTTTTGTCCCCTCCCAAGGTGATGCTGGGTAGCCGCTTCTAGTATTGAATAAACCTTGAAAAGGCTTATGAAAAACGAAAACACTTTTGATACACACTGATATTTTATCTTGGAACTTCAAACACTGTTTAAACTATTCACTGTCGAATATTTTCATATATTGACTAGATATGATCGAGTAAGTCATATTCTTCAATTGGTAGCTTTCTTTCCGATTTCTTCTCATCTATCAAGATACATCACCATGCTCAACAACTCTCGAATCATATCCTGTTGTCATTGGCGCTTGTGGACAGAACGCGATAGGAATCAACCGCCTCCCACCATCTCCTTACTTGTCGCTTCTCTTCCTTTTTGACACCAATTATTCCTGCTGCTACTGTTGCTGTTATTGCTGCTCCTGCTTTTGTTGTCATCGGCAATTCTAGTTTGATATGTTTTTATTCGTAATTTCCACACGTAAGTTTTCCTTTGTTTTTTGTTTTTTTATAAGGGGTCCAATTTTATTTTTTTTATTAGGAAATTTTTATCATTCCCGTTCGTGTGATGCACACACACACACACACACACACACACAATATATATATATATATATATATATATATATGTGTGTGTGTGTGTGTGTGTGTGTGTGTGTGTATTTGAGCAGCATTTCTTCATTCATACATGTAGAATTAAACTCGAAAAGATCAAAAATAAAATTGTTAAAACAGTTGATGTGTCTTTTGTTTAATTCTACATGTACACACACACACACACACACACACACACACACATATATATATATATATATATATATATGCGTTTATGTGAGTGCGTATATATATACATATATATATATGCGTGTATGTGTATATATATATATATATGTATATATATGTACATATATACATGCGTGTATGTATGTGCGTATATATATATATATATATATATATATATATATATATATATATATATATACACGTTTTCTTTCCTTACAATTTGTTAAGATAGGGTTTTACAGACGAAATATCACTTTGTTTTCATTCTACTTTTTACAATGAATCCATAGGATCTCTTCTCAAGCAGGGACTTGACATTTTTTTTTACAAATAACAAATAGCGCAAACCATTGGGATATTTCTTTTGTTACGAATTGTGCCCGTTAGTTGTCTTCAAATTTTAAAAAATATAAAAATAAAAGATTTGACAAAAAAACTAAGATGAGGAGAAGAATTATACTGCTAGCATCGACGATAAATTTCTTCCTCCTTTTGTCATGGTGAAAGCAACAAAAAAGAATTATTACATTTCTAGGTTTCTAGATTTTTTTTTTCGGAATATACGACTCCTTGAAATTCTGATTAGAAAGACCTTCCTTCTAGAATAAAAAACTAAAATCAACCGTTTATTGGATAGCGCTGTTTTTAGACCTGCTTCCCGACAAAAAAAATCCTTCAGAATAGGGATTACCTTAAATGGAGTACACCATTTGCTTGATTAAGCGACGTCATCTCGTACTGTCTTTACCCACCGAAATAAACTGAATATAAAAAAGCAGCTCTGCTCTGTGTAATTTAAGGCAAAGAACACAATCATCGAAAAAGAAAATTAGATTAAACTCTCAAGGATGATCCGCCTCGGAACCCCAAGATACTGTGTAAAATAGTTAAATGAAAAATAAATGTAGATAAGAGTAGAAAGTTACTAGAATTTTGGGGATGACGTATGAAAGGCTACCTGTCGATCTCTGATTGGTCGGTGGATGTCAACAGGCGAAAAGTAGAAGAGTGATAGAAAGGGAAAGTGAAGAGTTCTCAGTCTGAGCTGTGAATTTGAAGAGAACGGACGCAAGATGAGTGTGTTCTCCTAGGAATTTTTTCTTTGTGATGAAATAAATGAGCTTAGAAAAAAGAAGAACGTCTTCTGTTTGTTATTAAGAACTATTAATGGCACAAGACAAGATATCCCGAAAAAAAAAAAAGATTCCCAAGTAGTTCCAGACTCCTTGAAGAACAGCGAGAATGCCAATTCAGTGAAGGACCAGCACAGCTTGGATCGGTGCGGCAAAATAGGAAGCTGATGGTAGGTGTGGCGTTTCACCTCAGACACAAAAACAATCTCCTACATCTAGCGCTAGTGAAAAGAAGAATCCATTGATGAATTTCAAAATTACGCCACTCCACCTACTTTACTCATCAAGGACGGTGTATTTTTTTTTCTTTTTCGAAACAGGTATTTTCTACGTTGCAAATCCAAGAAATATATTTTTTTAAAGTTAGACAAATATATGTAGACTGGATTTAGCGTTGTAATCTCCCTGTATGTATTTTCCCAATCGCTCCACACGACCAGGATGTGACACAATGTCAACTTTCAAGCAGAGATTAACAGGTTTGAATTAAGAGTTTTTCTTTATCTAGACTGGTTTCCATACTAAGGTTTAAGGGTCTACGATATCTTATTTACCTATGGATGCAGGGAAAAGGGTTGTATATATAACGCTCCCGAGGATATTAGCGGTATATGAATTGCAAACAGCCTCATCAAGAATTTGAATTCAATTCGCCGTGTCTATTTCCAATGAATACACTACGCGTCTTTACCTGAATGTATCACGCGTGAAACTTCGTGTCTTGAGAAGGACGAGCACCACCAAAAAATCTCCCTGTAGTGCGATACACGTTCTTAGATTTTGAATATATTAAGGATTCGAACTCAGTTCACCGTGTCCATTTCCAACGATTATAACCATTACACCACGCGCCTTCAGTTGCGTGTATTACGGGTGAAACTTCGTGTCCTGAGTTAGACGAGCGCCTCCAAATGTCTCCCCATTGAGCGATACACTTTTGTAGTTTATTTAATACCAATTTTCCATAATTAATTCACTTAGTTCTCCCCTCCTTCCATTCTCCCTCACTATTCTTCCATTCTTTCTTTCTTGCAACGTTACCAACAACAATAGCCTTAAAGATGATTTCATCCCACGACATTAATTTTACTGTCGGTTTTCCAGAAATTGCAAACTGATAGATTTAATGTAGGTTGATCTCATTTAGATTTTAGTATTAATTTTCGTACATAGAATATACTGACTCTTACCTCTCAAAAAAAAAAAAAAAAAAAAAAAAAAAAAGAAAAGCGGTCCATGATATGTACATAGCATTCAACTGATCTCATATATCTATTTTCCAACCCCTCCACACGAGCAGGATGTGACACAATGTCAATTTCTTAAGCGGCGTTCAACAGGTTTGAATTCAGAGTTTTCCTTCTCCTAGACTGGTTACCTAGCCATGGTTAAAGAAACCAGTCTGCCCTGCTATTTACCCATAGCTGGAGGGAGAGTAGGATTCATACCTTTCCCAATGGTATTAGCACTAAGTGAAATGCAATTACCACGTCCAGGATTTGAACTCGGGGCGATGAGACCATTTCCCATGACTTTAACCATTACACCACGCGCTTCCTACAACGAATGATCTCTTATAAGAGATTTTGCTAAGTCAATATACGCATAGGAAAAGCATGGACTGCTATAGACAGATTATCAATATATGGAAATCTGATCTCTATGATAAAATAAAGCAAGAATTCTTCCAAGCTGTAGCCGATTCAGTGCTACTGTATGGCTGAATCTCTTGGACTTTAACGAACACATTGAAGTAAATAGCTAGAGTGAAACAACAAAAGAATTCTGCCTGCAGTCTTGATTACATTTTTAGAAGCAGCACCCCAAAAAGTTCCTATACGGCCACTTACGACCTATCATTCAAATCCATCCAAGTTAGACAAGACATATTGGACACTACTGGTGAAGCAAGGATGAACCCATTAAGTCTACCAGGAGTGATATTATTATTTTTTTCCTTGTGAAGTTTTCCCACCAGCGTTAGCTGGTGTTCTGGGTGACAATAAGTCTCCTCAGGTTCACGGGATTCTTCTGAGTATTCTAGCCTATCTCAAATGTGTTGTCTATATGGTCTCAATCCTTTCTGATTTCCAATTCCTCCAGTCTGTTTTTTTTTTAAATTTTTGGTGACCGTCTATGCGTACCTACTACAATTGGTATCACTTTCATCCTCATATACCCCAGCTTTTTCAATTCTCTAGCAACGTCCAGGTATATTTTTTTTTCGTTATCTCTCATCTTCACCCTATGTTATCTGCTGCAACTGAAAAATCTATCAGTTCTTTTTATTGGTAATCAATACTTGCTCCGGTGTTCTGGCTGGGATAAGGTGATCCTTCTTTATCCCAAAGTCTCAGAATTTTATTAGTTTCATTCTCAAGAACTGATTCTGGTTTATGCATATATCATTTTGTTGTATGATCCAAATTTCGTTCCTAGTTCGATTTACACAGTTTTAACTAGTGGCTTCTCATTGAAGTCTGAGTGACAGCAAATATCAACAAGTCTATTTCTTCTTATTCCGCTTATTCTTATTATAGCAGAAAAAAACTGTTTTCGTTTTAGTTTACAGCTCAGGTTACTTTCTCATTTTGTAAGCAAAGAAAAGATATCTCTTGTTCGGTCAGTCATCATTCGTGGAATTCATTACATATTTCTATGAATTTTTCTTTCTAACGTTGTTAGCAGCAGTTTCTCCTCTTCTAGTCGTAAATATTTTTATAGTTTAAATACCATTTCATTTTTATTTTGCGCTTTTTCCTTTTATTATCATTATCATTATTATCTCTCATCTCCTGTAACAAACACCGACTTAGCGTTTGTTTAGTGTTTGTTTATGAATATCTAAAACATTTACGTGATTTATCGTATTACAAAGTATATATCATTTCTCACTTTTTAGATATTGTGTCATTAGATCAAAGCAAGCATTTAAAGCTTTTTTAAAACGTCATTTTTATTCGTGTATATTACAGTAAAAAAATATTTTCGTTATGGAAGCATTTTATAGTCATGAAAGAATGTCATCGGGGGTATCTGAGAGCAGGTTTATTCGTTGTTGAACAGAGATGGATGTTGTTGTCATGTGCAATTTGATTTATCATTGATTTGGAATCGCTAATTTTATTTGGCAATATCAAACTAAGCATAACAGTTTGCATTGTAGTCGAATTCATGCCGTGTAAACGACCGTTGAAAGTGTAGTCAGATTTATGCCGTAAAAACGACCGTTCAAAGTGTAGTTCGAATCATGTCCCGAAAAGGACCGTTCACAGTGTAGTTTGATTCATGTCCAGAAAAGGACCATTCACAGTGTAGTTCGATTCATGTCCCGAAAAGGACCATTCACAGTGTAGTTCGATTCATGTCCCGAAAAAACCGTTCACAGTGTAGTTCGATTCATGTCCCGAAAAGGACCGTTCACAGTGTAGTTTGATTTACGTCCCGAAAAGACCGTTCACGGTGTAGTTCGATTCATGTCCCGAAAAGGACCGTTCACAGTGTAGTTCGATTTATGTCCCGAACAGGACCGTTCACAGTGTAGTTCGATTTATGTCCCAAAAAGGACTGTTCAAAGTGTAGTTCGATTTTATGCCGTGTAAACGACCGTTGAAAGTGTTGTAAGGTTTAATCCGGGAAAACGACCGTTCACAGTGTAGTTCGATTCATGTCCTGAAAAGGACCGTTCACAGCGTAGTTCGATTCATGTCCAGAAAAGGACCGTTCACAGTGTAGTTCGATTCATGTCCAGAAAAGGACCGTTCCCAGGGTAGTTCGATTCATGTCCAGAAAAGGACCGTTCACAGTGTAGTTTGTTTTATGTCCCGAAAAGGACAGTTCTCATATATTCGGATCTATGTCCTTAA
Organism: Doryteuthis pealeii; assembly: GCA_023376005.1. Classification (NCBI taxonomy): domain Eukaryota; kingdom Metazoa; phylum Mollusca; class Cephalopoda; order Myopsida; family Loliginidae; genus Doryteuthis; species Doryteuthis pealeii. The sequence continues at coordinate 124,242,393 of CM042145.1, forward strand.
AAAGACAATTCAATTGCTGATCAGGCTAACGGCTGTACCAGCCGTTAGACTGCTTGGGCTGCTGTTAGCTGAACATCGTCAACCGGGTGATTCCTTGTGGTCAAGGGACGTATGTTTCAGTTGTTCGCATATAGTTGGATATTTATTATTCCAAAGGCATTCAGCATTATAAAAAGAAAATAGGTATTTTTTCATCTCTTCACTTCTTTTCTCTTCGCTTGAAAATGATATGTTATTTTTAAAATAGGCAAGATAATCACTTTACAATCACGTTGTATATGCGAATGTGTATGTGTGTATGTATGTGTGTGTATGTATGTGTGTATGTATGTATGTATGTATGTATCCCTGTGTGTTACAAACCAAGTGTAATCGACATGGAAAATTCAATTTTTCTAAATTCTAAAATTTCAGTGTATAACTTCGCCCAATTGAGAATGAAAAGAATGGGATTATGTCAACACTACTTAATCAAATTGTTTCAGGGGTACTTTGACAACCGGAAGACCTTTTTGAAATACGACAACTAAATGCAAAAGGGAGTATTTTGTAATAAAGTAACGTTTCATTCATTGTTAATCTTTTTAACACAGCTTGAAAATCACTATTTTGTCAAACAGATCTTGCAATCAGCGAGTACTGGCGGTTTGCAGACCTCAAAAGAGTGCTCCAGGGAAAGAGATTTGGCTCCAATGAAAAAGTGATATCGGAAACTGATGGCGTATTTTGATGCCAAAGACAAATCGTCCTACAAAAAAGGCATAGATTTGTTAAAGAATCTTTGGAATCAGTGTATCACCCTAGAAGAAGACTATGTTGATGAATGAAGTCGAATTTTACCTAAATGTTGTTTTATTAGTAAAGCCCAGGACTTATTGAGTGATGTTTTAGGTACAACCAGCGAGAGATTGCCATGGATATCCGTGCTACTAGCGTGACATAATGATCCTATTTAAAGTGAGAGGTATGTTATAGTTTTTTTTAATCAATAGTATTTTTTGACTGTTTCTTTTAAGAAAATATACCTGTGGTATATATAAGTCAACCCATCTATCGAAATATACACACAATACAACGACAAATTTACATAGGTTTCTATTTTTTTATGTTCGGTTCGTATTATAATTTGCTCTTTTTTACCTTTCTTTCTATCATACGTAAACCTGGGAATCTAAATTCTGATTTCGTCAAAAAAAGATGTCGATACCATTTGTGGCATTATTTTCCTTATATATCAACGTGAATTCTCAGAGGAACAGTCGAAAGGGGAGGGGGTTGAAAACAAAAATAAAATGTCCAACTCAATGAACGCCAAATAATGATCATTTACCGCAGGGTGTTTTTAAAAATATGGAATTTGTCCTATTAGAACACAATGTTTCCTTTTTAGCCTTTTTAATTATTTTATCATATATATATATATATATATATATATATATATATATAATATATCATTGTAATGTATTTGAATCATGTAAATGCTAAACAAAGATAATGTTGTTTTTTTTTCAATGTAATAGCCAGGGGAAAAACGAACGTCCTGTTAGAAACTACGTTGGCGCATGCGCATTACATATTCAAACATGTATCCTGACTTATTCCTGAATATTGAAACGAATGCCCATTTAGCCGCGTCTTCATTCAATTCAACAAGCTAAAATCTACCTCTAGCTATGCGTGAAACGATCTATTCAAAGCGGCTCTCTTGCTCTAGAGCCTAACCACTCTTGGAAAAGGACAATCGTAATTAAAAAAAGGAATTTTAATTAATTAAATGTTTGGAAATGTATTTGCCAGCATTCATGTGTTAATATTTTCTTTTTCTTTTTTTCATATTATTTGTATTAATATATTATCTTTTTCTCTAAACCAACTCTATCGAAATTTTGAATATATTTTTAGATATTTGTTAATTTGTTAATGTTTCGACTTTTATATCAACGAAGAGTCATTATATTTTTACAAATCTCTCTCCGCATCCCTCTCTACATATATAATAGTATAGAAATAGTCAAAGAGCACCTGCTGACTGTCAGTTTCACGCCTATTCAATAATCAGACCAAGTCATAAATGTACGCACTATCACTGATATTGAGCACTTCATTTATAGATAGAGAAAACTAACTCATAGTGTATATAAGGAAATAAGTATTGTCTTACGCCTCCGAGTTTCATGAATCCAATCAATCGGTGCCCTGTTATCAGTATCGTCAAAACCACGGCTTCTTTCTATCACATTTTTTAGGAGAAATCCTAAATTCTTTTTCAGGGTCATCCACAAAGCGTTTCTTCACTAACTGAAGTCTCGCGTCGGCCAACTACTTCTTAGCAGCGCTACACTCACTTCAGTTATTTATGAGCATAGTCCCCCAACATCCGGGCACATCAGTCGAACCTCGCGCCCGTGTAACGCACAATTCTCGTGCATTCGGATGGATGCGAGTAGGCCCCAACATCCAGGCACCTGAATTGCACCTCGCATCCCTCCAGCACCTAAATAGCATTTCTTTGCATTCGGGAGGGCGCGGGTTCGACTCCGGCAGGCAAGACAATGTATTGCTCTTTTTCTAAATGAGTACGGTAGTACTCGTTCTCCGTCACAGATATATTTCATGCGAATTTTTGTGACCTCGTGTTTCATGATTTTGACGTATTCATCATAGAGAGTGAAAGGTTTGTAAATGTTTTGATTAATATGGTCAATCTTTTAGTGAATGAAGGGTGTATTTTGTTTATCTATGTGCAGAAGGCTGTGTATGTCTGTTTTATGGCGTGTTTGTGCATGTGCGCTCACTAGTGTTTACATATATACGTATGACTACGTACATATTGACATTATATAAATATACATACACATCCGTTCGTGGCGGGAGAGAGATGACAAAGAGAGGTGGCTGATGAAATGATGAGAGAATAAAGAGGATGAAGGGGGAACGAAGAGGCGGTCACAAAAATACTTGTTTCAACCAAGACGATTCTTTCTTTTTTAACATTCCCCTTCATTGTTATATGAAGATTGGCAAAGAGAGAAGGGGATAGAGGGGAGAGAGAGGCGAGGGAAAGAGAGGGCGAGAGAGGAAAGATAGTGAGAGAGAGGGAATATACCTAGAAGGAGAGAGGGGAAAATGGGCGAAGAGAGAGAGGGGGAGAAAGAGCGAGCGAGAGGGGGAGAAAGAGCGAGCGAGAGAGCGAGATGGAGGGAGGGAGAGAGGAGAGAGAGAGAGAGAGGCGAGAGCAAGAGAGGGCGAGAGAGAGGCGAGAGCAAGAGAGGGCGAGAGGGAGATAGCGAGAGAGAGGGAAGATAGCGAGAGAGAGGGAAGATAGCTAGAGAGAGAGAGAGAGAGAGAGGGGGAGGGAAAGGGCGAGAGAGGAGAGAGGGGAGAAAGAGTGAGAGAGAGCGAGATGGAGGGAGAGGGAGAGGGAGAGGTGGAGAGGGAGAGGTGAAGAGGGAGAGAGGGGAGAGATATGTGGGAGAGAGAGTGAGAGAAGGATTCTTTGAGTGTTAAATATTAAGACCGAGTTTAAAAACAAATTTTTAAAAAATTAAGAACGTAACCTTTGAAAAAAAAAAACACCCCCACTATCACCACGCACGTTACTGTCAGGTCGACGAAGTTCATTCGATATGCAGGCGTTTCTGTTGGAATGATATCTCGTTTTCGACAAATACCTTTTCCGTTTTTGGAAATCGATTTTAATATTTAACACTCTACAATTGCTTTTGTCCCTGTATATTAATAAATATAAAGATAAAAACACTATAAATAGTACACACGCACGTACACACACACACATACACACATACATATACATACATACATACATACATACATATATATACACTTACTGGCTCATCAAGCTCTCACTACGGTCTACCTGTATCACAAAGGTTAAATATATACAAAAGAAATAATTTTGTAAACTTAAAATTGGGAATGACTTTTTGTAACGAGCAGTTTTAACATTTAATTACACAATTGTTTCTTTTGAAATAAAATTAATAAAACAGAAAGAAACAGAAAAATAGAAATCAACAATTTAAAATATTTATAGATGAGATCCTAACATTCTATTATCACTCCGGGTTAGAGTGGACGCAGGAGTACGAGCAACGAATCGGGATTCAACACTCACCAGAACTGTAGAACTGGATTGTCACCCTTGACGATTTACTGACAAATCTAGAACACCTCATTTGGGGTGATGTCTTCCCCCTCTTTAGGGGATATAGGCAACGTATTCTAAGCCCCGGCGATGGGGTGTCAAAAATTCTGAATTTATGAATATAATCAAGGGTCACGGTTTATATTAGATCGATTTATACAGAGGAGGCGCGTGGTCTAATGGTTAGAGTCGTAGAAATGGACTCGTCAACGCGAGTTCAATTCCTGGACGAAGCTGTTGGAATTTCACATGGCGCTAATACCCTTATGAAAGGTATGAATCCAATTCTCCCTCCAGCTATGGGTAAATAGCAGTGCAGACTGGACTCTTTAACCATGGCTAGGTAACCAGTCTAGGAGAAGGAAAACTCTGAATTCAAACCTGCTAAACTCCGCTTAAAAAATTGACCTTGTGTCGCATCCTGCTCGTACGGAGGGGTTGGTAAATATATATACAGAGGTAAGTTCGGGTGTATTGTAGCGATTTCCTCGTGGGGGGAGGGGTTAATATTACGGAGGGCGGTATCCTCAGTGCCAAAGAAGTAGAAGGTAAATCAATCCCAACCGAACAATACCAACTCTTGGAGACAGCAAAAAAAATAAGAGAAAACACCTTACCTCGAATTTGTAGTTAGTAGAACTAGCAAAATAATAAACGTCCTCCGGGCGATGTAAAAATAGATTTTTGAAACATATTGCCTGAGGGGTGGGAGTTAAAAATTCAATGTCAGCGAGTTTGTACACTAAGTAAGTAAAATCATCAAATTCATTAAAGGATTAAAAAATAAAACAATTTGAAATGTAAACTTTAAATATGTATTAAAATAAAACAAACTATATATAGACATATCATACCAGTCATGTATTTATTAAAACTTGTTTTAAAAAACAATGAGAACTGTCTAATGTTGCATGTTCAAATTTACTCTATGTTATGACGATTTTGGGTAATGTGACATAAGCAGTGACGTAGTTTTTGTTACAGACAAAAACCGGAAGCGAATCTCCATTATTAATAGATTAGTCTTGCAACGTTGTTTCGGTATTCGCTACCACGATCTGCTAGTCTATGATCACTGTAGTTCTCTAAGCACGTCCGACGTGTTGTAAGTAGAAAATATATAAATAATAAACATGATCTGCGTCAAAACAATATCACAGACCAAAGTGTTACATGTGACTTATACAGCCGTCACGTGACCTTAATAACCATGTTATAAATATGACCAACATAAATTAAGTCCTTCTTAGTTTTCATTAACCATGACCGAAACTGGAAGGTAAGTACCCCTTCCCTTTTTCTGACAGTATAAAATAATTTTGTCCTGTGAATATTTATCTTGATCATGTCTATTTTAATCGGATAATGAATATTTCAAACTAAAATTAAAATGATATATAATAATAATAGTTTCATAGATTAAAGAATAAAACTGCGCAGGTTTGCATAACTAAAAAACGATACTGACAAGAAAATTGTTTTACGCACTTTAAATATCGTTTAGCTTGGCCTCAGATGTACACGAGATGAGAGAGGTTAAATGGCGTCGATTCTGGCATGATTTTATCCAGACACTATTGTAAAATCTCTGCCACGACATAATGCAATATTTTGATAAGAAGAAAACGTAGATTAACTGAGAGAGAAAAGAAAGAGGTCGATTATCCCAACCGTGTAAAGCCTATCACTCTTCAAGGTGAAATTTTCAGATATTTTGGGATTTTTTTTTAAACAGAAAAATAAACCATAAAGAACAAGAGAGAGCCTGAAATATTAACTTCATCGCAGTCGATTTTACCCATTTTATTTATTTTTGTATTTTTTTTCAAACCGTTCACTTCGTTTCCCGCTTTCGTTGTCTTTCACTTTTACTCTTTTTTTTTTTTTTTCTTTTTTCATTTTTATCTTTTCTGGCTGACTTCACACGCAATGTAATAACCCAGAAGTGCCGCTTCTAACGGTTTCAGTGCGCATGTGTTGTTGCTGTTTTATTTTTAATCTGTTCGTGTCTTTCTTTTTTTATTTTCTCGTCTGTTCTTTCATTTTATGATGGGTGCAATGGCAGCCATGTTAAAAAAAATTGACTAAATGCATTACGACGCATGCGCACGCGATTATGAATGAATCTCTTTCGAGTTAAGTCGTAAAAATATGTAGAATATATAATATCTACTGAATACACCCCATCAGAGATAAAACAATTTATATCTACCCACCACACGCACACTAATATATATATATATATATATATATATATATATATATATATTCCAATAAAATATTTTTTAACGCAAGTGAAAATGATATCGATGCTTTTAACAGAGAACCGTTTTAAAATCTGAAACTTTGGAAGCACAAGCCCCTGATAATCCCCCCACCTTTACTCTAAATTTCAATTGTCACCACGATCATCAGACAAAAGATTACGAATCTAGTGGGTTCTTTTTTATATTCATTTACGTTTATATAATTTTACCTGACAAAAGGATACATAATTGAATTAGGAAAATTTAGCAATGAAAAACGGGAGTGATGAATGAGCAAGTTTCATATGTTCTCTTATTTCAATATCTCCCTCACTGTTTCAAATCTTTTTTTATTTGCATTCTAATTTAATTTCATTAGCCTTACTAGTTCATCATATTTTACTACATTAAAACTGTGGCGAGAGAAACCACGAACGTAGTAGTTCGAAGCGTGCACGACTGTGTTTGGCATGTAGAATGAGATCAGAGGCGAGTGGGGAGATTGAACCCTCATCCTCCTGATCGTGAGTCGTGGCCTGACGCATGGGAACTGCTAAACTGTCCAGAGGAACCTGGATATGAAGGATTGATGCGTGCTGATTAATGTCGCACGTGCTACACGGGCAAGTCAGAGTAAGGAGCCCGGATGAACACTGTAATTGTGTATTTATTGACCAGCCCTCACAAACCTGGCAGAAAAGCTTGCAGTAGTATTTTGGCTGTTGCGAGGAGTGGAAGAGAGAAAAGATATTTTGATAGTGTTGGTGAGAAGAGTGCAGCATTGCTGGGAGAGATTGTTTCAGACTGAACACTTGGTCAGTTGGGAGAGAAAAAGCGTCGGACTTAACTGTGCACGGGGGGAACATTCTTATTTGATACTTGAACCCGGTATAAAGACAACCCGGATAGTATGGATAATTTTTGAATCTTCCTTGTATTAAATTTTCTATGAAGTAATTTCCATTCAGATAATAACTCTTTCTTGAGTATAAAATAAATAAATTTATCAAAATAGTTTTAGCTGTAATATTTTCCTTAACAAATTTTGCAACTTCATTTGATTTTCATAGATGGAATCCTGGTTGTTGCTTTCATTCAGGTTGAATCTATCCCAAATTCAAAATCTCTAAATCATTACTGTGTAACGTCAGCAGATACATCACCACATTTCAGACAATCACCAAATAATTTTGACTGCAACATTTATTAAAATAAACAAGTGATAAAACTGTAAAATCTATTTTACTGATTTTAACATCTTTCTTTTTTTACTCGTTTTTAATGCTTTCAAAATCAGAAAAGATGTTGATATAATATTTTTATTCATTGACCGACATGTAGATATATCCATGCTTAATTAATTTTAAGAATTTTGGTTTTCTCGTTAATTATCTGCTACCCTATTATTTTAAGGTTTATATGTTATGTTTACCAATGAGATATCCCTATTATTCACGCAGCAGGTGTTTCTATTTAAATTGCTTTTGTGCATTTAGCAAAAATGCTTTTCCATTAGCAGAGAAAATATCTTCCTCCACATTTGTCTTTAAAATTTTGCTACAGGATGGGTTAAACGATATTATATTCCTATTCCTCGAATGTCTTCCCTTCTTTTCGCTATTATAATAGATTCAATTCAATTTAGCATTGTCCAGTATTTGTTAGGACTGCTTCGTATTCAATCGTTTCCTTATCGGAAATTTTATCGTTACTGGAGATTGTGGCTAACCTCTTAACAATTGATTTATTACGTGTTTCATGACGTTCATAGGGGATGTGATTTTATGTTATATATATATATATATATATATATATATATATATATATATATATTATATATATAAAACTCTACTTAAAGATTAACATATGCCACATACCGTCCACAAAAAGTGGTTGGTCACACAGTTATATATATATATATATATATATATATATATATATATATATATGTGTGTGTGTGTGTGTGTGTGTGTATGTATGTATGTATTAAGGTAGTATGAACATGTTCTCAACATTGGGTTACTGACCGTTTCTCGCCTATGTGATCTTCGGACAAAAAATATCTTAAAAACCAGACCTGACTAAACACAATGAATGGTATTTTTGAATTCAGCATAACATGGCAATCATATATAACTTGATAAATCTTTGACCGTTGGAAAAATTTTTTTATTGTAACTTAGTAATATTAATTGATACTCTGTTGACTAATCAGGTAACAGAGGGCAGGGTGCGGGAATAACAATCTTCCGAGCAGTACTGGATATATTGTATTTCTCAATAAAACTATCCCTGATCTCACGAAGTTGGATATTGATTTTCCCCCAAATGCCTTTCCGATTTACTTTGCAAACATCTCCATGTGAGTTATTTATCCCTTCACTAACTAAATTTGAAGTGGGATCGTGAGGTCAGGTGTGAATCTGTTTAATTTCATATTTAGCTATAAATGATTTAATAATTAACACATACTAATCAATGTGTCTAGTAGCAGCTATCATGTGCCTAACATAATTCATTCAATTCATATTTTAAATACAATATAATTATGAATAATAAATAAAATAGAATACGAATAATATTTATTGAATTACTTAGATTTCAATGCTATATTAAAGTTTAACAATAATAAATCCGTACAATAAGTATTAAAAATCATACATTAAAATTACTTTGAATGCTGATAAAATTATATCAAATTATAACTATTTATTTTTTTTAACGGATTTCATCGTAGTTATATTTCACATTTCATATATATTATAGTTACAAATGATAAAATTAGAAATAGAATATACATAACTTTTATTGAATTATTTACTTAATACCACTTTTGATAATAACGTAACGTAACTTTTGTTTTTTTTTGCTTTGAATTTAAGGTGAACAGTAATAAACATTAGCAATGTTTCCCGTATGAACTCGAGTGAATAATTGAATACAACATTAGTAATGCCAGACAGTAAATTTTAAGAAAAGAAAGAAGTTTAATTTTCTGTTGTGGAGGGATGATAACATCCCTCACAGACACAATGGACATTCTGAATAGACTATAGTTTACATATTTTAAACAATATTAAAAAAATACATATAGTTGACTTCAATATTTTCTAAGGCGGTTATTCATTACTTACTGATTGGGGATGAGAATGAGATTCGAACTTACGCGGGAAGCTCACAATAGATTATAGAAATACACTATAAAAAGAGGTATATATCTTAACCAAATTATTGTAGGGAAGAACCTATTAAAGAGATCTATGATTTGTTTGAAGTACCAAGACCTCAAGTGGCACCAGATCAGAGACGCTCTTTGAAGGGTAAAAGACAACCATCTTCAACTTTGGACATTGATCCAAAAAGAAAGAAAAAAATACGACTTTCGGAAGAAGTGAAATTTCAAAAAGAGGAGATGAGAATACCCCTGACTGACACAATGGACTAGTCTGAAAAGACTATAGTGTACATGTTTTGTTATTGTTTTTGTTTCGTTTTATTTTACGGCATATCATCACAGTGTGTCATTTAATGCATACAAAGTTTTGAAATGAATTAATTCTTGATAGGTACTCAATTTTTTTATAAACACATTTTTTTCTAATTAACCCATAGATAGGATCCTAGCAGGTATCACCACTCCGGGTTAGAGTGGACCTTGGAGCTATGGTGCTGAAATGGTTCCCCACATTCCCCAGAGCTCCAGAACTGGAACCTCAGAATAAGATAGTTTAACGTCATTCTCAGTACATGAAGTCCCTCAGCTACTGCCGTCTTGCACATATATGATAAAAAGGGTTTGGTGTGTAATATTTTGAACAATAATTAAAGATACATATAGTTGACTTCTATCATGGTCTCCTGTGTTTATTTATTATTTACTGTAGGACAACGATATAGCATTTTCCAATAAATTTCTGACGTGGCATCCGCTTAATTATCTACGTATTTTTTTCTAAATGAATTTGTCTATGTCAGATTTTATTGATATCTTGTTTTTGTTTTGTTTTGTTTTTTAAGTAAAATAAAAACCGTGTCTATGCCTCAGGTTAATCTTCTGAATCTCAATAACCAAATATCGGCCGGGGATTTAGAAAACACCGACTACACCTCGGTAAGACCACCTAATGTGTCGTAGGATGCAACCCATGTTGCTTAAAAATTGGAATCCTGGTGGATGAGCTATCCATGACATGCAACACTTCAATTTGGCTTTTACTTGAACTAGACGGGTGGTCGGATAGGCCCCTTCCAATCAATCGGCTGGTAGGTCAAACTCTCGCACTTATGTGATTGTTCCAACCCTATTGCCCTTATTGCAAACGCCAATCATTTTTATCTTATATGTGCTAGAGGTTGATGACTCAGGGCTAATATCCTGGGTGTGATGTTAAACTCAATCTGATGGTGAATGTTTCAATTCTGTAGCTCGGTTAATGTAGAGTACCCCTTCATCAACATTACTCCCCGCTTCTCTCTGGCCTAGATTGGTAGTATCTGTTAGAGTGCTGTCTATGGGCTAAATAGATCAAAATGTGATCTAACAATTTCTTTTTAAGAACTGAGTTTATAAACAAATTGAGTACCCACCAAGAATAAATAAAACAAAACGTCTTCGTCATTAAATAACCCAACAAATGTTGACATGCTGTAAAACTGTTATAGGTGATATACCCTATTGACCAATGGAATGCGCCGACGGGTTACTATAAGTAACAGGGATAATTGTGACTTGGCAGTAAGCCAATGCGAGTAAGCCAATAACTCTATTTGTCGGGCGTAATTTCCACTTATCTCTATTGTATTTGTCTACTTTCTGTTAATACATTTTCCTACATTTGTTACCCGTCGTTTTGTTCTTATTTGACCCCTTAAAACCTCACAACAAAAACCAAACCAACCAAACAACAAAACCAAATATTTGATTTCTTTTTTTATTATTAAAAACAAACAAAATGATACCCCCATCATTTCTAACTGACTATATAACTCATCCTCCAATACTACGTCAAGCCAATTACAATGGAGTATCAGGAAAATAATTGATTAGAATAATTTGATTTATTATCAATAAGATCTAAAATGGTTAAATTACAAAAATACTAATAGTACTATATACTGGCTTGGCTACCTCATTTCAGGAATGAAACCGTCTCCTTTAGAGATACAAGATATGTTTTAGAATATCACAATCTTTTTAAGGGTATAGCCTTTTCGGCATATCTAGTACCTAAAATCTTTTCACTAACTCTGCAGATCTCTACAAAATAATCCTCCCTTTGCCATTACCAGCTAACTATCTATGTATTAATACTCTTGTTCCGTAATCTTCCGACCGTTATCATCTTGCAACACCTATTTAAAAATTAGACCGTCCAAATCATTCCAGATGAAATGCAAAAATGTAAATCTTTTCAAATTATTATGAGGGCCGTCACCTCATCTACATAATGGACTATTCCGTTTTTATTATGAAGAAAGAAAGGTAAGAAAAATTACATGCTACACAGAAAAATGTATTAAGAAAGAAAGAAATAGTTGGGGAAAGATATATAGAGAGAGGAGGGATAACGCTAATCTGTTTAAATGGAACATAATGAAAAGAAGGGAACAAACAAACTATGCGTGTAAGACGAAAAAGATATACTGTACGCTGTTAGAGATGTAAGTATGAACTCATAAGTGATGGTTTCCCTTTTCGGGTCATTTAAAAGAAAGTGGAGAGGAAAGTTAGAAAGAAGGAGTAAAAAAGAGTGAGAGTTAAATAAAGATTATTATACTTTGTACAAATTGAACTAATTTCAATAGCTCTTTAAGTAATCATATTCAAACTTTGTAATTAAATTATCATACTGTGGTTATATCACAGGTCATGCATGTAATGATTGTGTCTACAGCGGAAGTGATACTATTGATGCTGCCCGTTGAATACGCGCAAAACTTCCAGCCATTTGTGTAGACCTTCTATAAATGAATGAAAATATGAAAAGAAGGAAATAAATAAAAATGAATGATTTAAATCAAGATTATTATACTTTTTACATATTGAATAGTTTGCCATAGCTCTTAAGTAATCATATCAGACATTGTAATAATTAAATTATCATACTGTGGTATATCCACAGGTTCTGCTAGTTCTGTATAATTCACCCTCCACTCACTGCCAATACCACGCCAAGCCAAACCAAGAAAAATATGTTTTGATTTTCTCTCCCCGGTCGCTTCTCGGACCTGTTTGATAAGATTTGACAGCTTCCAATTGGTGAGATGATGTATTTCGGATGGGAACGAGAATCTTTCGATAAACATTCTCATTTTAGTTACGAAGGAACGTGCAAACTGCATTGGCTTACGATTGCATAAGCGGCAAGATATAAATCCGCATTGCATTCGAGCCAAACTGGTTGATAGGCATTTTTCTGAGAATTGGCCAAACTTGGCACAAGGCAATGTTCACAAGGCATACAGCCAAAAATAAAGAGAAAAAATAAAAATAAATATAATGGTTACTCCGGCAACCACTTCAAGAGAAAAAAAGATTTTAAACCTCAGTTTAACATCCATTCGCTCACAT
>CM042145.1:124255574-124258074 GCA_023376005.1 Doryteuthis pealeii
ACCTTGGTAAATACAGTTTCAATGTCGATACTTTCATGACACGCCTTTTTTATATATATATATATATATATATATATATATAGAAAGAGAGAGAGAGAGAGAGAGAGAGAGAGAGAGAGAGAGAGAGATAGATAGATAGATAAAAGGGTATTAAAACAATGTTGTTAAAATGAACATATTTTTATATCATTTTCATTGCTAATATTGACAATATTTCGATTTATAAAAATCATCAGTGTATAATGTTAATTAGGTCCGTTTATATATATATATATATATATATATATATAATATATATATATATATATATTATTCATTTTGTGTGATGGCTGGAAAGAACGCGCACAGAAAGCAATTTCGAATTCAATGCCAACGACCTAAACGCCTCCATATGTAGGAAAAAAACAGAAAAAAGATGTATTTCAAAAGAGGCGTAAGATGTTGTTTTAATGGTGAGTTTTCATAATCAGCAGCAATGAAAATCATCAAATGACGAAAAAAAAAAAGAATAAAATTGTGTTTATAGACATTTTTTGTGATAATTAAAAATTACTGAGAATGTTTGTCAAGTGATATCTTAAAGGTAATCCGATTTCAATATGATCGATTATTTCCATATATATGCAGATTGATCAACACTAAAATAGAGAAAAATATAGGAAACTATACGGCAATGTACGTACTACGTCTGCGGCAGTGAGGATCGATAGATCAACACAAAACAAGCACACATTCATAAAGTCAGGCATAATACGCATGCGTTAATACATTGATGCACACGAACACACAGACACACACACAGACCACACACACACACACACATATATATAATATATATATATATATATATATATATTATGTGTGGTGTGTGTGTGTGTGTGTGTGTGTATTTGGGCAGCATTCTTTCATATATACATGTAGAATTAAACAAAAGACACATCTCCTGTTTAACAATTTTATTTTTGATCTTTTCGAGTTTTCTGGCCAACTTTTTAATATTTGGGTGGAATTCGTGGATAAGTCCACCAAAGTTCAGGTACCGAGTCTATACATCAAACAATACAAACCATCCTTAAATAAGATTAATTTCCGATGCAGTACACACATTTTAAAATGCCTATAGCACCTTTCTCATTAATTATTCCCCTTCCAGCCTCTACATTGATATATATTTTTTTAAACTGGAACACATCACCTCTGATGATGGCACTTCGAAGTGCCGAAAGTACTCGGGACCTGAACTTTGGTGGACTTATCCACGAATTCCACCCAAATATTAAAAAGTTGGCCAGAAAACTCGAAAAGATCAAAAATAAAATTGTTAAACAGGAGATGTGTCTTTTGTTTAATTCTACACACACAGACACACCCCCCACACACACACACACACATATATATATATATATATATATATATATATATATATATATATATATATATATGGTGTGTCATAAAAGTATCCAGATTGAATCTGTATTCATCAAGATGGAAATGGGCAATGAATGGAACGTTCATTTTTTTTTCAGAATACAAGGTGTGTCAAAAAGTACGTCAAATTTCGATACTCTTTGACGCATCTTATATATGTATATATATATATATATAGTTATATATCAATGTGTTCTTGTGAACGTTTTTGGTGCTATTGGAAGCATAGGAAATATATAAAAAGTGAACTAAAAAAGAAAAAGCAGAGTTCGAATATATAACCGTTGTTTTGCTCTTAGTTTGCTTTATTTTCCCAGTATTTCGGGTGACCTCTACCTATTGTTAAGGTTTCTTTTCGACAGCTGAATACAATTAATAGGAATATTGGACCATATTACCTTTTGGCACCCCTTTTTGATCTCGATTAAGAAAGGACCTGTTTTTCATTTACACATTTCAATATCCAGTTGTTTCTTAGGGGTTAGTTTTATAATTTTAAAAATATATCTAAAAATCGTCTGTTAAAATAACCGGATATTGACGGTGTAAATGAAAAACATGTCCTTCCTTAATCGAGATCAAAAAGGGGTGCCTAAAGGTCATATGGTCCAGAATATATATATATATATTATATATATAATATATATATATATATATATATATATTCCGGACCATATAAAAAATAAGGATTTACTCTGGTCGATATTTCTTTGTGTGCGGAACATTTCTACACTTTTACTATTATTATTTCATTTCATTTTGTTATTAAAAAAATATATAGATAGAACAATGTACACATTGATAAACCCCTGACCGAAACACGTGTAAGGTAAATTAATAAAGATATCCTATTTTATCCATTCAATACTTCTTTCCTTTATTTCTCTTTTCAACATATATATATATATATATATTATATATTATATATATATATATATATTTTCTATGCTTAATACAAGTTATGATATGTTCAGCTGCAACCAACAGCTGTTGAAATACGTTGTTTCAGATTATCTAATGTAGCAGGAAAGACGTGGAATTAATACTTTCCCCTTGCGATATTCCGATCAGA
>CM042145.1:124260574-124300728 GCA_023376005.1 Doryteuthis pealeii
GTAAGTGTCGCACTGAACTTGTAAATGTTTAGTAATTTGTATTGTTCCAACGTGTGAGTCGAGTTGAATAATGCATTAACTGTGTTTATCAAAATATTCAAGTTGTGTCTTTGTTGAGCTTGGCATTTGTTATGAATTATGTCTTTCTATATTCGTATTCTTTGAGAGACTTTGTTTGTTTTTCCTTTTGTGAGGCATCAAAGAAAAAAACAGAAGTACCAAACAAAAGAAGTATATTCGCTTACTAAAAATATATTCAAATACAATTAATAGACAGAATACATGATGAAAGAGAATTCATATAGACGTTTTCATTATATACAATGAATTAAACATTTAAGGTATAAAAAAATTAAGTAGAATCATTTACGTAAGATAGATTATTATAATAGTGGAAAACACACTGACCTTGCAAGTGCGATGAATAACACCTGTGGTATGGATACATTTGAGACAGAGAGCGTCTTTTCATAGGTAATAATTGAACGTTGTTCCAAACAAGGAGAATTACTGCCTCTGATGGGGATGCTGCAGTTCTGAGTAGTGGGGTGAACCATTTCAACTTCATTAATCCACACTGATCTAGAGTGATAATATCTGTTAGAGTCTCATATATGGGTAAAAAGATATGTTTCAAAATTATTCGTATTCGATATGAACATGTGTCCCTGCGCAAAAAAAACCCTCCTAAATCGTTGCCTGCTTTAAACCGCTCAAAACGGCTCTCCGACCTCTGCGATTCTACCATGAACCTCTGAGAGCGGCTCTCGTATGTGCCACTTATTTATTCTGAAAAATCACTACGCGAACATCCCAGCCATATTCTGTTTTGTCTGTTAATAGACATTTCTTATTATATGTGTTTTATAATATATATATATATTTACCAACCCCTCCGCACGAGCAGGATGTGACACAAAGTCAATTTCTTAAGCGGAGTTCAACAGGTTTTAATTCAGAGTTTTCCTTCTCCTAGACCAGTTGTCTAACCAAGGTTAAAGAGCCCGGTCTGCCCTACTATTTATCCATAGCTGGAGGGAGATTAGGATTCATACCTTTCCGAAGGGTATTAATGCTAAGTGAAATGCAATTACCACATCCATGATTTGAACTCGGGGAGACGAGTCCATTTTCCATGACTTTAACCATTACACCACGCACTTCCATGTGTTTTATAATATGTGTGCAAGTATTGTTAGATTGCTTGTTGTCTTATTTGGGTAAATTTTATTAAACAGTTTTAACTAGACATAAACACAAAATATTAACTCTTTGCCACCTTGAAACCTCTCACAACAGTCTCCCACAAGGAACTGCCTCTACACATACCACACCCAAGCAAAGTACAAAACTGATAGTTCATTTTAATTGAGTAGAAGGATTCAGATTACAAGAATAATAGGATTTTATTTGAATAGAATAAGTTCTGAGTTTAATAGATGATGAACCTTGAAATATCCCATCTAACAGGTAAAAAATAGCAGTAAAATATGGTACAGCCGTGGGGAAAATTTTTTAGGCAAAGAATTAAGAAAAAATAACACATAAATGCAAATATGAAGGTGATTCTCTAACCTATATGTATAAAATACCCATAGATTACTTGACTTTAAGGGATTATCTACCAATGAAACAACAATAAAAGTTTGTAATATGATACACCCTATAAGACTAATGGAATGCGCCGACAGGTTACTATAGGTAACAGGGACAATTGTGACTTGGGAGTAAGCCAATGCGAGTAAGCCAATAACTTTATTTGTCGGGCGTAATTTCCACTTATCTGTATTGTATTTGTCTACTTTCTGTTAATACATTTTCCTACATTTGTTACCCGTCGTTTTGTTCTTATTTGACCCCTTAAAACCTCACAACAATAATGTAGAAAGGAATAGAAAGGATTGTCAAAATGTAAAAACCTACTCAAAAGTCTAAACCTATTTCTTTGCCCTTGGATATGATATAATTTCAGATAGAAATAATAACGGACTGCGTATTCATGTAATGAATAATGAATCAAAATTTATTAAGTTTGTTCCTAATCTTGAACCAGAAACTCATTTCGTTAGAGTAGCTGACAGAAGTAGAGCTAAAAATCTCGTACATTAAAGAGGAAAGGCTTCTATTTATTTAAAAGACAGTAATGAATGTATTTATAAATACAGTAAAAATGATTTATACATTACAAACTATCTATTAATAATGGAGATTTGCTTCCGGTTTTTGTCTGTAAAAAAATTACGTCACTGCTTACGTCACATTGCCCAAAATCGTCATAACATAGAATAAATACACTCAAAATTTGAACATGCAACATTAGACAGTCCTCATTGTTTTTAAAAACAAGTTTTAATAAATACATGACTGGTATTATATATCTATATAATAGTAAAGTCGTCGGGGCGGCCTAATGTCGGTATCAGCCATGCAGCGAGGGAGTCTATCCGCTTTTTACTAGCACTAGACCAAGGAGATTATTTTGGCGTCTGATGTGGAGCGCCACACCTACCATCAGCTCCTTACTTTACCGCACAGATCCCTGCGCTACTCATACGCTGAGTTGGCGAGGGTGGGTATCGAACAAGGAACCTTGTGGTTTCTAGCCGAATGCTCTACCGACTGAGCTAACTTGTTTTATTTTAATACATATTTAAAGTTTACATTTCAAATTGTTTTATTTTTTAATCCTTTAATGAATTTGATGATTTTACTTACTTAGGATATAAACTCGCTGATATTGAATTTTTTACTCCCACCCCTCAGGCATTATGTTTCAAAAATCTATTTTTACATCGCCCGGAGGACGTTTTTTTATTTTGTACTAGTTATTATAATTTGTGTTGGACTATCAGAGGTATGATAATTTTTATTTATATACTTTACCAAAATCAGCTGCAGGCATTGATCAATGAAAAACGACATAGAATGCATTTATGGTCGTTGGTAATTAACTTAAAATCAGTTACTAATTGGACTTATTACCACAAGGACCGTGATTGGATTCTCTGCTACAAGTACACTCTAGTTCTACCAAGGATATTAAGAATTACGGCTGGATTCTCTACTACAAGTACACTCTAGTTCTACTTATGATTTCAAGGATGACAACAGTCTTTCTACTTCATAAACGATACCCTTTCTACCATTGGATTTACCAATAAGTGATCTAAATACTTAAAATGGTGAGCAGAATCGTAACAGGTCTTCATTTTTGACTATGGAACAATAGAAATATATCCAGATGCGCATTTATTTTAACGTTATCATTATTTTTTGGGTGTATCTAATTTATTTTTATGTTCTGTTTCTTTCAATGATCTTATCAGTTTAGATTGAAAATGACAGCAGAAAATGCGAAAATACAGAGAATGTTGTTAAACACTTATCCTACATCTACCTTCAAGGTAAATTTCAAACCGGAATAAGCGTACTGATAAAATCCTGAAGTGAATCGGTTTTAAAAGAATTATATTATCTTTGTTCGATAGTTTTTTTTTAACATTCTTTTGCAAGAATTTAGTGTTGATCTATGGCTGTTTCATTTTTTATTTTTTCATTATTATAACTAACAAATATATGCACCATCCGGGTGCAAGTATTTACGTTTTAATATAATAAAATATATTAAATTAGAAAGGCTAATGAAACTAAATAAGAATAAAGATATTTGAAAGAGAGGGGAGTATAATTGACAAATAGAACAACTGAAACTTACTCTTCCATCACTCCTGTCTTTCATTGCTAAATTTTCCCAATTTAATTAGTTAGTTAAATAAGGAAGTAAATAATAAAATGACAGTTATTTCTTCTTGGTAATGAATTTCTTTTAAAATTTATTGAAGAAATCTTTACTCATAAAACCAAACAATTAGAAATCAATAATACGTAGCACATATTTATTAAAATCAAATTTTTAATATCAATATGCAAATTAGCCTTCCCTTTCACCCTGTAAAACGCTATTTTATTGTTTATATAAACAAAATTGCATGTTATTATTATGTAGACCCGCCCAACGGGGTGGGGGTCCAGTGGCTTCGGCCCTGGATTTTTTACAAGTTAATAGCGTCGATCCTAGGGGGCTATCCCCCCAGGCAATACCTGCCCCCTTGATTTAAAGGGGCAGGGCTGGGTTTATTGCCCAGCGCCTGAGGCGCCCCCTTTAGGGGGAATGCCGAAGGAATCGACGCAATTTTTGTTCTTTCCCACCTATGAGCTTTGGTTTGTGGGTGGGCCCACGTTAAAACGAGGCCTTGTGCCCAGTCCATGCAAGTAGGGTATGAGGCAAATACCTGTAGATCAGGTCAACAGTATTAATGATATAAGACAATTTTAGTAATATTAATCTTAAATAAAAGATAAAATCATGAAGAATATGACATAAATAAGTAAGGGAATTGGGACTAGAGTAGTTATATAGTTTCGGTTACAGACAGACGCACACAAAATCTCTATTATAATAAGAGCTATATATTCTGTAATGCAAAATTTCTATAATAATAATAATAATAATAATAATAATAATAATAATAATAATAATAATAATAATAATAGATTTTCACCATACTACTAAATGGTATATGCACAAACTGGAATCTGTTCTAGAATATGAAACTAATAAAATTCTCTGGAAGTTTGAGCTACTGACTGATCACCTAAACTCGGATAGTACACCAGACCTATCACTAATTAACAAGAAAATGAAAACATGACACCTCGTGGATTTTTCTGTTCCGGCAGATCATAGAGTAAACGCGAAGGAGAACGAAAAGAAAGACAAATACTTGGACTTGCCAGAGAACTAAATAGAAAACAGAAAAACATGAAGGTGGTACCCATTGTAACTGGTATCCTTGGAACAGTTCCCAATGTTATGGAAAAGAGTCTGTATGATTTGAAAAACAAAGGGATAAGTTTTCTGAATACGAAGGGACTATATATCGAACCTTTTTTTTGCTAAGCAAATTTTCTTAAAATATGAACATGAATAAAAATGAATTATCTAATGATAGAGGGAGAAGATGGTTTTGTTCTCTTACTAAAGGAATCGATGAGAAGTGAATCACGATCAGCCTAGGTCAGTATTTGAACTCGTATCACCGATTCCAATTCCTACGGCAATACCCGTCACCATAAGCGTACCACAACAAAAAAGATATATAAAAGACATCGTCCTTAAGCGTTTAAATTTTGCTGTTTGCTGTTATTAATATTTTGCGAATGTTTTTAGGTGGAATTATTGGTTTAGGGCATAGGCATTCGTAAAATTGTGGGTGGAGGGAATATATTACCTCATATCTGAAATATATGCACGCACGTTCCCCTCATTCACAATAACCGTATCGGAGGCAATAGTGATTGGTATTTCTTATATGTGAGTCTTCCGTTCATGCTGCAAGAAGATAAGAACTTCTCTCAAGAGAAATAATGGTCTCGTAACGGCGGCACTAAAACCATGAGAATTACTATGTCTCGTTTCCATGGATACGAACCGCGACGTATTGTTTGCCAGAACATTGGCCACTTAAAGTTGGCATTAAAGAATGTCGAATGTCATTAAATATAGAACGGAAATTATAGAAAGAATTACTTATAATACATTTTATACGCAAATACGTATATATATATATATATATATATATATATATATATATATATATATATATATACTTGCACTCCCATTCCTATTAAACTACACACACACACACACACACATATATATATGTATATATATACTTACACTCCCATTCATATTTAAGAAACACACTCACATACATATATATATATAATATATATATATATATATATATATATTATATATACTTACAGCCTCATTCATATTTAAACATACACAAACACAAACACACACACACAACACACACACACACACACACACACACACACATATATATATATAATATATATATATATATATATTACACTCTCATCCATATTTAAACATACACAAACACACACACACATATATATATATATATATATATATATATACTTACACTCCCATCAATATTTAAACATACACACATACATATATAGATAGTTTTCTTGTCACGGTTCAAGTCATGAAAATCAAAATGAAATAATTTGCTATATATATAATATACATATATATATATATATATATATAATATATATATATATATATATATATGCTGTGTGTGTGATCAAATAGTTGGTTTTCGAAACGGACTACTTTAATCAAGAATGTGCTTAAATGCCGGCAAAAAAATCATGATAAAACCTAAATGATATCAATATACATCTTAATCATATTCCTTCGTACTTCTAATATTCAATATTTTAGTGATCTAACCAGCAAGCTATACAATAATGCATTCATATATATATATATGTCTCGAAGTGTTGCCGATATCCATCCAAACCCTTCACCTATCGTGTGTTCCAGGGTAGGTAAGGCAATGACTTTCCTAGGGAGAAAAGTATTTCTAAGGGAAAATATGGAATTTTCTTTCTTTTTAAAGAAAATGAAAAACTTAGCCAATTGGATAATTCAATAATATAAATTATTATTTCATTTAAAAAATAATTATTATTTCCTTTTTTTTTAAACAAACATAGACAACATAAAAAAGTTCATGAATAAATAAATATACATGTACAAATAAATACCTTTCTTTTCTTTTATTTTTTAGTTCCGTAAAAAAAGAATTGTTTTGTTTTTTGTTTTTCACTTTCAATAATTTCTTTTTACAAACTTTCTTCTTTCCATATCAGTTCGGTTTTTTTTTTCAAAAAAGAAAACTTTCTTTTTCCCTTACTTTCAATAATTATTTCTTTGTTCCGTTTTTCCCAATAGAATTTATTTTTTCAATCAAACCATCCGATTCTTAACTAACTTTTTCCCTCATTTTCCCCATCCGACCAGACGACTAACTCTTTACCCCAACTTCGCTCCTAAACTTATTGTCTGCGATTCTTTCAAGTTTTCGCGCCTAGCTCTTTGTCGAATCTAAGGGCGGCAACTCTTGTTCGCCCTTTGTTCAAATGAACAACCCACCAGATAAGCAATAATATTTGCCCCAACCTAACTTAAATTACATTACAAACAGAACCATTCTTAACTTATATATATATATTAATATATATATATACATATCTATATATATGTGTGTGTGTGTGGTGTGTGTGTGTGTGTGTGTGTGTGGTGTCAGTTATTCACACATCATCTTTATTTTGCTATTTTCCATCATCAAAAATTTCATTTCCAAATTCCTCCCACGTCAATTCACTACTGATGTCACACACTGAATTCCACGTTTTTTATTTTACTGGCGTAAATTAGCCAAACTATCAACCTAACCACTACAATGTGACGTTTTAATCAAATAACTTCAAGATCCAAGAAGATGACACTTCCCATGGACGATTTAGTGAATTACTGACATCACCAGCTATAACGCGGAGTTTATTAAAACTTGCAACCCAAAGCACTTCTAGTCTTTAGATATCACATACTCACTTGATATTCAGGCTGTTATTTCTGGTATAAGAAGTATTGGATACCCTCTTTTGTTTCTAGAGTTTTCACAGTGATGTGAGGATAGGTACAGTCGTGGTGTAAATGATTCTAAGCAGGAACATTTTTAATAATCAATATACCAAAAACTGGTATAATCCATGTCGAGAGCTCTATGTATCATAAGTGGGGCATTATATATTGGAATAAATAAATCGAACCAGGACAGAATAACGGCTGGATGTTCAAACTCTGCTTTTTTGTTGTTTTTTGTTGTTGTTCGCTTGTTCCTTTCCCATGCTTCATGAAATAAAAAAAGTTCACAAGAGCAAAGTTGATAGACAAATATATATATATATATTATTAATATATATTATATATATATATATATATATTGGTTAAGAAGTTGATTTAGAATGCTATCACAATGGAGGTGTAAAAGAAAATAATAAATACGGTAACAATGATGCTGTGTGTTAACCTGTATTTAATTATTGAATTTTCGATATTAATATTCTCTCAAATGATCACTGGAACTGAAGCAGTCTAGTTATGGCATTTTCTTTTTAAATGAATTTTTTCTTCTTTTTTGAAAAAATTATGGTATTTTATATAACTGTTCTCGTGTTGTATGTTTACGTAAATGCGTTTTTTGTATTATATATATATATATATATATTATATATATATATATATAATATACCAAATGACGTCTTAGAATCAGGCATGAATTTTGGTGTCAAGGCATCATTACCAGGAACACAGTGCGCACTAGCGATGTCTTCAGATACCGCGAAAATCTGTCGCTTTTCCAACATCGTGGGAATGCCAGATCAATATGCAGCCACTTCGTATTATCATTTGTCTTATTTACAATTTTCCAGAAACGAAGCGTTGATTCAATGATGTAAGATTTGAGTATAACTGACAATATGACACTGAACGCGAGCAAGTTGAGAATTTCAGTGAAATTCACGTGGGAAAATCAGTGCTCACGATCTCAATAATGTAAAGTTAATTAGGTGATGTTGATTTTAATTGTTTGAAGAGATAAGTCCACTGGATTTTCTAGATAACGTTCTAAGTAGTTCAAGTTCAAAGAACTAATTCTTCAAAACTGATAACAAAACGTGTTATATATATATATATATATATATATATATATATATATATATATATATATATATGGGAGTAAATTGAGGAACTCAATCCTACAGTATGAGAAATGTAGACAAACAGAGGATGTTACAATGGATGAATATTTATTATTGGTGATAATATCGACGCTACAACGTTTCGGTCTTCATGACCTTCTTCACAAATGACCCACAATCCTCCCTCTCCCTATATTTCCTCACACATCACAGCTTCAAATGTGACCTAAATTCATTCCTCTTACCACTACTACAGGAATCTTCCATTACTCTTACGAGTTTTACATGACCCATTTCCTAATGTACCCACTGCCTACCCCCCATAATCGACTCATGCCTTCATCTCAATCATCCACTCCACATCAGCAGCAACTTACCACACCCTCCTCCTACTTGTGACCAAAGATACTCATCAAAAAGGGACTTGAATTCTTAAACACAAGAACTCATCTCATGAGCAACAACATACATTGATCAGCTCTCTTTGGATACTAAATACCGTGCAGAGGACTTATCTGAAAACTACTAATAGAGATGTGTAAGAGAATTATGTAAATCCGTGCGATCAGCACGACTTGATGATGATGAGGATGATGGATATTGGAATACGTGGAGCTTGTAATTAAAGTTACACACTGACAAGTGTAAATCGTTCCGCTCGTAATTTAATTTTTTCGTATATCAAATATTTTTCCCATTGAAATCAACTGAAATACTATTAATCCCTTATACCATCTACCTATTTGTTACGTTTCATAATAATAAAAATAAAACCCGTATTGTGTAAACATAATAAATAGAATGTAATGAACTATGTGCTGTAAAATGTTATTATATTTTCTTTTATAAATAATAATTGATCTACTGCTCAATAAAATTCTGTAAACTTAAATGTCGTTAGGGAGTTATTAATCTAAGCGATCTGAAGCTTGCCTCGGACCAAAAATGTTTCTCTAACCTAGCCAAAAAATAGAACCGAGTGACAGCTCACTAACTAGGAAAATTCCTAAGTAATATGGCACTTTTAAGTCAAGTTACCACACACACACACACAACACACACACACACACCACACACATTATATAATAATATATAATATACTACATATTATATACGAGAGAGACGAGAGAGAGATGAGACGAAGAGACGATAGAGACTATAGATGTGTGAGGTATCCAGGACCTTGTAGTAGGGAGATATCGATATGTATTTCTACAGATCTACACTAGCTATTATATATTGTATGATCTGTTGTACAAATACAGTGAATCTTTTAAATCACTACAGAGAGCCTTCAACATCGTATATATCTTTTTAGAATTATCATACAGAGCAATCATCTATCTTGGAAAGGAAAAAAAAACTCAACACCGTTCTTCCTAATAAAATATTTCGACAAAATTGAGCCTTATAAATACTACGTTGATTTACAAGCTCCCAAATTCAAGTCTCACTCGAGATGGAATAATCATCAATAACTTTGAATGCCTAACAGAAGATAGTGTTCTCATGTAGAATCTTTTTCCCACTCAACAAACTTTTTTAACAATGTTTTACCATAAAAGACTGTCACATGGTGATGGACGTCATGCCAATAAATTAATACTAATAAAATATATAAATAAATATAATACAAAATACACATATGTGTATATGTATGTATTGGATATTTTTATTTACTTATTATAACATTATACAATATCTATATTATCTATTATATTCACGCTTTTACTATGTAATTTTTAATAATAATAAATTTTTATCATATTCATATAATAATCTTAAATCTTACTATATATATATATTATTTATATATACCATATTTTTATAATTTCTAATATTTTTTGTTTTATCTTGCTTCAACTTATTCAGACTTATTTAATTTGCATAGTGTTAATTTCGAACTGATTACTATCCCCATAAAAACATTGGCCCTGAAAAATGTTATTTTCTCTTTGCACTGACTTCCTGCCACCTAGTGAAAGTCTTTTAATATATACATTTTTAAATATTTTTTGAGGGGGGAAAGATCATACATTGAGAAAATTTTATCGTTATGCAATTCACATTATTGATGATTAATCCTTTGATGAACTATTTGGGGAGTTGTTCATCAACTATATTTATAAAGGCCCCGTTTTGGTTGAAAATAAATTTATTATGACTAACAGGTGTTGAGCTCTGCTTTCCTTCAAAGGATCTATATAATATATATATATATATTAAATATATTATAAAATATATATATAAAAGATAATCACTGGATTCCCATGATTAATACATTACTTAAAATTTTTTTATATATATTTTTTTTTCTTTTTTTTCCAAGCCTATAATATATTCTCGAAATTGTATTATCGTTAGATACTTAAAACATAATAGTTCCTCGAAAAAAAGTAACACTTCAGGCCTAATTCATGTCAACTCTTGTTGGTTTGGCAACACGTAATGCCATTTGTTTCGGCAGTATATTACCAAAGGACAGGACATAATCATATACTCAAAATATAGCTGGCCTCTTGGGATTCACATCCCTCCTTCTCCCTACCAGTCACCGTTTCTCATCAATAGGCCAATGTTCCACCTTCGAATAAGGACCATGTATCCCCTACCGTAAAATTCTGCTGACAAACATGTTCCTATGAGCCAGTTCTTCAATACAGATGTTAATTTCCTATCACAGCGAATATGTTTGCCTCTCAACCCTTTTTTTATGAGACGAAGAGAGGAAACAGTATTCCACGGCCAGGAGATACAGGCGTGACTATGTGCGAGAGTAGGGATGTGACCACTGAGGACCAGTTCCCATGTTCCTGTTAGTATTATACATTCCTAAACAAAATGCAATTCCTATCTTTTACTCCTCCTCGTATATATACAACCAACCAAACACAACCAGCCTGCCTATATTAATTTCTATTGCAAAGAGAACATTCTGGACACCGACCGTCTTTCTTGTATGTTTAATATTGATTTTATTAAGAGAAGCTACACTGACTGAGAAATTTTAATCAACTCTGAATCTGTTCTCATTTCTTGGAATATAAGTATATATATATACTATAACTTATACTATATATCATACCACTACACTACTCCTAATGCTCACTGCAAATTCTGGATTGAGTTGGTCTCGTTGCGTTGAAACTTTTACGCATCGTCTAACCCTTGTATGAGGTCATTCTTATTCTGAAAGACATTTTGTTTCTTCATTCCAATTGTATATCTTTAAACATATGATCATTAGGCAACCCCTTCTATTAATTTCGGACCACAACCAGACACTTTTACCTAATCTACACCGTTAAATCCGCGTCTTTGTTAGGTCTAGGTTTTAGAGGTTAGGAGTGTCGGAGCGTTAGTCTTTATATTAAAAAACAAAATCTAAAAATCGTCATGTTCACATATTAACCCCGTTCTGACGGTGTAAACGGAAAAGTCCCCAAGATCCCGAAGATCGCAAAACGGGGTGCTTAAAGTATATATGCTCCACATTTCTTTTTTATTTGTAAATTCATCTTTTGCGTCTATTTACCCATAAGATGGACAATAACACTGTACTACCCCTCTTCCGAATAGGGAGCCTTCATGTCATAATCGGAGCTTCACTGTCGTATCGGGAGCCTTCAAGCAAAATCGAAACTGTTCCTTTATTCATCCACGGGGGAGTTCTTCTCATTCCGTTAACCATGACTGAACGCAAGTGTTAAAATCTAGTCGAGTATTGTCTTTATTATATCGCTCTTGTCAGGATTGCAACATGCAACAAAATACAATAAGAAACTAGATTAACTCACCCTTATATCCGTTGGCATGTGTCCAATTGGAGCGTTGTGCAACGGCCATTTTACGATAGAAGGCATCCTCAGTTCGACAAAAGGATTCCAGAGTTAGACCATGAAACACCTGAAGAAGGCGCGGAGGCACACCACCCGTAAAGTTGTATAATAACAAAAATGAGCGACAATAGTCCGAATGATCTATAAAAATACAATTATCAAACCTATATGTCAAAAAGTTAGGCAGCTAGATACACACGTATTCTTTCATACGGGCTCAAAATAGATCAAATAAAAGTATCACAAATGCTAACTATGTCAATGTTCTCGTTTAAAACGCAATTGTCAAGAACTGTTTTCAAAATCCTAGTAAGACGAACAGATATGCGGATGGAGAAGAAGGACCGAATTCAATAAGCGGACGTCTTCTAATAAAAAACAAGACATATGTCATGCCAGTCTAGGCATCCAGCAAAGACCTACAATTGACCATCTGCTGCGGATATAGTAATGGCTCTGCAGAGGACCTCATAAAAAACGACAGATGGCGAAGAGTTGCAGAGATTGTCATGGATATCCATCACTAGCGTGAGAATGCTGATATGATTTTAAAACCCTGAATCTATTAACGATTAAGATTCCGCGCAAGCCAAAAAAAATCTGGACCATCTAAATATCTTATCATTAAGATAGTTCGAAAATGTTGCATAAATCACAACAAAATTATTTTTTGGTATGAAAATAACTGAAATTTTCAAATAACATCGGGTTTTAAAAATTTTTGAATTGTGAATTTTAAAACATTTTATGATGTATCTTCTGGATTTATCTTTCTAGAAATGTAAAATTAGGACTTGAATTTTGTGATTTTAAATAAACAACACCGCCGTGATTCTACATTTTTTTTGAGTTGTTGTTCAATAAAAATAGCATATCACCTATTCCAATAATATCAAGTCTTAATAAATTCTAAAGTGCTTAAAATTTCATTAAAATTGGCCAATTCCTCTGACTTTTTGGTAATATGTTTTAAGATTAAAAAAATTATTATCTCCTTGAGTAATATTGCACATACAACTAAATCATTTAGGTAGTGCAAAGAGTCTCATCACTTTGAAACATATAATCTATTATATATATATATATATATATATATATATTGATATATAGAATGTTCTGGTTATATATATATATATATTATAATATACTATATATTATTAATGTGTGTGTGTGTGTGTGTGTGTGTATGTGTTGTGTGTGTGTTGTTGTAATATATCAAGGAAAATGAAAAAACACAGTTTAAATGGGTTAAGTGGTGAGTTAAACCTGTGTTTTTTCATTTTCCTTGATATATTACATACCGTCGGATTCACTTCCATTTCTTTACATCTATATAATTATATATATATATAATATAATATATATATCTATTCTATATATATTACAATGTTCTGTTTAAAAGGCAATTTCAAGACTGTTCAAATTCAAATTCACTGTTTATATAAATAAAAAGAAAAGAAAAACGTTTACATAATATGCCAATGGATTTACAGACTTAATTCCAATTAGATATTGCAAAGATTCTCATCACTTAGAAACAGTTATTCATCCTGTCTCTTTTGTCATCTTTAAGAGGGCAGTGCTCGACATTAGACAAAATGTTTCGTTTGCTATTCAGACCTCAAGGATGTGAAACTTGACAGATTGTGTTAATGACAGAAAATAATTGTCTTCGATAAAAGCTGTGAGATTCTCAAACAACGTAACACGTCTAGTGCCAATTAACACCAACTCCATGCTTTTTTTTTACCTCGTTGATGAAACGTGTAAAACGTAAGGTGACAACGTAAGGAGAAGGGAAAAAAACTTGAAGGTAGTTACAAAGGTAAAAAAAAGTGTTGAATAATGAGTGCGGATTTAAGAAAATAATTCACTTACTTAACAGAACCGCCTTAAATTAATAAAAGAAAATGGTGGATTATTTTTGTATATTATATATTTACCAACTCCTCCGCACGAGCAGGATACGACACAAGGTCAATTTCTTAGCGGAGTTTAACAGGTTTTTATGAATTCAGAGTTGTCCTTCTCCTAGACTGGTTACTAGCCATGGTTAAAGACACCCAGTCTGTCCTGCTATTTACCCATAGCTGGAGGGAGGTAGGATTCATACCTTTCCCAAGGGTATTAGCGCTATGTGAAATGCAATTACCAGTCCAAGATTTGAACTCAGGGTGACGCGTCCATTTCCCATGACTTTAAACCATTACACCACGCGCTTATTTTTGTATTTAAGGGTGCTGAAGATTACAACTCTCTATTTATAAAACTTCTTCAAAAACAGCGTTGGCTGTATTTATGTACTTGATCTACTATTTAAAGGCGTTGATAGATTGTCATTCAATTGATCGTCCGATGTACAGACGAACTGATGAGGATTATACAACTCTTTAACACGGATCACTGACAATGATTCAAACTGATACTACATCTTTCTACTTCAAGAAAGAATCAAACTTTATGCCACAAGGGATCTATACTGGACAATTACTTTCAACTACAGCCCAGGAATGACCACACGAATCGTAACAGAAAGAATGTTCTTTTTTCTTAACGAGATAATGTTGGTTGGTTGGTTGGGTTTTACGGCATGTCAACCCATTCGGTAATTCGAAACTTAAAAGATGTTTTTGTTCTATTCTTCTGATGGGTACTCAGTTTCAAAAACATTTTTTCTATTTAACACCATAGATGGGACTCTAGCATAGTCTCTCACTCCGGGTCAGAGTGGACATTGGAGCAATGGTGAGGAAGGGGTGCTCCACATTCCACAGACCTCCAGACTGAAACCATATCATTAGATAGAGTTTAACGTCATACCCTGGAGAAATAAGCCCTCAGCACCAATTTCTAGCACCCATATAAGCGCACTAGGTTTGAGACAATCATATTAGGTCCTAGGCTTGACGTGACCAGCCGAATGATCGAAGTAGCCTCTCTTAACCGCACATCCTACTATTAAGGGACCAAAAGTGGAGTTTTGCCTGTCATGGACTGCTTAGCCAAACTAGGGGTTCCATCTATTAAGCATCAACAGCGCTCACACCCATGGCAATAGGAGGCCCCTTTAGGGTGGTATTGCCCCTCTGTTAAGAGGTGCAGTCGGTGTATTCTAAAGCCCCCATCCGACAGCGCTGAGGGCGAGAAGAAGTTACATTCCATACCAAGTGTGACCCGCCCCAGTCCTGGGTTAGAAATGCACCAACCTGCCACCTCTGCAGACGGCGGTAAACTCCCCAAATGGGACCACCTGTTTGTCGTGACTGGCGAGCCGCTTGATGCTTAAGGCAGAGCCCAGTGGCATGAGCAGTTCTACATGCCAAATACACCACTTCGACCCTATCTGGGCTGACGGCCGGTCGACGAGGCCCCCTCCGATCAACTCGGCTGCGTCACGTCAAAGCCCTAGCACCTATTATGACTGTTCCCAACCTATCTGCCCTTATGCCCAAGCCCCACCCCTTTTTATCATATGGGTGGCTAGAAAGCCGGCTGGCTGCAGGGATCTACCATGTCTGGGATGACGTAATTAAACTCTATCTTGATGCGTGAAGGTTCCAGGGAGCAATCGGGATGAAGGGGAGTTGCTCCACATTCCCCAAACACTCCAAAAAACTGGAACCTTACCACAACAGAGTTTAACGTCATTCCAGGACATGTAATTCGGCCAGCCACCGACTTATCTAGCACCAATATGATAAAAAGAGGTTGGGCCTTGCCAATAAGGGGCATAGGTTGGGAACGATCATATAGGTGCTAGGGCTTGACGACTCCAGGCCGATTGATCGGAGGGGCCTCTCCGACCGCCCGTCCTAGCCCAAGATAGGGGTCAAAGGCGTGGATCTGCATGTCAATGAAACTGGCTTCATTCCACCTGGCTCTGTCCATAAAGCATGCACGGCTCGCCATCCCGAACCAACAGGTGGTCACCATTGGGGGATCTTACCCCTGTCTGCAGAGGTGCAGTGAGTGCATTCACACGCACCCAGACGACTGGAGCGCGGTCACACTTGTAATTGGAATTTAAAATTCTTCTCGCCTTCAGCGCTGTCGGAGGGGCCTTTAGAATACACCGACTGCACTCTACAGAGGGCAAATACACCTAAAGGGGCCTCCTATTGCCATGGGTGGTGACCTGTGCATGCTTCAAAGATGGAAACCCTAAGGGCTAAGCAGTCCATGACAGAGCAATACTCCACTTGGTCCCTTTAATTACGTAGAGATGTGCGCCGTTAATTAAAGAGGCCCCTAATCCGTTCATTCGGCTGAGTACACGTCAAGCCCTAGGACCTATATGATTGTCTCAAACCTAGTGGCGCTTTAATGGGTGCTAGAAATTGGTGGTGAAGGTCTTATTTCTCCAGGGTATGACGTTTAACTCTATCTAATGATATGGTTCAGATCTGGAGGTCTGTGAATGTGGAGCACCCTTCATCACCATTGCTCCAATGTCCACTCTGACCGGAGTGAGAGTACATGCTAGAGTCCAATCTATGGGTTAAATAGAAAAATGTTTTTGAAACTGAGTACCATCAAGAATGAATAGAACAAAAACATCTTTTAAAGTTTCGAATTACCCGAATGGGTTGACATGCCGTAAAACCCAACCAACCAACAACATTATCTCGTTAAGAAAAAGAACATTCTTCTGTTACGATTCGTGTGGTCATTCCTGGGCTGTAGTTGAAAGTAATTGTCCAGTATAGATCCCTTGTGGCATAAAGTTGATTCTTTCTTGAGTAGAAAGATGTAGTATCAGTTTGAATCATTGTCAGTGATCCGTGTTAAAGAGTTGTATAATCCTCATCAGTTCGTCTGTACACATCGGACGATCAATTGAATGACAATCTATCAACGCCTTTAAATAGTAAGATCAAGTACATAAATACAGCCAACGCTGTGTTTGAAGAGTTTATAAATAGAGAGTTGTAATCTTCAGCACACCTTAATACAAAATAAGCGCGTGGTGTAATGTTAAAGTCATGGAAATGACGCGTCACCCTGAGTTCAAATCCTGGACGTGGTAATTGCATTTCACATAGCGCTAATACCTTGGGAAAGGTATGAATCCTACTCTCCCTCCAGCTATGGGTAAATAGCAGGACAGACTGTGTTCTTTAACCATGGCTAGGTAACCAGTCTAGGAGAAGGACAACTCTGAATTCAAAACCTGTTAAACTCCGCTTAAGAATTGACCTTGTGTCGTATCCTGCTCGTGCGGAGGAGTTGGTAAATATATATTATACAAAAATAATCCACCATTTTCTTTTAATTTAAGCGGTTCTGTTAAGTAAGTGAATATTTTTCTTAAATCCGCACTCCCATTATTCAACACTTTTTTTTACCTTTGTAACTACCTTCAAGTTTTTTCCCTTCTCCTTACGTTGTCACCTTACTGTTTTACACCGTTCATCAACGAGGTAAAAAAAAAGCATGGAGTTGGTGTTAATTGCACTAGACGTGTTACGTTGTTGAGGAATCTCACAGCTTTTATCGAAGACAATTTTTCTCTTGTCATAACACAATCTGTCAAGTTCGTCACATCCTTGAGGTCTGAATAGCAAACGAAACATCTTGTCTAAAATGTCGAGCACTGCCCTCTTAAAGATGACAAAAGAGACAAGGATGAATAACTGTTTCTAAGTGATGAGAATCTTTTGCAATATCTAATTGGAATTAAGTCTGTAAATCCATTGCAATATTATGTAAACGTTTTTCTTTTCTTTTTACTTTATAACAACAGTCAATTCTGATTTTGAAACAGTCTTGGCAATTGCTTTTAAACCAGAATATATAATATATTATATATATATATATATATATATATATATATATATATATGTAAAGAAAGGAAGTGAATCCGACGGTATGTAATATATCAAGGAAAATGAAAAACACAGGTTTAAACTCACCACTTAACCCATTTAAACCTGTGTTTTTCATTTTCCTTGATATATTACACACACACACAACACATACACACACACACACACACACACACACATATATATATATATATATAATATATATATATATATATATATTATAACCAAAACTTGTATATATCATATATATATATATATATATATATATATATATATATATATGTTTCAAAGTGATGAGACTCTTTGCACTACCTAAATGATTTAGTTGGTATGTGCAATATTACTCAAGGGAGATAATAATTTTTTTTTAATCTTAAAACAATTACCAAAAATCAGAGAATTGTCCAATTTTAATGAAATTTTAGCACTTTATTTATTAATGACTTGATATTATTGGAATAGGTGAATATGCTATTTTATTGAACAACAACTCAAAAAAAAATGTTAGAATCACGGCGGTGCTTATTTAAATACAAAATTCAAGTCCCTAATTTTTACATTTCTAGAAAGATAAATCCAGAAGATCACATCATAAAAATTTTTAAAATTCACAATTCAAAAATTTTTAAAACCCGATGTTATTTGAAAATTTCAGTTATTTTCATAAAACACAAGAAAATAATTTTTGTTGTGAGTTTTATCAACATTTTCAACATTCTTAATGATTAGATATTTAGAGGGTCCAATTTTTTTGGATTCGCGGAATCCTTAATCGTTAATAGATTCAGGGTTTTTAAAATCATAATCATCATCTCACGCTAGTAGCATGGATATCCATGACAATCTCTTGCCAACTCTTCCCATCATTCGTTTTTTATGAGGTCCTCTGCACAGCCACTACTATCCGCACAGAATTGGTCAATGTAGGTCTTTGCTGGATGCCTAGCACTGGCATGACCATATGCTTGTTTTTTATTAGAAGACGTCGCTTATGAATTCGTCCTTGCTTCTCCAGCATATCTTGTTCGTCTTACTAGGATTTTGAACATTCTTGCAAATTGTCTTTTAAACGAGAACTTGACATATATATCATTTGTTTGATACTTTTTTTTGATCTATTTGAGCCCGTATGAAGAATACGTTTATTTACTTGCCTAACTTTTTGACATAAGGGTTTGATAATTTGTATTTTATAGATCATTCGGACTATTGTCCTCATCTTTATTGTTATGTATACAACTTTACGGCTGGTGTGCCCTCCCGCCTTCTTCAGGTGTTCAGGTCCAACTCTGGAACCTTCTTGTCGAACTGAGGAGCCTTCATATCGTAATCGTGCCGTTGCACCAACGTCTCCAATTGGACACATGGCGCAACGATATAAGGGTTGAGTTAATTCAGTTCTATGTATTTGGTTGCATGTTCAATCCTGACCAAGAGCGATAATAATAAGACAATACTCGACATAGATTAACACTTGCGTTCAGTCATGGTTAACGGAATGAGAAGAAATCTCCCCCCCCCCGTGGATTGAATAAAGGAACAGTTCGATTTTTCTTGAAGGCTCCCGATTACGACATGAAGCTCCCGATTATGACATGAAGGCTCCCTATTTCGAAAGGGGTATTACATGTTATTGTCCATCTATGGGTTAAATAGACCAAAAGATGAAATTTACAAAAAAAAAAAAATGTGGACCATATAACTTTAGGCACCCTTTTGCGATCTCGATTCTTGGGACATTTTTTCCGTTTACACCGTCAGAACCGTTAATTGTTAACAGACGATTTTTAGAGTTTTTTTTTAAATTATAAAACTAACCCAAACCCTAACCCTAAACCTAAACCCTAACAAGAACCGGATTTTAACGTGTAAAGGAAAAAGTGTCCTTGTGAGTCGAATTAAAAAAGGGGTGCCTAAATATCATATGTTTAAAGATATAACCAATTAGAATGAATAAAACAAAATGTCTTCAGAATAAGATGACCAACAAGGGTTAACATGCCGTAAAATTCAACCAACCAACCACCAACCAGATTTCAGATGAAACATTTAGGAGTAGTGTATGGTATAATTATATATATATATATAATATATATATATATTTCAAAGAATATTGAGAACAGACAGATGTTCATTAAAATTTCTCATCAGTGTAGCTTCCTTAAAAAAAATCAAATTAGAACAAGAAAGACGGTCGGTGTCAGAATGTTTCTCTCTTGCGCAATTAAGACAATTAAATATAGGCAGCTGTTGTTGTTTTGGTTGGTTTGTTATATACGAGGAGGAGTAAAAAAAAAGGAATGCATTTTGTTTAGGACATGTATAATTACTACACAGGAACATGGGAAACTGGTCCTCAGTGGATCACATCCCTACTTCTCCACATAGTCACCCTGTATCCCTGGCCCGTGGAATACTGTTTGCTCTCTTCGGTCTCATAAAAAGGGTTTGAGAGGCAAACATTATTCCAGTGACTAGGAAATTAAATCTGTATTGAAGAACTGGCTCAAGGAACAGTCAACAGAATTTTACGGGGTAGGGATACATGGTCTTATTCGAAGGTGGAACATTGCTATTGAGAGAAACGGTGACTGTAGGGAGAAGGAGGGATGTGATCCACAGAGGACCAGCTATATTTTGATATATGATATATGTTCCTGTCTTGGTAATTATACCTGCCCGAAACAAAATGGCATTACTTGTTGCCAAACCAACAAGAGTTGACATGATCTAAGGCCTAAGTTTATCTTTTTTCGGAAACTATTATGTTTTTAAGTATCTAACGATAATACAAATTTCGAAATAATTATAGCTTCAAGTAAGTATCTAATAATGGGAATCCATTGATTATCCTTTTTAAATTATATATATTATATTATATATAATATATATATATATATTATAACCTTTGACAGGAAAGAAGCTCAACACCGTTATTCCATAATAAATTTATTTCAACCAAAACTGGGGCCTTTATAAATCTAAGTTGATTTAACAAAGCTCCCCAAATCAAGTCTCATCAAATGGATAATCATCAATAATTTGAATTGCATAACAGAAAAATTTTCTCAATGTAGAATCTTTCCCCCCCCCCTCAAAAAATATTTTTAAAAAATGTATATATTAAAAGACTTTCACTATGGTGACAGGAAGTCAGTGCAAATGAGAAAAAATAACATTTTTCAGGGCCAAGTTTTTTAGGGGATAGTAATCAGTCAAATTAACAACTATGAAAATTAAATAAGTCTGAATAAGTATGAAGCAAAGATAAAACAAAAAATATAAAATATATAAAAAATGTATATATAAAAAATATATATATATATAAAATTTATTAATTATTATAATATATAAAAAATATTATTATTATTAAAAAAAATAAACATAGTAAAAGCGTGAAATATAATAGATAATATAATATTGTATAAATATAATAATAATAAAAATATTCACATATCATACATATACACATATGTGTATATTTTTATTAATATTATATTTTATATATTTTTATTAATATTATATTTATTTGCAATGACTTCCTATCACCATAGTGACAGTCTTTTAATGTAAACATTTTGTTAAAAAAGTTTTTGAGTGGGAAAAAGATTCTACATTGAGAACATTTTTCTGTTATGCAATTCAAAGTATTGATGATTATCCATCTGATGAGACTTGATTTGGGGAGCTTTGTTAAATCAACTTAGATTTATAAAGGCCTCAATTTTGGTCGAAATAAATTTATTATGGAATAACGGTGTTGAGTTTTTTCTTCCTTTCAAAGATAGATATTGCTCTGTATATAATCTAAAAAGATTATTATACATTGAGCTCTCTGTAGTGATTTAAAGATTCACTGTATTTGTACATACAATCATACAATAATAATCAGTGTATCTTAGAAATCACATATAGAATCATCCCTTACTACCAAGTCCTGGATACCTCACACATATATCTATCTTCTCTCTCTCTCTCTCTCTCTCTCTCTCTATATATATTATTATATATATATATATATATATGTTGTGTGTGTGTGTGTGTGTGTGTGTGTGTGTGTGTGTGGTAACTTGACTTAAAAGTGCCATAACTTAGGAATTTTCCTAGTTATGAGCTGTCACTCGTCTATTTTTGCTAGGTTAGAGAAAACATTTTTTGGTCCGAGCAAGCTTCAGATACGCTTAGATTAATAACTCCCTAACGACATTTAAGTTTTAAATTTATTTGAGCAGAGACAATTATTATTTATAAAAAAAGATAATATCAAAACATTTTACAGCACATAGTTCATTACATTCTATTATTATGTTTTACACAATACGGTGTTATTTTATTATAAAACGTAACAAAAGGTAGAGGCTATAAGGGATTATAGTATTTCAGTTGTTTCAATGGGAAAATATTTGATATACGAAAAAATTATTAGAGCGGAACGATTTACACTTGGGCAGTGTGTAACTTAATTACAAAGCTTCACGTATTCCAATATCATCATCTCTCATCCATCATCAAGTCGTGCTGATCGCACGGATTACATAATTCTCTTATCACAGTCTCTATTAGTAGTTACTCAGATAAGTCCTCTGCACGGTATTTAGTATCCAAAGAGATGATCAATGTATGTTGTTGCTCATGAGATGAGTTCTTGTGTTTAAGAATTCAAGTCCCTTTTTGATGAGTATCTTTGGTACAAGTAGGAAGGAGAGGGTGGTAAGTTGCTGCTGATGTGGAGTGGATGATTGAGATGAAGGCATGAGTCGATTATGGGGGGTAGGCAGTGGGTACATTAGGAATGGGTCATGTAAAACTCGTAAGAGTAATGGAAGATCCTGTAGTAGTGGTAAGAGGAATGAATTTAGGTCACATTTGAAGCTGTGATGTGTGAGAAATATAGGAGAGGGAGGATTGTGGGTCATTTGTGAAGAGGTCATGAGACCGAACGTTGTAGCGTCGATATTATCACCAATAATAAATATTCATCCATTGTAACATCCTCTGTTTGTCTACATTTCTCCGCATACTGTAGGATTTGAGTTCCTCAATTTACTCCCATATATATATATATATATATATATATATATATATATATATATATATATAACACGTTTTGTTATCAGTTTGAAGAATTAGTTCTTTGAACTTGAACTACTTTAGAACGTTATCTAGAGAAATCCAGTGACCTTATCTCTTCAAACAATTAAAATCAACATCACCTAATTAACTTTACATTATTGAGATCGTGAGCACTGATTTCCCACGTGAATTTCACTGAAATTCTCAACTTGCTCGCGTTCAGTGTCATATTGTCAGTTATACTCAAATCTTACATCATGGAATCAACGCTTCGTTTCTGGAAAATTAAATAAGACAAATGATAATACGAAGTGGCTGCATATTGATCTGGCATTCCCACGATGTTTTGGAAAAGCGACAGATTTTCGCGGTATCTGAAGACATCGCTAGTGCGCACTGTGTTCCTGGTAATGATTGCCTTGACACCAAATCATGCCTGATTCTAAAGACGTCATTGGTTTATATATATATATATATATATATTTATATTATATTATATATATAAACAAAACGCATTTACGTAAACATACAACACGAGAATACAGTTATATAAAATACATAATTTTCAAAAAAGAAGAAAAAATTCATTTAAAAGAAATGCCATAACTAGACTGCTTCAGTTCCAGTGATCATTTGAGAGAAATATTATATCGAAAATTCAATAATTAATACAGGTTAACACACGCATCATTGTTACCGTATTTTTATTTTTTCTTTACACCTCCATTGTGATAGCATTCTAAATCAACTTTAACCATTATATATATTATATATATATTATATATATATATATATATATATTATTGTCTATCAACTTTGCTCTGTGAACTTTTTTTATTTCATGAAGCATGGGAAAAGGAACAAGCGAACAACAACAAAAAACAAAAAAAGCAGAGTTTGAACATCCAGCCGTTATTCTGTCCTGGTTCGATTTATTTATTCCAATATATAATGCCCCACTTATGATACATAGAGCTCTCGACAGATTATACCAGTTTTTGGTATATTGATTATTAAAATTCCTGCTTAGAATCATTTACACCACGACTGTACCTATCCTCACATCACTGTGAAAACTCTAGAAAAAGAGGTATCCAATACTTCTTATCCAGAAATAACAGCCTGAATATCAAGTGAGTATGTGATATCTAAAGACTAGAAGTGCTTGGGTTGCAAGTTTTTAAACTCCGCGTTATAGCTGGTGATGTCAGTAATTCACTAAATCGTCCATGGGAAGTGTCATCTTCTTGGATCTTGAAGTTATTTGATTAAACGTCACATTGTAGTGGTTAGGTTGATAGTTTGGCTAATTTACGCCAGTAAAATAATAAACGTGGAATTCAGTGTGTGACTCGTAGTGAATTGACGTGGAGGAATTGGAAATGAAATATTTTGATGATGGAAATAGCCAAAATAAAGATGTGTGTGAATAACTGACACACACCACACACACACACAACACACAACACACACACACAATATATATATTATATAATATTATATATTAATATATATATAAAGTTAGAATGGTTCTGTTTGTAATGTAATTTAAGTTTAGGGGGGCAAAATATTATGCTTATCTGGTGGGTTGTTCATTTGAAACAAGGGCGAACAAGAGTTGCCGCCCTTAGATTCGACAAGAGCTAGGCGCGAAAACTTGAAAGAATCGCAGACAATAAGTTTAGGAGCGAAGTTGGGGTAAAGAGTTAGTCGTTCTGGTCGGATGGGAAAATGAGGGAAAAAGTAGTTAAGAATCGGATGGTTTGATTGAAAAATAAATTCTATTGGGGAAAAAACGGAACAAAGAAATAATTATTGAAAGTAAGGGAAAAAGAAAGTTTTCTTTTTTGAAAAAAAAAACCGAACTGATATGGAAAGAAGAAAGTTTGTAAAAAGAATTATTGAAAGTGAAAAAAAAAAACAAACAATTCTTTTTTTACGGAACTAAAAAATAAAAAAGAAAGGTATTTATTTGTACATGTATATTTATTTTTCATGGAACTTTTATGTTGTCTATGTTTGTTTAAAAAAAAAAGAAATAATAATTATTTTTTAAATGAAATAATAATTTATAACTATGAATTATCCAATTGGCTAAGTTTTTCATTTTCTTTAAAAAAGAAAGAAAACATTCCATATTTTCCCCTTAGAAATACTTGTTCTCCCTAGGAAAGTCATTGCCTTACTACCCTGGAACACACGATAGGTGAAGGGTTTGGATGGATATCGGCCAACACTTCGAGACATATATATATATATGAATGCATTATTGTATAGCTTGCTGTTAGATCACTAAATATTGAATATATTAGAAGTACGAAGGAATATGATTAAGATGTATGATATTGATATCATTTAGGTTTTATCATGATTTTTTTGCCGGCATTTTAAGCACATTCTTGATTTAAAGTAGTCCGTTTCGAAAACAACTATTTGATCAACACACAAGCATATTATATATATATATATTATATATAATATATTATATTATATATTATATATATATATATGAAATTATTTCATTTTGATTTTCATGACTTGAAACCGTGACAAAGAAAACTATCTATATATGTATGTGTGTATGTTTAAATATTGATGGGAGTGTAAGTATTAATATATATTATATATATATATGTGTGTGTGTGTGTTTGTGTATGTTTAAATATGGATGAGAGTGTAAGTATAATATATATTATATATATAATATATATATGTGTGTGTGGTGTGTGTGTGTGTGTGTGTGTTGTGTGTGTGTGTTTGTGTTTGTGTATGTTTAAATATGAATGAGGCTGTAAATATATAATATATATATATATATATATATATATATATATATATATATGTATGTGAGTGTGTTTCTTAAATATGAATGGGAGTGTAAGTATATATATACTATATATATGTGTGTGTGTGTGTGTGTGTATGTTTAAATAGGAATGGGAGTGCAAGTATATATATATATATATATATATATATATATATATAATATATTATATATATACGTATTTGCGTATTAAATGTATTATAAGTATTCTTTCTATAATTTCCGTTCTATATTTAATGACATTCGACATTCTTTAATGCCAACTTTAAGTGGCCAATGTTCTGGCAAACAATACGTCGCGGTTCGTATCCATGGAAACGAGACATAGTAATTTCTCATGGTTTAGTGCCGCGTTACGAGACCATTTTTCTCTTGAGAGAAGTTCTTATCTTCTTGCAGCATGAACGGAAGACTCACATATAAGAATACCAATCACTATTGCCTCCGATACGGTTATTGTGAATGGGGAACGTGCGTGCATATATTTCAGATTGAGGTAATATTTCCTCCACCACAATTTTACGAATTATGCCCTAAACAATAATTCCACCTAAAAACATTCGCAAAATATTAATAACAGCAACAGCAAAATTTAAACGCTTAAGGACGATGTCTTTATATATTTTTTTGTTGTGGTA
This sequence comes from Doryteuthis pealeii, assembly GCA_023376005.1. Taxonomy (NCBI): domain Eukaryota; kingdom Metazoa; phylum Mollusca; class Cephalopoda; order Myopsida; family Loliginidae; genus Doryteuthis; species Doryteuthis pealeii. The sequence continues at coordinate 124,287,423 of CM042145.1, forward strand.
CGCTTATGGTGACGGGTATTGCCGTAGGAATTGGAATCGGTGATACGAGTTCAAATACTGACCTAGGCTGATCGTGATTCACTTCTCATCGATTCCTTTAGTAAGAGAACAAAACCATCTTCTCCCTCTATCATTAGATAATTCATTTTTTATTCATGTTCATATTTTAAGAAAATTTGCTTAGCAAAAAAAGGTTCGATATATAGTCCCTTCGTATTCAGAAAACTTATCCCTTTGTTTTTCAAATCATACAGACTCTTTTCCATAACATTGGGAACTGTTCCAAGGATACCAGTTACAATGGGTACCCACCTTCATGTTTTTCTGTTTTCATTTAGTTCTCTGGCAAGTCCAAGTATTTGTCTTTCTTTCGTTCTCCTTCGCGTTTACTCTATGATCTGCCGGAACAGAAAATCCACGAGGTGTCATGTTTTCATTTTCTTGTTAATTAGTGATAGGTTGGTGTACTATCCGAGTTTAGGTGATCAGTCAGTAGCTCAAACTTCCAGAGAATTTATTAGTTTCATATTCTAGAACAGATTCCAGTTTGTGCATATACCATTTAGTAGTATGGTGAAAATCTATTATTATTATTATTATTATTATTATTTATTATTATTATTATTATTATTATTATAGAATTTTGCATTACAGATATATAGCTTTATTATAATAGAGATTTTGTGTGCGTCTGTCTGTAACCGAACTATATAACTACTCTTAGTCCCAATTCCCTACTTATTTATGTCTATTCTTCATGATTTTATTTTTATTTAGATTATTACTAAAATTGTCTTATATCATTAATACTGTTGACCTGATCTACAGGTATTTGCCTCATACCCTACTTGCATGGACTGGGCACAAGGCCTCGTTTTAACGTGGGCCCACCCACAAACCAAGCTCATAGGTGGGGAAAGAACAAAAATTGCGTCGATTCCTTCGGCATTCCCCTAAAGGGGGCGCCTCAGGCGCTGGGCAATAAACCAGCCCTGCCCCTTTAAATCAAGGGCAGTATTGCCTGGGGGGATAGCCCCTAGGATCGACGCTATTAACTTGTAAAAAATCAGGGCCGAAGCACTGGACCCACACCCCGTTGGCGGGTCTACATAATAATAACATGCAATTTTGTTTATATAAACAATAAAATAGCGTTTTACAGGGTGAAAGGAAGGCTAATTTGCATTGATATTAAAAATTTGATTTTAATAAATATGTGCTACGTATTATTGATTTCTAATTGTTTGGTTTTATGAGTAAATTTCTTCAATAAATTTTAAAAGAAATTCATTACCAAGAAGAAATAACTGTCATTTTATTATTTACTTCCTTATTTAACTAACTAATTAAATTGGGAAAATTTAGCAATGAAAGACAGGAGTGATGAAGAGTAAGTTTCAGTTGTTCTATTTGTCAATTATACTCCCTCTCTTTCAAATATCTTTATTTCTTATTTAGTTTCATTAGCCTTTCTAATTTAAATATATTTTATTATATTAAAACGTAATACTTGCACCGGATGGTGCATATATTTGTTAGTTTAATAATGAAAAAAAAAAATGAAACAGCCATAGATCAACACTAAATTCTTGCAAAAGAATGTTAAAAAAAAAACTATCGAACAAAGATAATATAATTCTTTTTAAAACCGATTCACTTCAGGATTTATCAGTACGCTTATTCCGGTTTGAAATTTACCTTTGAAGTAGATGTAGGATAAGTGTTTAACACATTCTCTGTATTTTCGCATTTTCTGCTGTCATTTTCAATCTAAACTGATAAGATCATTGAAAGAAACAGAACATAAAATAAATTAGATACACCCAAAAAATAATGATAACGTTAAATAAATGCGCATCTGGATATATTTCTATTGTTCCATAGTCAAAATGAAGACCTGTTACGATTCTGCTCACCATTTTAAGTATTTAGATCACTTATTGGTAAATCCAATGGTAGAAAGGGTATCGTTTATGAAGTAGAAAGACTGTTGTCATCCTTGAATCATAAGTGAACTAGAGTTACTTGTAGTAGAGAATCAGCCGTTAATTCTTAATATCCTTGGTAGAACTAGAGTGTACTTGTAGCAGAGAATCCAATCACGGTCCTTGTGGTAATAGTCCAATTAGTAACTGATTTTAGTAATTACCAACGACCATAATGCATTCTATGTCGTTTTTCATGATCAATGCCTGCAGTGATTTTGGTAAAGTATATTAAATAAAAATTATTACCTCTGATAGTCAACAAAATATAAATAACTAGTACAAAATAAAAAAACGTCCTCCGGGCGATGTAAATAAGATTTTTAACATAAATGCCTGAGGGTGGGAGTAAAAAAATTCAATATCAGCGTTTATATCCTAAGTAAGTTAAAATCATCAAATTCATTAAAGGATTTAAAAATAAAACAATTTGAAAATGTAAACTTTAAATATGTATTAAAATAAAACAAGTTAGCTCCGTCGGTAGAGCATTCGGCTAGAAAACCACAAGGATCCTTGTTCGATACCCACCCTCGCCAACTCAGCGTATGAGTTTAGGCAGGATTCTGTGCGGTAAAGTAAGGAGCTGATGGTAGGTGTGGCGCTCCACATACGACGCCAAAATAATCTCCTTGGTCTTCTAGTGCTAGTAAAGCGGTAGACTCCCTCGCTGCATGGCTGATACCGACATTAGGCCGCCCCCGACGACTTTACTATTATATAGATATAATAATACCAGTCATGTATTTATTAAAACTTGTTTTTAAAAACAATAGGACTGTCTAATGTTGTGTTCAAATTTGAGTGTATTTATTCTATGTTAATGACGATTTTGGGCAATGTGACGTAAGCAGTGACGTAATTTTTTACAGACAAAACCGGAAGCAAATCTCCATTATTAATAGTAGTTTGAATGTATAAATCATTTTTACTGTATTTATAATACATTCATTACTGTCTTTTAAATAATAGACTTTCCTCTTTAATGTACGAGATTTTAGCTCTACTTCTGTCAGCTACTCTAACGAAATGAGTTTCTGGTTCAAGATTAGAAACCAACTTAAAAATTTTGATTCATTATTCATTACATGAATACGCAGTCCGTTATTATTCTATCTGAATATCATATCCAAGGGCAAAGAAATAGGTTTTAGACTTTGAGTAGGTTTTACATTTTGACAATCCTTTGTATTCCTTTCTACATTATTGTTGTGAGGTTTAAGGGGTCAATAAGAACAAAACGACGGGTAACAAATGTAGGAAAATGTATTAACAGAAGTAGACAATACAATACAGATAAGTGGAAAATTACGCCCGACAAATAAAGTATTGGCTTACTCGCATTGGCTTACTCCCAAGTCACAATTGTCCCTGTTACCTTTAGTAACCTGTCGGCGCATTCCATTAGTCTTTATAGTGTATTCATATTACAAACTTTATTGTTGTTTCATGGTAGATAATCCCTTAAAGTCAAGTAATCTATGGTATTTTATACTAAATAGGTTAGAGAAATCACCTTCATATTGCATTTATGTGTTTTTTTTATTATTCTTTGCCTAAAAAATTTCCCCCAGCTTACCATTTTTTACTGGCTATTTTTACCTGTTAGATGGGATATTTCAAGGTTCATCTCTCTTAAACTCAGAACTATTCTATTCAAATAAAATCCTATTATTCTTGTAATCTGATTCCTTCTACTCAATTAAAATTGAAACTATCCAGTTTTGTTACTTTGCTTGGGTGTGCGTATGTGTAGAGGCAGTTCCTTGTGGGGACTGTTGTGAGAGGTTCAGCGGTTGGCAAGATGTTAATATTTTGTGTTTATGTCTAGTTAAAATGTTTAATAAAATTTACCAAATAACAACAAGCAATCTACAATACTGCACACTTTATAAAACACATGGAGTGCTGGTGTAATGGTAAAGTCATGGAAAATGGGACTGTCTCCCCGGTTCAAATCATGGATTGTATTGGATTTCAATTAGCATAATACCCTTCGGAAAGGTATGAATCCTAATCTCCTCCCAGCTATGATAAATAATAGTAGGCAGACCGGGCTCTTTAACCTTGGTTAGACAACTGGTTCTAGGAGAAGAAAACCTCTGAATTAAACTGTTGAACTCGCTTAAGAAATTGACTTCTGTCGTCACATCCTGCTCGTGCGAGGGGTTGTAAGTATAATATATTATTTAAAACACATATAATAAGAAATGGTCTCTTAACAGACAAACGAATAATGGCTTGGATGGTTCGCGATAGTGTGATCTTTTTCAGACTAAATAAGGGCACATACGAGAAGCCCTCTCCAGAGGTTATGTAGATCGCCAAGAGTCGGAGAGCCGTTTTGAGCGGTTTTTAAAAGCAGCAACGATTTAGGAGGTTTTTTTGCGCAGGGACACATGGTCATATCGAATACGATATTTGAAACATAATCTTTTTACCCATATATTGGACTCTAACAGTTTATCAACTCTGACAGTGTGGATTAATGAGTTGGAAATGGTTCCACCCCACTACCAGAACTTGCAGCTCCCCATCAGAGGCGTTAATTCTCCTTGCATGGAACAAGTTCAATTATTCCATGTGAAAAGACGTCTCTTGTACTAAATGTATCCATACCAGTGTTATCTCGCACTTGGCAAGCGTCATGTGTGTTGTTCCACTATATATAATACATCGTATCTTACGTAAATGATTCTACTTAATTTTTTTATACTGTAAAAGTTTAATTATTGTATATAATGAAAAACGTCTATATATGAATCTTCTTTCATTCATGTATTCTGTCTAATGATTTGAATATATTTAGTTAAGCGAATATACTTCTTTTGCTTTGGTACTTCTGTTTTTTCCTTCTAAATGCCTCACAAAGGAAAAAAACAAACAAAGTACTCTCAAAAATTACGAATATGAGACATAAGTTCATAACAAATGCAAGCTCAACAAGAACAACTGAATTTTTATAAAACACAGTTAAATGCCATTATTCCAACTCGACTCAACACGTTGACAATACAAATACTAAACATTTACAAGTTCAGTGCGACAGCTTACCACTGGCCAGCTTGCTCGGAAAAAACCGATTATTAAATAGGTGTCTGTAAGGCTGCAGAGAGAGAGAGACAGACAGGCACAGACAGACTGAGAGAGAGGGAAACAGAGAGAGAGAGGGGGAGTGAGGAATAATATTATAGAGAGACATAAGAGAGAGAGAAATGAGAGAGGAGAGACGGAGAAACTGAAGAGGGAGGAGAAACAGAGAGAGAGAGTGAAGAGAGTGAGATAGAAGAGGGGGAGGGAGAGAAAACGAGAGATGAGACTGAGAGAGAGGAGAGAGAGAGAGAAAAAAACAAAGAGGACGAGAAAAACAAAGGAGAGCGGGGGGAGAGAAACAACGAGAGAGAATTGTTGAGAGAAAAAACAGAGAGAGGGAAGAGAAGTGACGAGAAACAGAGAGAGGAGAGAGGAGAAGAGAGAGAGCGAGGGGCGGGCGTTGACGAGAAAAGAGAGAGATAATTTAAGAGAAAAACAGAGAGAAACAGGATGAGAGAGAGAGAAAGATTGAGATTAAAACACTAGAGAGGAGAGAGAGAGATTGAGAGACAACAGAGAAAGAGAGGGTGAAGGAAACAGAGAGAAAGGGAGAGAGGAGAGTGAGAGAGAGGGGAGTAGAGAAAACAGAGACAGGGAGGGGACAGAGAGAGAGACGACGAGATGTAGAGAGAGAGAGAGAAGAAGGGGAGGGAATGAGAGAAACCGAAGGAATGATAGGGAAGAAAAACAAGGAGTGAGAGAAACCAAATATAACTCAAATCTATCATTGTTTTTGCTAAAAAACCAAGCGCCTGGTGATATTTTAATGTGATATATATATTAATTTGTCGTTAATTGTGTTTCAGTGTGTGTGTTCCTCGGTACTACAATTCACACAACTGCGTATTGTAATCAACTATACATATTAAAGGATATTATGATAGATTGATGACTAACTCAGTTTTTTTTTAATACGCCTCCACTAAAAAGTCAAGGAGAGAAGCTTCTTAGGGGCTAAACTAAATTTGCTTATTGGGGAACATGATAAAACCATAGGGTCTGATGCGCATCCTTCCAGTCTACATAGACGATGCGGAGTGTCACTATTTTTTTAATTTCTATGCTGCAACTGCGTGCGTGGTTGAAAAGACAATTGTTTTGAGTGGTAATCTTCTTGCTGCGGTGACTGACAAACAAACAGTGACGCTTCTGGAGTTTCTGTGTCTCTCCTCCTTCTGGCTCTCTTTCTGTGGCGACTTTTTTCTTCTCTTTTTTCGATTCTTTCGTCCTTGTTTGACGGTGAGGCGTCGGGCTGCTCGGTTTCTACGCAGCCTACCATGTGTGTATGTGGCACTGTCTTCATTCCTTCTAGGGTTAGCGTTTTGGGAACATTAGGAACTGACTATACGCCCTAAGCCTGTGGTAAGCAACCCAGTCAGGAGAAGTAAACCAATCAAAATTATCTATACAACTTGACGTGAATGTATTACAGTGTTATTATATAATATTATATATATATTTATATTAATATATTATCATTAAATAAACATGAGTCATAAACTAGTAAGTTTTAGTAGGTTTATCTGACTCATTAGCTATCTTTGTATTCTCTACTTAGTATTGAGCATTTTACTTATTAACTTAGTTCTGGTGTATTGTATGGATTATATATATATATTATATATATATATATATATATATACTATATATATATAATATAAGTGTTTTTTGTTTTGGCCAAATGTCTGTACCATAGATATTTTGTTGTCGATTAGCCTATTTTCAAAATTTTTTTTCTCCCCAGGTGACGTGGTAGTCTATTTTACAATACACAATTATTTTGCTGTTTTTCTTTTCTCCGCGAGATTTACCAACAAGTTTGCCTTATATATATATACTATATATATATATATATATTATATATCCTACTATATTAATATATACTATACCAACCCCTACACCACGGTACAATGTGACACAAGGTGCAATCTCTCTAAAGCGAGAAAACAGTTCCTAGACCGGTTACCATGTCAAGGTAAGATCCAGTCACTTATATTTTCCACATATATGGATAGAGATAGATGAGATTCATAACTATTTCGAATGGTATCAGCGAATATGGACAATGCAAAACAGCATCCAGTCCAGGATTTGGAACTGCGACCCGCCGAAGTCCATTTCCTCCGACAAAAGCCATTACTTAACGGGCCGTCCACAATGACAGAATTTTCCTAGACGGAAGTGCACAGTCTATTCACGCAGCATCCTTAGTTCTTGCCACAACGCGATACGCGCCAAATCTTCCATACAAACATAGTGGCAACAGTTATCCCTGTTCACGTATTTCATATACAACGAAAATTAACAGTTTGCGAATTACGCTTGATGCCAATCTTTTCCGCCTGAATCGGGACAAAGCACGCACAAAATTATCGCCAATCTGTCACTACATAGTTACGTCACACTCAAGTCTAGAACTAACAGCTTCATCGACTATTTCTATCCGGAATATCGCAAGAGGAAAGTAATTATTCCACGTGCTTTCCCTGCTTACATTTAGATAATCTGAAACAACGTATTTCAACAAGCTGTGGTGTGCAGCTGAACATCATTCACATAACTTGTATTAAGCATAGAAAAATTAATATATATTATTATATACTATATATATATCAATATCAATATATACTATTGGTTGAAAGAGAAATAAAGGAAAAAAAATATCTTGAATGGATAATAGGTATCTTATTAACACCTTACACGAGTTCAGGTCGCAGGCGATTACTCAATGTGTAATTTCTATCTATATATTTTTCATTAACTACCAATGAAAATGAAATCATAATTAGTAAAACTTGTAGAAAGCTGTTCCGCACACAAAAGAAATATCGAACCAGAGTACACATCCTTTTTTTATAATGCGTCCCGGAAATATAATTATCTTATATATATATTATATATATATACATAAATATATCAATACTTCATGGACCATATGACCTTTAGGCACCCCTTTTTGTCTCGATTTAAGGAAGGACATGTATCTTCATTTACACCGTCAATATGCGGGTTATCGTTAACAGACCGAAATTTCTTAATTATTTTTAAATATAAAACTAACCCCTAAGACAAAGCAACGCTGAGATAATTGAAAAGTGTCAAATAGAAAACCAGAGTCCTTCTCTTCAATCAGACATCAAAAAGGGGGTAGCAAACGTAATACTGTCCAATCATTCCTCATTAATATGTATCAGCTTGCATCGAAAAAGACACCTTAACAATTAGAGTAGAGGTCACACCAATACTGGAAAATAAAGACAAACTAAGAGCAAAACAACGAGTTATGATATTCGAACTCTGATTATTTCTTTGTTAGTTCACTTTTTAATGATACTTTTCCTTGCTTCCAATACAGCCACCCAAAAAACGTTCACAAACACATTGATATACATAACTATACTAATATCATAAGCTTCCATAATATAGTGCGTCAAAGCAGCTCATCCGAAATTTGACGTACTTTTTGACACACCTTTATTTCTGAAAAAAATGAACGTTCCCACTGCATTGCCCTTATCCATCTGATGATACAGATTCATCTGGATACTTTATATGACACCCAGTATACTATATATATTATATATATAATATATTACTAGATATATATAATATAAATGTGGTGTGTGGTCGTGTGGGCGACGGTTAGACTGTCTGAAGTGTGACAGAATTAAAAAAGACCATCTCCTGTTTAACAATTTTATTATTTATCCTTTTCTCCGAGTTTTCTGGCCTAACTTTATTAATCATTTGGGTCGGAATTCGTGGATAAGTCACCAAAAGTTCAAGTCACCAGCAGTAGCATTTCAGCACTTCGAAGTGCCCATCATCAGAGGTAGATGTGGTCCAGTTTAAGAAAAATATGATATCAATGTAGAGGCCTGGAAGGGAATAATTAATGAGAGAAGGTGGTATAGGCCATTTTAAAATGAGTGATACTCGCATCGGAAATTAATCTTATCTTAAAGCGAATGGTCTTGTACTTGTTATGATGTACTAGACTTCCGGTACCTGAAACCTGTTGGTAGACTTAATCACACGAGAATTTACCACAACCCAAATATTAAAAAGTTGGCAGGAAAAACTCGAAAAGCATCAAAAAACTAAAATTGTAAACGCGAGATGTCTGTCTTTTGTTTAATTCTACGGTTATACTGAAGAACTCGACTGCCCAAATACACACACCACACAACACCACAAACACACATATTATATATATAATTATATAATATATATATATATTATATGTGTGTGTGTGTGATGTATGTCTGTGTGCCTGTAGTCTGTGAATGTTCGATGTGCATACAATGTCATTAACCGCAATTGCGTAGTTATGCCTAGACTTTAGAATGTGTGCTTGTTTTGTGGTGATCTATCGATTCCTCACTGCCGCAGGACGTAGTACCGTACCATTAGCCGCTTATAGTTCCTATTATTTTCCTCTATTTTAGGACTTGATCACATCTCGCTATAATCATCGGAACAATAAATCGATACATAGTGACAATACGGATTACCTTTAAGATCACTGACAAACATTCTAGTGAATTTTGAATTATCACAAAAAATGTTCTATAAAACACCAATTTTATTACTTTTTTTTTTCGTCATCTTGAATGAGTGTATCATTGCTGCGAACTGATCTATGAAAACTGCGACATTGAAAAACAAGCTCTGACGCCTCGTATTGAAATACATCCTTTTTTCTGTGTTTTTCCTAAATCATGGAGGCGTATTAGGTCGGTTCGGCACTGTGAATTCGAAATTGCTATTCTTGCGCCGTCCTTTCCAGCCAATCGCACCACAAAAGATGAAACTAGTATATAATTATATGATATATACGATAGATATATATATATATAATATACATAGATATAAACGGAACCCTAATTCAACATCTATACAACGTGCATGCAGTTTCTTATTAAATCGAAATATTGTTCATATATAGCAATGAACAATGAGTATAAACAAATATTCAATTAAACAACATTCGTGATTTAATACCCTATTCTCTATCTATCTATCATTCTCTCTCTCTCTCGTCTCATCTCTGCTCTTCCTCTCTCTGCTCTTTTCTAATGATAGTAATATCTAATAGGATATACTAGTACTTATATACAGAGAGGCGTGTCATGAAAGTATTCGACGCATTGAAACGTAATTTTCCAAGTAGACAATGAACAGACTGGAACGTTATTTATTTCAGAAACAAAGCGTGTACGATAAATAAGCGTGCGAGTTGAAGCTGGTATTTACGAAGATAAAGTACAAGAATGAAATGATATATGTATTATGAACTGATATAGCTTGATTAAGTTTCGATGCTAACGCAAATCGTTCAGATGAAGTCCAAATGTCTGAGATTTTAAACTCTCTTACCATGACATCCTCGAGACTGGCAGTAAGCAATGAAAAGCTTTAGTGGATAGTTCATACATCATCCATAATTGATCATTATTCATTGGTTTGTAATCTTGGTCTGGCTCTTAATTAGCCTTAACCTCTTTATATGTATACGTTTCTCATTTATTCCTGAATATATATTTCTGATTATATTATATGCGCTATAACTCTAGTATATATATAGGTCAGTGATATAATACAAGTATATATACGATATGAATATAGCCTATACATATACGCTTACTGATTAGTAAACCCTGAGGTAAGAGGAAGAAACACCCAAAATAATTTGTTTAGTATAATATTTTACCCAACAAACCTCTGGCCTGGAAGAAAAAAAGAAAAGTCTGAAGGGTCTTACCAATCAAATAATAATCATAGCGACTATTGAATCGCCGGTGAGCCGAGAAACGGAAAAAAGAAGGATAATGACACTAGGTGTGTCTAAAGACTAAAAGGTAAAAAGAAGTGCTCGATACCTTAGTAGAAGTAAATAGGTAAGATTAGAGTCCTAATGGCCAGGTGCCACCAAGACTCGGTGTTTCGGCTGGACGAGCTCATCGAGGGCAAGAATAATGACTCGGGACGCGTATAGGTATATGTACTATCACTATATATATACGAATATACTATCCATCCACGTGCGACATTTTACAAATGAAGTCGAGACCCACCATGTCGAAAAGAACACTCCGAGATCGAGCACGTAAATACTTATTTTGCGAGTGTGGTAACGCGGCGCAGATAAACAAGATAATTAGTATCTTAGGTCAACATCTTAACATAGACGATTAATTTGGTATTGTTTACAATTCCAAATCCTGGTGTCAGATTCTGATAGCGATTAGGATTATGCTCTGCACAGCAATATAAAGGTTGATTCTAATACTATATCATACGACCTGGTAATAAAGATACTTGGACGTTACGTAAAAAAATCAGAATATAAGAATATTGCAGATTAGTATCATGGAGAAAATGAAGAACGCTGAAGCAAAAGTCCCACATGAATATAACATGATAGAGCCAGAGGATAGAGGCAATTGTGCTGAGAAAACAGTAAATGAGAAGATCAGATAACTTATAAGTTTAGAATACGAATGCAATTAATCGAGAGTTCAGGAGCAAGCCTCGAAAATGAAAGCTAGAGAGTTGTTAAGTCTGCGTTGCGTGTCTGTCTGATAGGAACCATTTTGATCGCATTTTACTCTTATGTGACCAGGCTGCAGTAAGTCAGTGTTGTAGATCGAGACGAAGATATGCGTTGTTGGGCTGTTTTTTTTGTGTAATGGACATTTCAAGACACTTGGGAGATTACTTTCAATGCCAGATTCGATTTTGTTGTATATACGATTTTTAAGCTATGGTGGGTGGGTTGGGTGTAATTTTTGGCTTAATACCGTCCAACACGGTGTGGGTTATTTAAATGCCAGAATCTGTATTTTCTTACCTAGTTTTAGGGATGGCGAGATGTGATTATTTTTAATGGCATTTCACCCGTAATGGCTAGTGTAAGCAGGCAACTTTGTCTTTTTTTTGTTTCTGTGTTATACGACTTGTTTAAGGTGGTTAGTTAGGTTATTTGTTTCTGGAATGGCATTTCAGAATGCTCAATAGGATAATTTAATGTGCCAAATTTTTCTTCTTATTGTCGTATACAAGTTTCCGTTGTTGTAGTATGTTGTAATGCCATTGCGACCCTGGGCGAGATTTATCTGTGTCCAAATCATTGTTCTTACCTGTGTGTATATGTCGGACTTTTTAAGTTCGTAGCGTTATTATTTTGTTACTGCCGGATTTGCAACCCTTCTGCGCTATTTGAAATGCCACCAACCTTTTTGTGTCTGGTCTTTTATACAGTATGATGATTTGGCAAAGTTAATAATTGGGTGTCTATTATTTTGTTTGAATGGCCTTCTTCAACCCCTATAGACAGTAATCTATTTTTATATTCTATGGGTGTATATCACGATTTCTGAATCTGGTTGGTTGGTTGGTTCTTCTGACAAAGGCACACAACCCCATGTGGTTATTCAATGTCGAAAATCTGGTTTAATCTCATCTCCTTGAAAAGAGAGAGATAGGATCGAGATTGAAGCTGTATTTCCAAAATAGAAATGAACAATGAATGGAACGTTATTTTTTTTTTCAGAAATGCAAAGTCATAAAAATGCCGAGTTTGAAGCTGTCAGAAAGTACAAAAAATATCAATACATTTTTGACACACCTTGTATAAATATATTAATGAATTAATATAATAAAAAAGTTTAATTATAGAGGGCTAGTGAAAAAAAAGGTTTCTACCAGTTCATCATATGCTATTATTTGAAGACCGACTCATACAGAACAAAATACCTCAGATATATAAAATCCAAACTCCCTACTTATGGAAGTCAGTCAGTTAGACAGTCAACAATTGGTTTGACTGGCCAAGCCTAACATGAAGTTACTAGTTCATTAATGAACCCACTATAACAGCTTAAATAATTCCTGCCACTGCTGCCAGGAAGAGTCCATTAAGCTGAGGAGGTGTTGACTGTTCTATGCTCGTCCAATAGTTAACAATCTGTAACAGTCATTTCCAGACTGCGAGTGTCAATCCTGGCTAAGGGTGAAAGTAACACAGAATAACAATTATCAGTATTCTACATCTCCCCTTCCCCCCTCTCCCATTGCGCGAGGCGTATTGGCCTTTGAGGAGAAATTAGTTCCTTCGGCCAGGCTGATTAGAGGGGAGCAATCTTGACAATGCCCGGGGTATTTTCGTCGCCTTGGTTTGGGGGCGGAGTGACATTGGTGAGGCCTGGTCCCTAATAAGTTGAGAT
>CM042145.1:124300738-124310738 GCA_023376005.1 Doryteuthis pealeii
GGTTTGGGGGTGTTAGAGTTGGAGCCAATGGATCAAGCATAGTAACTCCCCTGGCAATCGGTGTGGGTTTTGGGTTTTGTGAATCAGCTTTTTCAGGAAGCGTCGGTTTTTGAGTGTGATCCCTACCTGATCCGTCCACTCGGAGCCCGGTATTGCCGATGTGGGGGAAACCTCAATGAGTGCTGTAGCTGGTCCACCGGCGGTTTTGACTGGGTTTTTGAATGGCTACTTTGTCACCATTCCTAATACGGGTCAAGACTGTCGCTGTGTCACTATCTCGCCTCATCTACGACAGCAGGACATCTCCGTTGACCGAAAACTCTCCTCCACACGTTGTTGCTGCGGCTATCCATTCAGACATGTGGTTTGTAGACGGATAGGTCTCAACGGGCATCGCACTCACCGCGCGCACTCACGGCGGTGGAGCAGCAACTGTGCTGGCCGCGATCACGGCACGACTGACTTGAATGGGAGTATTGCGGTATTGAGTATTGCCTCTGGGCACCCTATAGTTTGTCTAAGTGAACCCTGAAGGGCCTGTGTTGCGCATGGATTGATCCTTTTGGCAGTTTTGACCGCAAAGTTCCGCTCGGCCATATGGATTGAGCGGTATCGCTACTAAGAATGATTTCTATGTTTTTACACGGCCATAGACTTGAGAAACTGCTGAAATTGCCTCAGAATTAAAAGGAGGGCCAACCCATCACTACTCGCTCTTCAGGAGTAGGCATAAGTTGTGGAAGCGTTTCCCTACAAATAGATATTAATCTTTTAGTGGTGGCATGACCAGGTTTTAGGTGATATAAGATGATCCAGCCCGTGAGTCGGTCTGCGCAAACAAGGTATGCAATATGCCCAACGTAAAATATATCCATTACTATTTGTTGGAAGGGCAATCTGGAGTTGCTGTTAAGTGATTTGGCTCGAGGGGTTGGGATGGGGCGAATACTGGTGGCACACCCGACAATTTATTCCTGAAATTGCGTATGGATGCGTTCATCCAGGCCAAAATACACTGAATCATTTGCACGAGCTTTCATGCCCTCTACACCCTGGTGGAGCTGAATGCAGGCAATGTAGCATTTTCCCCTTGTAGGGTCCCTAAGGTACGATAATTCTTTCGTCCATACAGTGCTAAGCCTCTGTCCGTGGTTGAGTCTGTGACGTACCTCCCAGAAATGGCGGATTTCCTGGTTCGACCTGTAGAACGTATAGAAGGAAAATCCTTGTTCAAATCACCCCTTAAAAGTGATGCGTAAATGCTGATCATTCTGGCCAGATGCACGAATATGGTCAAGTGATATGATATTGTTGTTCTCCCCTACAATTCGTCATTGCCTGATGGGTCACTGATTCCATTAAGTCATCTATGTCGTCAGAGAGGTGTGTGTCCTGGTTAGAAGGTTGTGTTGAGAATAAAGTAGTAAGGGCTTCTACTATGGCAACTGGGTTGCGGGATAATGGCATCAGAACCCTTGTGCCACTTGCCGGGGCAGTGCTGAATGGTAAAGAAAATATCAATATTTGCTCCGCTCTAATCAGCCTGGCCGAAAGGAACTAATTTCTCCTCAAAGGCCAATACGCTGCGCAATGGGAGAGGGGGAAGATTGGTCATCTTTGTAAATACGTCCCAGTCTATCCTGAACTTCCCTGAATTGTTATGGATTCATTTCCAAACTGAGTTGAGGAAGTTTTGCAGTTGGTGTTCTTGCATATTAGCTGATAATGGGGAGTGTCACTGGGGGATCCTTGGCTAGCTTTAGTATAAGTGAGAATGTCACACCATAGTCTGATACCCAGTTCCTTAAGCATTGCACGGTCTAGCATATGCAAGCTGGACCTTGCAATCTCTTCACTAGAAAATGTCTGGGCATAAGTTTTGGCAGAGGCAACAGATATGCCTGCCTCAATAAACAGCTTTTTTCCATCCAGCTAGGTCGAATCCTGTTCGCAGTGCCATTGAAGTCAGTCAGTTAGACAGTCAACAATTGGTTTGACTGGCCAAGCCTAACATGAAGTTACTAGTTCATTAATGAACCCACTATAACAGCTTAAATAATTCCTGCACTGCTGCCAGGTAGAGTCCATTAAGCTGAGGAGGTGTTTGACTGTTCTACTGTCCAATAGTTAACAATCTGTAACAGTCATTTCCAGACTGCAGGTTCAAATCCTGGCTAAGGGTGAAGTACACAGAATAACAATTATCAGTATTCTACACTACTCAGCTGAATTTATTTTGAAAATTCAAAACGTAAATTTTTCGCGTGTCACTGATTGAGGAGTGTGTGGGGGCACATTTATCAATTGTTGGTATGTTTTTAATTAATCTCTCCGTCACCTCGAGACATTTAAAATGCAGAGATGCACCCACATGCAACTGTATTGTCCCTGAATGGAGGGGGAGGCGAAAGATGTGCATTCCTTTCGCATTGCAAATAACGCGCGAGGGTGTGCGGTTTGTGTGTAACGATGCGGGGGTAACGATGAAGAGAAAATAACAGGCTGGTTGTCAAAAATCAATTCCATTTATTTATTTTATTTTATTTCATGGCTCTTGATTCATGGAGTTCCGTAGAATGTCACGTGACAAGGACACCCATTCAACCGTCGTTATCTTATTTATACATTGATCTTCATATGTTTATATAATTTTTTTACATTTGTTTTTTCTTTTCCATTGTTTTTTAATTTTTTTATCCTACACCTTGAGCTATTGATCTTTTCATTATATTTTTTTATCTACGACTCTAAATATCAATGCCTCTATTGATCTCAGTTTGTTCATCACACGCACACACACATACACACACACGTATATTTGGTATTGTGTGAATATCTGCTGATTCATTTGAATATGTCTGTCTGTCTTTATCTATCTATCTATCATGTGTGTGTATATGTGTAAGATAATTTGTTGCGAATATTTAGAATAAAGATAGCAAATTAGCAAAAATTATATTTTGAATTGGTTTGGTGAGTTTAAGTAATTTAAGATTATTTCTCTATTAAAAATTCAAGTTCGGTTTTTGTTCTGGTTGAGTAACTATTGTACATATGGCCGACATAACTCTTCTTTTCATATTAATGTATATCTCTCTCCCCCTCTCTCTCTCTCTTTTGCTCCCTCTCTCTCTCCTCTCTCTCTCTCTCTCTCTCTCTCTCTCTCTCTCTATATATATCTATATATATATATATATATATATATATATATATATATAATTTCTCTCTCTAGTGCGTATATATATAATATATATATATATATATATAATATATATATAGTGTGTGTGTGTTTTTTCTCTCTCACTGCGTATATATATATATATATATTATATATATATATATATATATAATATATATAAACAAATCTAGCTATTTCCAGCCGACAGTATATTTGGGAGAATATGTGCTTAATTGAAGTCTGATGTAAGGCTATTTGTTTAGCCTTACATTTAAGTAGTTAAATCCAGCCTAATTAACCATAAATGAATTAAATTTTCAAAAAAATTAGGTCTGACTTCAATTAAGCACATATTCTCCAAATATATATATATATATATATATATATATATATGTGTGTGTGTGTGTGTGTGTGTGTGTGTGTGTGTGTGTGTTGAGACGATCGAATGGTTTTATAAATTAATAAATTAAACTTGTGTAAATGAAAAAAAAGAGCTGAAAAAATCATTGCTATAAGATATAAGTAATAGAAAATATATGTATATATATAGAGAGAGAGAGAGGCCGAGAGTGTGATAGTTAGAGAGGGAGCGTATGATAGATAAAGGAATAGAGATAGTAAGAGAGTGACAGCCTGCGTAGTGTACTTGGACAATGTCAGTATATTATATATCTCTGTATGCTCTTAACTATGTACGTAACGATCTATCCATCGATTTCAGTCTATCTATCCTCTTGCGGAACATATATCATGGAATACCTTCTCCACTTTCTTTCTCCCCTTTTCCCATGTTATTTTTCTGCCTTTATATGCTCCCTATACTCAACAATAGAGTTAATTTGTAACTTTCTCTCACACTCCATCTTTGGGGTGAATAGGTACGTAGATCAATACATCAACAGCCTTATCTTACACCCTGTTTATTTTATCTAAATTACGCGATCCAAATATTGTTACTCTACCAGAGAAAATAAATATTAGATCGTAGGGAATGTGTTGTTTGTGGGATACAGCTAAATTGCGCTCAGAAAATAAACCTATTTGAAATTCAATTTAAGATAATTTACCCGCTCTAATCATTTCACTTTCTCAAGGGAGATAACAGTTCAATTGTTAAATATCCTCTTCTCATATAATGGGATATACATTATGGAGAGAGATCCGTTTGTATTCTATTCTCGTATGAGGAAGACCCGTGGTTGTGCCCTCATATTTAATATTCGATTGTTAAATCGAACTTAACGAACCTAAATTCCACCATCGTATGTCACCCAGCAGAGAGGAAAAAAAACTCATAGAATTAACTGAATTTAATAAAATTCTCAGTATTGATATATTAAAGAAGAAAAGATATAATACATCGGTTATTTTATTTTAAAAATTTAACATTTTTTCAGACCAGTTAACTTTGAATCACATATCTTTAAGGAGTAACACAGATTCTCAAAGATACGTGGTTCAAAGTTAACTGATCTGAAAAAATATAAAAGTATCTTCTCACTTCAGGATTTAATGTTGGCTTTGATATTATCTAAATTCATTTTTAAGTGAACATTCTTCCATGCTGTAGTTGTAACAGTGCTACTGCATGGCTGCACCACTTGGACCTTAACAAAGTGCCTAGAAAATAACATAGTTTAGCTCAGTGGGTAAAGCATCCAGCCGTGAAACTTGTGGTTCCGGATTCAAAACATTTACATAAAGGTTGGCTAAGATCCAAGTAACTTGCAGAGAACAACATTAGTTTTCTACAAGAATGTTAATTATACTTCATACATGATGGAAGTTGGTGTAACGTAGTGATATCGATATATGGTCACAGTACCAAAAGCGATATATGTAACGTTCTAATAGCGATATATGTTGTATAGCAGGTCTTGTCAACGTACCTCCAAATTCACGACACTAAAAAAGTGTTCGGCGCGTGGCGGTCATCTTGTCGATAAAAAAGTACAACGCGAGAAATATATCGTCACAAGCTGCTTAGCTTTTATTTCCAGGGCTCGTCTCGTGGGTTGTGTCGGAGAGGAGGAAAGGCAGAGAGAAAGAGAGAGAGGGGACACTGTTAAATTACTGTAATCCCACACTAGGGACCAGAGGCCCGTCTGTACCCTAGACCTCAGAAAACAAAAGTGCCGGTATTTTTCTTCGTCGTTCCTCATGACCACGTGACTTCCAGTTCCGGTCAACACCCGAAACTTCCGGTTGGCTTCTCCATTCGGGGAACTCTACTCACTCTTATTTCTTCTTCCTCCTTTTCTAATAGTAGTGCTCGCAAAACTCAGGATCTTCCATCTCGCTACAGCTGTGCTTTTCTTCTATGTTCAATAAGCTATTCATGGTTTTCAGGGATAAAGTTTTGTTAGGATTACTCTAACTTTGGTTGGGCTTGTGACTTTTCATGTTTAAATTCTACGCCGCTCAAATATTTCAGCTCGACAAAATTATATTGATTTTATTCCTATAACTGTATTTCTATTTGTTAGTTTTAAACAGGCAGAAGCGAATTTGATTAATACAGGACATCTTTTTGTTTCATTGAATATTTTTTAGTATTATTCTATTAGTATAAAGTGCCCAACTCTCTCGCCCACTCTCTCTCCCACTCTCTCTCTCGCTCACTCTCTCGCTCTCCACTCTCTCTCTCCCACTCTCTCTCTCTCTCCACTCTCTCTCGCCACTCTCTCTCTCCCACTCTCTCCCACTCTCTCTTCTCGCCCACTCTTTCTCTCTCTCTCACCCACTCTCTCCCCACTCTCTCTCTCACCCCACTTTTCTCTCTCTCTCGCCCACTTTTCTTTCTCTCTCTCTTCTCTTTCTTTTTGCCGACTCTCCTTCTCTCTCTCTCTCGCCCCACTCTCTCTATCTCGCCCACTCTCTCTATCTCTCACCCACTCTCTCTCTCTCACCCACTCTCTCTCGTTCGCCCACTCTCTCTCTCTCTCACCCACTCTCTCTCGTTCGCACTCGCTCGCCTACTCTCTCTCTCTCTCTCCCTCGTTCGCCCACTCTCTCTCTCTCCTCTCACTATCTCTCTCTCTCTCTCTCTTTCTCACACACATACTCTCTATCTATCCATCTACCTACCTACCTATATATATATATATATATATATCACGCTCTATCACAAGATATTTGAGCACTCTTCTAATAACACTGTACGTTGGATTACTATTACTTTTTCTAGTATACTAGTGCCAACCATACACATTAATAATCACAAACAAATTGTCTGTCATATGGAAGTCTGATCTCACTGACAAGCTAAAGCGACATCTCTTCCAGGCTGTAGTCATATCAGTACTGCTGTATGGCTGCACTACCTGGACCCTAACGAGGCGCCTCGAAAAATAAGCTAGATGGGAGCTGCACAAGAATGCTGCGAGCAGTTCTGAACAAGTCGTGGAAACAGCATCCACAAGGGAGCAGCTGTATGGTCACCTGCCCCTATCTCACAGACTATCCGAGTGAGACGGACTAGGCATGCAGGGCACTGCTGGAGAAGCAAGGATGAACTCATAAGTGATGTTCTCCTGTGGGAAGCCAACACATGGACATGCCAGTGTGGGCCGCCCAGCAAGGACTTATATCGACCAGCTATGTAAAGATGCTGGCTGCAGCGAAGAGGAGCTCCCTGTGGCGATGAATGATAGGGAAGGTTGGCGAGAGATCGTCTTGGATATCCGTGCTGCCTGCGCGACATGATGATGATGATATATATATATATAATATATATATATGTATGTATTATTTGTATATTATGAAGACCTACGTGAACAATGCGCCAGAAACGGATGGATCACAGATGTATTTCCCATTGAGGTCGGATGTCGGGGGTTTATTGCCAACTCAACCTCGGCATTTTTGTCTAAAACTTGGACTTTCTCTACCAGACAAGAGGAAATACCTAAATAAGATCCAGGAGAAAGCTCTAACCGCATCAGCGTGGATATGGCAGTCCTATTTGTGACATCAAACCGACAAAGTCTGGTGGTATCGTGAGATACTGCTGGGGCGCTCTGGTTAGTGGTAATGATGCTCGGGCCCGAAACCATGCCTGAACCCAGAGTCATCATCTGATGAAGGCTTTGTTGGTTGCAATGCTACTGTGTAAATAGCAGTCATTGTATGAAGATTATTGTATATATATATATATATATATATATATATATATATATATATATATATAATCCAGGGAAAGGCTGTTTGCATTTCACATATCACCAATACCTTTGTAATAGGTAGGAAGCCAATTATTTTCCCTCGAGCTATAGGGTAGTCTGGGCTCTTTAACATTGATTAGGAAACCTGTCTGGGAGAAGAAAACTCTGAATTCAAACCCGCAAACCTCCGCTTAAGAAATTGATGTTTTGTCACACCCAACTTGTGTGGAAGCATATATATATATATATATATATATATATATAAGAACGTTTAATAGATGTGATTTCGCTTTTAGTACAAAACGGTTTTTCAACACAGGCCACATGAGGGATGCATTTAAAAATGTCATTATAGATGTTATATTTTCCTTCTTGAAAGAAATGGAATGTAAAACTGAACTTGAATTTTACCCTATAAACTTATCCCAATGTCAAAATCAAAGAATATAGTTGATCCATTGACGACAGCCACCACATCAAGTCAATCAGGCCCATAGACAGGGACAAGGAAGTGACTGAGTTTCTTATCACGCTGGTAGTGCACATACATTTTCGTATTTCTCATAGAAGATCAGAAAGGGACAAATTTTATCACAGGCCATGAATGACGAGAGCGAAGACCACACAACAAAAGTTTATAACGAACTCAAACATTCCCTCTAATTGTACAGGCATTGCTTTTCATTTTTGCGTCATTTAACACTATTTTTTTCCGCCGAACTGTGTTATTTTGTCGCTTTTTCAATTGTTAATTATTAGAGTTAAATATCAGCATTCCAAATGATGATCTTCTAGAAGAGCATGCCTTTCCTCATTTTTGAAATAATCAGATGAAATAAATAAGAAATAATAAAAATAAAAAAAACAAACACTTTATTTAATTTGTCTTTCAAAAATATCCAATGTCCATTCAACAGAATTCTAATAGATATAAGAATACCCAAACCTAATTTTAAATTTCTAGAACGGTATTAATTTTTCAAACCATAAGAAATAACTAAGTTGATATTTTTTTTTATATACAGGATGTCCACAAAGTTTTTAGAGAGTTTCAAAATTGAACATTTTAACTCACATTGTACAAATGATAACATTTTATTATTGCACTTCAACTTGACTGCCATCTTTGTTGATACATTTTAAGCCTGCTGTAGTATCTTATGAACACCCGGTATAATTGGTAGAGGCGCATGATTGTAATGGTTACTATCGAAACACATGGACTCTGCGACACGATTCCCTATCCTGGACGAAGCCACTTGCATTTTATATAGGCTAATACCCTTGGGAAAATGTATGAATCCAACTATTATCCCCCCCCAGCTATGAGAAAATGGAAGGGTCTGGACTTTTTAATCTTGTTTCGGCAACCAGTCGAGGAGAAGGAAAACTCTGAATTCAAACTCGTTAACTCCATTAAGAAATTGCCCTATCCTGCTTATGTGGGGTGGGATACATATTTTTTAAAATATTATTTTCATGCCCCTCCCCATACTGGATTAAGACATGATCTTATTATGCAAAAATTCTCTGAGACATACAGTGAGGGTCGCTATTCAGTAAAAATGGATCTGGGTAAGGAGCTCGTTAACCATTACACAACGATGGGATGCCTTAGTAAATACATATTGTTGAAAAGTTGGATAGGCGTGATATAATGGTTAGTCGTAGAAAATGAACTCGTCGACCAGAGTTCAAATCCTGGATGAGGTTAATTGCATTTCATATAGAACTCATACCTTGCGAAAGGTATGCTTCCAACTACTCTTCCTCCATCTATGGATAAATAATAGGGCAGACTGAGCACTTTAACCCTGGCTTGGTAACTAGTCTAGAAGTAAAACTCTAAATTCAAACCTGTTAAACTCCGCTTAAGGAAATGAGGTTTTGATATATATATATATATATATATATATATATATATATATATATATATATATATATAATTGGAAAGAAAAACCAAATGATTTAAGGGTTAAAACCATGTTTATAAACATTTTGATATCCGTGACGAATATTGAAAATTTCTGAATAGAATTGAAGTTTAAATTTTATCTTCTAATTTATACTTTATATTCAAATATTCAAATCTGTTTTAATTTTATTGCAATTTGAAATCATTATTTTTCCTTTTTTTTTTTTTTTTTTTCAATGATTCGTTTCAATACGGACTCGAGTTTAAAATGTAAAATTTCTGCAATTCATGCTGCTATATATATATTTTTTATTTTTTTTTTATAAACTTTGTTTATCACTCGTGAAATATAATAATATCCATTTAAAACAATTTTCACGGGATATTTTTTTACTGTTAATTCGTCTAATTTTCATATGACAATACCGAACATTCTATTTCTTGCGCGAGAAATTTTGGTGGACTAAATTAGCGCAGGAACTAATTATTTTGCCACGAGTGATGATGGCAGATTTAGTTCCGCCAAAAATATCAAATTGTGAGTGGAATTAAAACAAAATAACTTTGAAAAACTAAAGATCATTCCACCAGTAGGATATAAACGGCTATTTGTTGTTTTTGTCTTGTTAAAACACATTGTGTCATGTCAATATTAACTTGGTTTGTAAGTTCATTTGTTTATTGCTATATATATATATATATATATAATATATATATATATATATATATTATATATATATATGT
>CM042145.1:124315738-124325738 GCA_023376005.1 Doryteuthis pealeii
AGATTATTATAGCTTATACATTTTGAAGTTTTTCGCAATAGATCGTAAGTAAACATATCAAACGTTGTAATATTTATATTAACTAACTGTGGTATATCCTCAGGTCCCGCTAGTTTTAGTATATTATTACATGAAATTTGAAAAGGTTTTAATTTCAAAGCCACAATTTTAGTACGTAAATGAGACCTCTATCTATATATTTTGACTTTACGAAATTCAATCGCTTTTAGATAATTTTAATTACAGCAATCATTTCGACGTCTCCCGTATTATATTTCTGACGCTTTCCACTTTAAACAAAACCAGAATTTAGAGAAATGTTATTGCTTTCTCTTTTTAATTCTGAATCTCAATTTGGAACACGTAATAATTTGCAGTCAATGTATTAAATAACATCTAGTGGACTTTGGCTTTATAATTTAATAGAACAACCACAAGTTTGGCGCCAAAGTGATGAGAAATCTTTTGAATGCCAGGCTGTCATTCTCCTCTCTTTAATAAAGTATTTGAAATAACAGTAATCGAGTAAATACTTTTAATATCATACTCTGTTTTCTTTATGAGCTTGTATTTTTTTCTTTGGGTTTGGCAAATAAAATGGAACGATTAGAAGGCGTTTTAATTTCCAATTTAAGCACTAAATTCGGAGCATTTTTCAAACATGCTCACGCACGCGCACACACACACACATACATACATACATACATACAATACAATAACGCCTAATTTTAAAAAAACATTTAAAAAAAAAATATATATATAGATAGATAGATAATCTAATGAGTCAGACGAACCTACTACTAGAGTCAGATTTTAGCCCTGAAGAGCTTTATGTGAAACTAATAGTGGGTTCGTCTGACTCATTAGATTATCTTTATTATTGGCTCTACTTAGGTATCGAGCACTTTTTACTTATTAGCTTTCTCCTAGCGGTTATATGAATATATATATATATATATATCTTATATACATATATATACATATAAATTGTTTTTTCTTTGGGCCAAATACTGTACCAATAGATTTTTTTCTCCCTGGTTGATGTTTGGTAGTATATTTTTACAATCAAACTATTTGCTGTTTTTTTTCTCACCGCAAGGATTTACCAACACGCTTGGTATATTATATATATATATATATATATATATATATATATATATATATATATATATACCAAACTTGTTGGTAAACCCTCGCTGTGAGAAAAAAACCGCCAAATAGTTTGATTGTAAAAATATACTACCAAACATCACCTGGGGAGAAAAAAATTTTTCGAAAAAGGAAAAACCAAGATAG
Organism: Doryteuthis pealeii; assembly: GCA_023376005.1. NCBI lineage: Eukaryota > Metazoa > Mollusca > Cephalopoda > Myopsida > Loliginidae > Doryteuthis > Doryteuthis pealeii. The sequence goes on from CM042145.1 coordinate 124,317,035, forward strand.
TCGAACCAATCAAAATTAATCGGTTAATACTATAATACTTGACCAAAAGAAGAAAAAAAAACTATATATATATATATATATATATATATATATATATATATATATATATTGACTATACTATAATACTTGACCAAAAGAGAAAAAAAACTATATATATATCTATCTATATATATATATATATATATATATGACTAATTAGGTTTATCTATATATATATATATATATATAATATATATATATATATATATATATCAGATCCTACAAAAACAGTGGAAAATTATTGGAAAAAATAAATTATGAACATACACAATCATATTCAGTTAATATTTCGTTTCTGTTCGTCATAAAAATTCAGAATCACTAAAATAACAATCTCTTCCTACACAAACGAAATCTACAAATAGTATCCACTAAACAGCCACGGGACTAACACATTCCCAAATCACTTACTATCTCACTTACCCTAAACCCGATCCTTCTGACCCCCCCACCGAACTTGTCGGACTACCTACAACTGTGCCAATCCCTTTTAAAATCTCCATTTCTCTATCTCTCGCCCCCATCTTTCACGATGTCACCCTGTATATATCATTCTGTTTTAAAAACAATAAAATTAATTTTGTTGTAGCCTCGAGGACCAACAGAGGCGAAATAATGATTCAATGTTCCCTATAAGTTTTCTTTACATGCACCACACACACACACACACACACACACACACACACACACACACATATATATAATATATATATATATATATATATATATAATTCTAATATTGGAGAATTAAAAATGAAGTGCTCGATTACGGATGTAAGAGCTGTATTCATTCATTAACGGTGTCTTGTCATTACGCTGGGTGGCTAACACGCTGCTTTGACCCCAATGGCAACAATTGTCCCTTAAATATATTGTATACTATATATATATATATATTATATATATATATATATATATATATATATATATATATATTAGGATAACGAAAACATTAAATCAACAGCCCTTGGTAACTGATATTTCTCTCTTTTCAAACCGAATAAATAGTGCTAAGTATATTATCAATACCGAATAGTAAATATACCAAACTATCTAAGCAATATAAATGAATTATCCAGTATATATATATATATATATATATATATATATATATATATATATATATATATATATATATATATATATAAAATCTCCGTCGGACTCCAATTCGAGCCTAGTTAACTGATCACCACCTGTCATATGGCCTGTTCTTTCGGCAAATACTTACAGAGCACACCTTTCCTTCTATACAGTGATCAACTGGCCCCAAGCCATTCGCATGTCTACGTTCTTCAACCGGTTAGGGAAAAAGTACAATAATCTCTATGCTTCTTTGAAACACCTTGTGCGTATATATATGTGTGTTTGTGCATATACGTGTGTATCTATGTGTATTTGTCTGTATATATATATATATATATATATATATATATATACATACATATATATATATATGTGTGTGTGTGTGTGCATGTGCATGTGTTTATATACATATGTTTGTGTATGTAGAATAGGCAAACAATGTCGAGTTCATTATATGAGCCAAAAGTTTGGCTGCCCATTTTCCTAGCCGTCACTCTAACCGTTAAATTTGACTAGGGACACTCGGCAAAGCTTCATTTACCCTGGAGCTTTGCCATAATAGCGGCTCACCAACTGATAAAGCATTTCACAACATTTGCTTGGTATCCTTTTCAGAAACTTATACTCGGGTTATGTACATTTTCACTGGGATTGACAGACGTCGTAATAACTTACAGTGACCTTAAACCATTTGCAGTGTTCACTATCTAATCACCGTTGAACTCATTCTGTTCAAATGAAATTATTATCGTAATCTGATTCTTTCTACTCAACCATTATAAACGGACCAATCAGTTTTTGTACTTTGCTTCAGAGAGCCGTTGTGAGCGGGTTAAAGTCGCAAAGGGGCAATTCTTCGTCTATCAAATTCACACCGGGGCTATACCAAATTTTTCTTGTGTTTTGTACCTGTATGATGGGATATTTAAAGATCACTATCTATTTATCTCAGAATGTATTCTATTCAAATAGTCCAATTATTATTTTAATCTGAGTCCTTTTGTTCAGTTATAATGAACTGACCATCGGTTATTGTACTTTGTTTTGGAGAGCTGCTATGAGAGGCTTAAAGATCACATTATTCAAATGTAGAGTAGCAGTTTTTCGTCCGAATCGTGTTAGTAATTTATTTGGCTCTTGTTTGTAAATGTAGAATACTAAAAATCATTAGATAAATTTATAAGTATATCAAAAATATCTTCATTGTTAATTATATTTTGTTGCATATGGGTGATTATTTTTTTCTTTAAATCAAATCTGAATTTATATTTCCTTTGAATATATTTCTAATATTTTTTTAGATATTTAAAAAATTGTAATTTTTAGGTGAGAAAATCTAGTGATTAATTTGCTATATTTTTTCTTTTTTATATTAATTAAATAAGATTCTCTCTCTCCTCTCTCTCTCTCTCTCTCTCTCTCTCTCTCTCTCTCTCTCTCTCTCTCTCTCTCTCTCTCTCTCTCTCTCTCTATCCCAGGTGTGTCGAAAAATTTCGGGATTTTTTGTACTTTTTGACACACCTTGTATTCTGAAATAATAACTTTCCATTCATTGTTCATTTCTATCTTGGTAAATACAGATTCAAACCCGGCACTTTTATGACACACCTTGTATTAAAAAAAGATTAAGGTTCCATTCATTGCTCATTTTTATCTTGATCAATACAGCTTCAATCTCGATACTTTTATGAAACACCTAGTGTATATATATATATATATATATATATATATATATAAGTAAAGTCGACGGGGCGGTCTAAAGTCAGTATCAGCCAGTCAGCGAGGGAGTCTATCCCCTTTTCACTAGCGCTACCAAGGAGATTGTTTTTGGCGTCTGAGGTGGAGCACCACACCTACCATCAGCTCCTTAATTTACCGCACAGATCCTGCGCTACTCATACGCTGAGTTGGCGAGGACCGGTATCGAACTAGGAACCTTGTGGTTTCTAACCGAACGCTATACCGACTGAGCTAACCCGGCCGCTTATATATGATTCTGTATATATGTTAGTACAATGACCGAACGCATATCGTTTGTATAAAGGAAAAATGGAGACCGGCAAAGACCAAAGTTCAATAAAATCCACATCCCTTTTTTGTACGAGAAGGGATTAAAAGGCTTTTCTTCCATTTTCCATAAGAACTACTAAATAGTCATATAATAAACGTTTATAGATAAATGATATATTAAAAAATGATTAGAAAATATTTGAAATCAGACCAATTAATAAAGGACAAAATATGATAAAAATCAAATACAAGAAAAATATAAACAAAAATAATAATAAAAATAAACAACTTCAAAACAATAATAGATAACTATCAATGCCTGTGGATTAACCTCATTATGATAATTAAATTATTACAACGATTGAGATATTTACTTCAGTGCTATTGTCAAATACTTCAATATGTAAATAGTATAATAATCTTGATTTAACTCTCTTTTTCTCTCAATATTTTTTACTTTCCTTTTTATTGGTTGATTTAAACAGATTAGCGTTAACGCTTCCGCTCCTTCTCCCCTAGTCTGTTTCCTCTATCTTTTCTTTTTTTTCTTATATCTTTTCTGTATAGCATTCTTTTTTTCTCCTTTCTTCGAAATAACGGAATGATCCATTATTTAGCTGAGGTGACGACATTCTTATAAAATAAGAATCCGGTGGATAAGAGACACCATATAATCAGGATTATATTTTTGCATTTCATTTTGAATGAATTGGAAGGCCTCATTTTTAATCAGAGGGTGCTGCAAGATGTTAACGTTCGTGCTTTTTAGGAACACAGGTATTAATACATAGATTCTAAGACATTTGACTTTGGTTGATAAGAGGTATTTGGAACAGTTAAGTTTTATTATAATTGTAAATACTATTTTTCAATGTGCCTTTATTTAGAAGCATTTTATAGTGATCATTTCCAATGCATTTTCTTATTAAAAATATTTTCATCAGTACATGTTTGTTGTAAGAATCACTTCTCGTACATGTTTGTAAGAATCACTTCTCGTAGATGTTGTTGTAAGAATCACTTCTCGTACATGTGTGTTTAAGAATCACTTCTCGTACATGTTTGTTGTAAGGATCACTTCTCGTACATGTGTGTTTAAGAATCACTTCTCGTACGTGTGTGTTTAAGAATCACTTCTCGTATATGTGTGTTTTTAAGAATCACTTCTCGTACATGTGTGTTTAAGAATTATTGATCGTAGATGTTTGTTGTAAGACTCACTTCTCGTGCATTATTAGTAAGATTCACTTTCGCATTATTATAGTAAGACTCACTTCTCGTACATTATTATAGTAAGATCACTTCTCGTACATTATTATAGTAAGAACGATTTCCAATGCAAGTTTATGGTAAAATCATTTCCAATACATTTTATAAAAAACTACTTTTAAATAAACGGGTATGTGCATTTTTATAAAAATACTTTTAAATAAACATTTTTATATAAGATATCAGACGTTTCTCTTGAATTAATAAAGTTTTAAAACCCAATATGTCACATCGTTTTTAATCGAGATTCGATGTTACTGGGGGACAGGGTAATAAGGGCGTAACAATAATAAATATGGACGGAATATGATGTCGCAATTTTATATTTCCCCGAGCGATCAGAGATGATATCACCTTCGAAGAACCAGTTCGCGTAATAACCAACAGATTATCAGTGCTGATATTATAATAAAGAGGATTGCTTTTTAGAATTACCATTGTCGCTGTATATATATATATATATATATTATATATATATATATATATATAATATATATGTGTGTGTGTGTGTGTGTGTGTGTGTGTGTGATAGGAAAGATCATTATCTATTTATATAAAATATGATGTATGTATGTTTGTGAACACCCATACATTTTTCTACTACAGTGTCGAAATTCGTTTTTTTTTTAAATTAACATTGTCGCAGCACACACACACACACACACACACACACACACACACACACGTATATACATATATATATGGAGGGAAGGAAATAGAGAATAGATGCGTATTTATTTATATACAACAAGTATGTTTGTTATTTTTTATGTATACACATAACTTTTTTTACCTACAATGTTGGAATTCCGTTCACATATACACATAGATAAGGCAAACAAAGTTATGTAGGTATGGTCGTTGGATATTGAATCCAAGAAGAGCGTTAGGTGTATCTACCCGGTTCAATAGGCTAACAGAAATAACTCCGATAAGTTTCAAATTCAATGAATTTCCATATCCAGCATTCAGTTCATTGGGACAATTTGAATTAATGATAGCACTGTTGATATTGTCTCACTCCTTTTCGAAAAGTAATATTATTGCGTTATTGGTAAATGGCGGTTGAAACGAACACATTTCCATTGTAAAATTTCCCCATCTCATGTAGCGAGTTGGTTAATATGTATGTGTTAAATGGTTTAATGGTTAGCAAGCTAGATTTACCGACCATTGCTAATGAGTTCGATTCTCATTGGGCGCCCCATACCTCTGGCCTTGTACACCTCTAAGCTAAGCTTAAGAAATAACTGTGTGTGTAGGAGGATAGTTTTTAAGGGCATTAATGTATCCTCTCGGTAAGGTATTATCGTGGGTCTGGTGGTTGTTCCAAGTAGCAAATATTTATTTGTGTAAACACTTTGTATAAGTCAGTCGTGGTGTATATAATTCACAAAAAAAAATTTTAAGAAATACAACTGTCTCCCACCACAGTATGATGGCTAACCAAATTCTTCTTAGATACACCAACACTCACACACATTCTATGGTATCAACAAATGACTCAAATTCTCCTCTACCACCTCTTCATCACACACACACACACACACACACACACACACACACACACACACACATATTAGATACAAGGTGTCAAAAAGTATCGAGATTTTTTGTAATTTTTGACACAACTTGTATTTTTGAAAAATAAAATAACATCCCCTTCATTGTTCATTTCTATCTTGGTAAATACATCTTCAAACTCGGAACTTTTATGACACAGATTGTATTCTGAAAAAGACATAGCGTTACAGTCATTGTTCATTTCTATCTGGGTAAATACAGCTTCAAACTCTGCCCTTTTATGACTCACCTTGTATTCTGAAAGAAAAATTAATGTTCCATTCATTGTTCATTTCCATCTCGGTAAAAATCTCAGTAATTTATGACACACCTTTATATATATATATATATATATATATATATATATATATATATTATATGTGTGTGTGTGTGTGTGTGTGTGTGTGAGTGTGAGTGTGAGTGTTGCGTGTTCTGATCTTATTACCAGATAATATTGACATAATATTTAGGAGGAAAACAGAACCGATTCATTAATATGTTTTCCACTGTTAAAGTTGTTTATTTGCCGAATATTCAAAAGACTGTAAAAGGTAGTAAAAGAGAAAAAAACTAAAAAACAATGTGCTTCCTTTGTTGAAATTTTTCCTTGCAAACCATAAATTACTACTCAGGTTACTCGTTTCTCGATAAAATACATAAAACCATAAAATACAATTGATCTCTTCACTTTGCACGCGATGATTTTCTTATTAAAATCTTACTTCATTAGTTAGTTAATTAGTCATTAGTTAATTAGTGATCAAGTGAAGCCAGTGTCGAGTCTACATGACGCTGTGACCTTCAGCGCGACCAAGGAGCAATAGAAACACAGGATTTTAAGAAAAACAAGATTGTGGGTTTACGAGATAAACATCCCTTTCATGAATGTTTATTTTTGTTGTTGATATGGTGTATTTCACCCCGTATTGGAATGATCTGCCGAAAATACCAGGAATGGGAACCCCCATCCCTAAACATGTTTAGTAACGTATACAAACCACCTAATCCATCCTGACTCTAACTATACTTCTAACAACATGCCCACGCACTTTCACCCATACATAACTATATTGTTCAAAAATATTCCGAAAAATCAGTCCTACTCATTTTTTTTAATCCGTGTCTGAAGATGTTACGAGCTGTCCTCGTTACAGTTGATATACATTATTGCATGATACAAATTTAAAATATTTTCCTTCATTTATAGATGAGTAACAGAGCTTTGTAATCTGATATGTGCGATAAGTCAGTATCAGGGCGTTGGCGTTATGTGTGAGGCTCTACCTCAGTCCTATTTCGGTATCAGCCGGACAACGTTGGAATCTATCCCCTTTTCACTAGCGCTAGACCATGAGGATTCGTTGGTTTATTTTTTTACACTCTGCCGACAGGAAATGTGGTGTTAAAAGGAGACGGTGCTGAGAGAGTAGGCCACTTGTTTACCGGGGACAGACACAATATGCGTTCTGTGCTGCAATGCCATTTCTCGGTGTTACTTGGGACTGGAAAAATAAAGAGCTCTGTACATGAAATCAAGTTTTGTGTTTGTCAATTAAAAACTAAGCAATAACACAAACCGACACTTCCCATGACGCAAGTGGTTCCAAAACAGAAGAAAAAAGAGAATACCTGCCCAACAATAGAACCACCTGAGAAGTAGATAGGTACTCTAATGAATATATACATATTTACCGACCCCTCCACACGAGCAGGATGCGACAAAAATCAATTTCTTAGCTTTGAATTCTGAGTTTTTCTTCTCCTAGAAAAGTTGCCTTACTAAGGTTAAAGAGCCCAGTCTGTCCTATTTACCCATAGCTAGAGGGAGTATCTTTGGATTCATACCTTTCCCAAGGATAATGGTGTGATGTGAAATGCAAACGGTTTCGTCTAGGATTTGAACTCGGCTCGACGAGTTCATTTCCTACGACTCTAACCATTATTTCACGCACCACACTATTGAATACATCTTCTTAGCATTGGTCTAGCAAAGTTATATAATCCTAATGCTAATGAAATTCACATTGTTCTTTAACATTGATGACTTTAAGTTCATCGAACTTTCTTCTTCCATTTTGAGTAGCATTATTTTACTGGCGACATTTCATCTTGATTCTTTAGACATTTCCATTATGCTACATATATCCTGCCGTACTTTCTTGTTTCTATCGTTCAAAATAGCACTAAGCCTCCAGGTTTTATGAAAAGAACGTGGACCTTGAAAAGAGGTAAAATAAGACTTAAGCCATCTTAAGCTCCTCAGAATGAATCGATGATATATTTGGCAAATGACAAATATACATTCGATCATTTTTAATCCTCTATTTTTCAATGAACTCATATATATGAAACACTGCATTTACGTACAGGTTATCCAGTACATATATATATATATATATATATATATATATATATATATATATATATATGCATATATGAAGGGAGAGACATAAGGCGTTTATGGAGTAATGGTTATCATTATAGGGAATGGACACTGTGTCCGAGCTCAAATCGAAAGGGGGCTGTTTGAATTTCACATAGTGCTGATACTCTTGTGAAATTATTAATCTGTTAAACTCCCCTTGAAATATTGACCTGTGTCACATCTTGCTCTTTAGAGGCATATATATATATATATATATATATATATATATATATATATATATCGCAAGGGTATCCTATGAAATGATAGAACAGTCTCTGGCGGCCCTTACATATATACGAATGTATGTATTTTTTA
>CM042145.1:124328238-124334608 GCA_023376005.1 Doryteuthis pealeii
AGTGAGATGACTCTCAAGGCAAATGCTGACTGGAATTATGCATTATTTACTATGTATACTAGCAAATATATGCACCCTCCGGGTGCAAGTATTTAAGTTTTAATGTAATAGAATATTGTATTAAATTAGAAAGGCTAATGAAACTAAATAAGAATACAGATAAAAAGATTTGAAACAGAGGGAGTATAATAAAAAATGGAACAACTGAAACTTACTCTTCCATCACTCTCGTCTTTCATTGTTATTTTTTCGAATTTAGTTATAAGAGGAAGTAAAGAATAAAATGACAGTTATTTTATCTTGTTAATGGATTTCATTTAAGATTCATTGAAGAGATTTTTGCTTATATTCATTAAAATAAAACCAAATAATTAGAAATCAATAATACTAAGCACATATTTATTAAATTCGATTTTTTAATATTAATATGCAAATTAGCCTTCCCTTTCACACTGTAAACCGCTATTTTGTTGTATATATAAATATAATTGCATGTTTTCAGTATGTAGACATAGTTAACAGTATTAATAGTGTAAGACAATTTTATTAATAATTGAAGTTTAGATAAAAATAAAATCATGGAGAAAGTGATATCAATAACTAAGAGAATTGTGACTTGAGTACGAATATAGTTTCGGTTACAGACAGAAAAACACACAATCTCCATTATAATAAATATATATATATATATATTAGTATTGGAGAACTGAAAATAAAATGCTCGATTACGTAAGAGCTATATTTTTTATTATAGTGTACAATACATTTAAAGTGTCATTGTTACCATTGGTTTTCAAGCAGCATGTTAGCCACCTTTCTTCAAGACAATGCGCCTGTTAAAAATACATTGAATGTCAATTCATTTATATATGTACGTATGTTCTGTTGTTAGTAGGCAGAATCTTATTTTCCCACTTTTTTTTTTTTGGTAAATTAGTGCTTGTTGGGCTCACGTGTTTCAGCACGCTTCCTTCATATCTCACATTGTCATCCGCCTCCTTGCTTTTCATTTTATCTGCTTATCTCGATGAAGGTCAAGATTCTGCTGATCTCGGATTCTTAATTTTTTTAATTGTTTGCTTTCATTCATTCCTGTCTGCACGTTTTGAGTTTTTGGTGACCGTCAGCTAAATAGCTTTCATAAAGCCAGGGCCTGGGAGCATATATTTAGTCATCCACACACCGTCTTTCGACCTATCACGTCTCCTTGGTTTGGCTAGTCTTCGCATTGAAGATTGATTGAAATCCGATTGTTTTTTCATCAGTTCTAAACCACAGGGCCATCAGCACCTACAAGCACGAATGAAAATTTATCTGAACACCCCTCCATATATATATATATATATATATATATATATATATATATAATCCAAATGTCCAGAGAAGAAATCTTCCTTACGACACAAGAGTTTTATTAAAAAAAAAAGTTCTAAGACAGTAGCTGTTCAGATGGGACATGTATCTAATGTGAGGAAGATTCAAATAGAATAGTTACAGTATAATGACCGTTTGTAAATATTCCATAAAGGAACAGAGAGTGACATTCATATATATATATATATATATATATATATATATATATATATGTGTGTGTGTGTGTGTGTGTGTGTGTGTGTATATATATATATATGTATATATATATATATATATATATATAATATTATATAATCCAAAAGTCCAGGGAAGAAATCTTCCTTACGACACAAGATTTTTATTTAAAAATCCTGTCGCAGTTTGAGAGCTCAATGTATGCTCTTAATGTTAGAGTCACATAGCAAATATATAAGTAATGAAATAACAAAAGACTTAGAGATTCAGCATTCTAGTCTATATATATATATATATATATATATATATATATATATATATATATATATGTGTGTGTGTGTGTGGTGTGTGTGTGTGTGTGTGTTAAAAATATAATTCTATCATTTACAAAGTTTGTATATATTTTCTCATTTCACATGTGAATGAATCTATTTTGTATATTCTGTAAATTAAAGCAAATAATCAGGCCTCCATTTATAAAAGTTATTAATACTGTTATTTCGAAGAATATCTTGTCGTCTCTGTTGAACTGTCACAGAAAGCAACAGCGAGTAATGTCGGGGGAACTAAGAATGAAACGTATTTGAAGTGACTAGATATGTTATTAAAACAATTTAATCCGGTGGGGGAAAATTCTGCAAAATTCGGTAAAAATTCCCTGGGTGCTTATTGAAGATGTCTGAAGACCTCATAAGTCTAAAAATCTTCATAAAATCCACCACACTCAGACACGCACACATAAAGATAAAATATCCCGAAGAACTGCCTATTTTTATTAATCTTAATAAACCCGGAAATAGTTTAATTGTTAATACTTTGAATAACAGTGTTACCTTGATTTACGAGTGAACTACCTCAGCTTTCTTATGTTATCTAGCCGCCTAAGCGAAAGGTGAGAGTTCGTAGGTGGTTTCTATTTCGTCGACTGGCCATCTTTCTTTGGGTTGCATTCCTTCGTCTCTTCCTATAGTTGGCTTGGAATTTCTTTATTCTGGGCTCCGGTTGGCTGTACACATTCTCTTGATTCGACTTATTCTTATTCTTAATCGTTTTATTCGTTGTCTTATTATTCTTATTCTTATTATCCATCTCATTATTCTTATTCTTAATATTCTTATTCTTAATATTCTTATTTTTCTTATTCTTAATATTCTTATTATTTTGATATTCTTATTATTTTTAATATTCTTCTTATTCTTATTCTTCTTATTCTTATTCTTCTTATTCTTATTCTTCTTATTCTTATTCTTAACATTCTTATTCTTAACATTCTTATTCTTCTTATTATTATTATTCTTATTCTTCTTATTCTTATTCTTCTTATTCTTATTCTTCTTATTCTTAACATTCTTCTTCTTCTTCTTCTTCTTCTTCTTCTTATTATTATTATTATTATTATTATTATTATTATTCTCAGGGCATATGGAAATGCCACAGTATGGTAATTTAATTATTACTTTTCATATGTTTACTTATGAGCTATTGTACAATAGTTCAATGTGTAAAAACTATAATGCTCTGGATTTAACTCTCACTCTTTTTAACACGTTCTTTCTATCTTTCCTCTCCTCTCTCTTTCTTTCTTTTAAATGACCTGAAAAGTGAAACCGTCACTTATGTGTTCGAACATCTCTAGTAGTGTACAGTATAAGAGACATGTGGTCATACAGTTACATTTTTTGTTTTGTTGGGTGCTGCTTTTGTTGGGATTTGTTCAAGACAGCAATAAATCTGTGAACACACATTCACATATATCATTGAATCTTTTGTTTTAAAAACGTATATATTTTATTAAATTCACTTACCCAAACCCATAGCCCAGGGCATTTATGACCCGGGGTTTGGTTGCTATTTCATAGATAACTATTCTAGAAACTTTCCCCCGTGCTTTTGTGCTCATTATTGAATTTTTCATCCGTATTTGGGCATTTGTTGTATTTGTTAAGCTCCCCGATTTATCGAACTGCACCGATTATGTAATCCTCGCTAAACCCATTCCAAGAAAGCTTATCTGCTTCTCTAGGGACGAAACTCCCGATGACACTTAGCATCGCTTTTGTACACAATGCGATGTCTGGATACATTGTGTTATGCTATCGTAATAACAAAGACGACAAAACCGGCATGAGTCAATCAGTGCTCAAGAGAAATGATACGCACAGGATCGACGTGGTTTGGTATTTACGCACATGCGCATGCAAACATACATACGAATACTCACACAGACACACACACATACATACATATATATATATATATATATATATATATATATATATATATATATATATATATATATACAGGGTGTGGAAGATAAGTTTCAAATTCAGATTGTAATATGTGAATTGAAATCATAATATATCTTAACAATATTTGCATCGTACATATATATATATATATATATGTATGTATGTATACATGTATATATACATTAACACACATATGTATGCATGTATATATACATTAACACACATATGTATGCATGCATATATGCATTAACACACATATGTATGCATGCATATATGCATTAACACACATATGTATGCATGTATATTTATATTAACACACATGTATTCATGTATATTTACATTAACACACATGTATGCATGTATATTTACATTAACACACATATGTACCTATTCATAATCATATATATATATATATATATATATATATATATATATTATATATATATATATACTGAAAAAACGGAGTGGAAGACAAAAGACAATGAGAAATGTAGATTGTCATATGTAAATTGAAAGTACAATATATAGTGACAATACTTGCGTTATATATATATATATATATATATATATATATATGTGTCTTTGTGTGTGTATGTGTGTGTGTGTGTGTGTGTGTGTGTGTCTGTGCATTCACGCTTCTCTGTCTACAATCCTGAGATGCTAGGGACAATACATTTGTCACGATATGTGGTACTTTCACATTTTTCGTAGAAAAATAAGTCGAAATGAAACAGCATGTGTTATGTTACGTCCATGTCTTTGGGAGTGGCAGCTCACGTTCTTTTTTTGTTCAAGTAAACTTTAAATCACCGCATCTATCCATAGCAGAGACTGAGGAGTGGTTTACCCACATTATTCATGGTCCTGAGTCCTTATTCTAGATTGGCTGCCTGCGACTATTGCTAAAGACCTCAATGAACCCTTTATTAAGCCAATTTTTTTAGGGAGAAGTTAACTCATGCCTTTTATGTAAGTGATGTTTTCGAAGAGACTGAATTCAAATTACTTTGTGTGATTGGTATGTTGCTTAAGTACATCTGATGGCCCTAAGCCTTAGAACTTCTATGTCACAGCGACTCGATTTCAAATTCTGGACGGGTCTGGTTGTATTTTCATATAGTGTTAGTAAAGTTATGCATCCAACTATTCTCCCTCCAGCTATGTAAATAGTTAAGACAGACTAGGATCTTTAAACTAGATTGACAAACGGTCTAGAATAAAAAACACTGAATCAAACTTTTAAATTCCGCATATCAGTTAACTTGGTCACATCCTGCTTGTGCAGGGGGTTTGGTTAAATCTTATGAAATTCAAATAGACATGTTTGTGAAAAATCATTTTATTTCTAATTGGAACTTCACAAAAATTGTAAATATGGGGGGGGAAACCTCAATCTATCAAATTCCCTAGAATAGTAGAGAACAGTAATGATACTATCTAACCCATATGGATGGGTATCTATGATTGATACTTACCTTCTCCCAAACATTGAAGCGTAATAGTTGGGCTGAATTCACAAATCGCTGTCTGCACTCCAGTGCCTCTACCACACTCACGGATACTCTAACCAGAACTTCCTTTTTGGAAAGTGAGTGGTTTTAATCCATGGATTCTCATTTCTGACTCAGATCGTAGCTGCAAACGCATGTTTATCCTATTTGTAAACATCTTTTGACAATATTCACCCCCCCCCCCCCACCCCCCCCCCCCCCCCCCCCCCCCCCCCGCCCCCCCCCCCCCCCTTGCTTCTCGTACACAGAAGACATTCTTCTGTAGAGCATCCACATGCCTTAGCACTTTTCAGCTACCAGACATCTGATGCACAGACTCTGTTCTAGACTTAAATAACCCAAGATGTGGACATAATGTTTAAATCAATCAATCCAATGTTTGTTTCGAATTTCGAACTTTGTCAGGTTATGTTTTTTGTTTTGTTTTTTTTTCATAGTTGGCAACGTTCGGAAGCAATGCTCCCTGACATAAAAAAAACAAGTCATATTCGAACATCGGTACTGCCAGATTGCGTGATTCCGTCCTTTAGTAAGCAGGAATTGTACCATCCTGCAATTTATTTCACCATATTGAATTCTGATAACAATTAGTAAAATTCATTTTATATAACATTTATTACCTCTCGTTTGTGTGTTTATATATAAGACAAATTAAAAGAAGATATTTTTGTTTTTACTTTTTATGGTATTGATTGCCCAAAAAATCCCACCCCCCCATTACACCCATCATCATATTATATTTAACCACTCTCAATAAATAACTCAACCAAATCATTTTGTAACACATAGCCCTACTTCAATTACAATTTCCGAGTAGCACAAAGCTTACCGCCCAAAGCGATCCACCCGAGTGAGATGCGGCACACAAGAACTTTCTTGTTCACACATTGACTAATTAGAGTAATCTGAATATAAGCTTTCTTCCTCTAAATGAGAAAATATTATTTCAAACTGTGTGGCGCGAATCGAATCTTCAGGACAAAATGTCAATCCCGGTGAAAGTTTTTCAATATTAAAAATATCAACCCAACCTCCCCCCACCTTTCCCAAAATAATAATGGC
>CM042145.1:124334708-124386866 GCA_023376005.1 Doryteuthis pealeii
GAAGACTATTTTGAAGAAAATTTTTAATTTTCATTCATGTTCATTCATCTGGTCAATATTAGTTTTCAACCTGGAAAGTTTTTGAACATTTACTTTGACTTATAACAAAAAATCATACATAGTGATATCTAATCCCTATTTAAACTAATGAAAACAGTATTTTAGAAATTGTGTATATATTTATTGACAGTAAATAGTGCAACCATACAGTAGTACTGACAACAAGCTATTAAAGCTTGATAAGAATTCCTGTTTTATTTTATCAGAGAGATCAGTTGGGACTCTAATGAAAGCTTAGAGAAAAAGGTTAAATTCCCATTCTACCTACCCAAGAATGGCTGCATTTTGCTTTAGACAAATGCTGGAAGCAGGCAAAACAACAGTTGTTATAGCCTCTTACATCCCATCTTGCAAAGATGCTGGAGAAGTAAGGATAACTTATAAGTAAAATTATCCAATGGACACCTACACGAACACATCCAGTTTGGCTGAGCATCCAAAAACTTAGTCATCAGCTTCTTTGAAAAACGCAATGTCCTAGGTCCTCAATAATTTCCCTATTTTCATTCAGACTGGTTCAAATACGATCACCTAAGATATGACACTGAGAGGTTGAATGACTTTTTATTTTCTGCCATTCTTTTGGGCAATGTATTATTAATTCTTCTTTCTTTTTGGTTGTAGCTTGAAAAACCCTGCCCTAATCCAATGTTGCATTATGCTTCTTTGGAGGTTGTTTAGAAATTAAATAGTTTGGCATTAATTAAGAATTTATAAATATAATTTAATAGGACTCACGTAGCAGGGAATAAACTACTCCATTAAAAAAACAAAAATCCTCTTAAATTCAAATGAGGAATTTAGATATCAAGTGTTTATACATCAGGCATTTATCACCTAGCTGATATTAACATAGGTAATGTATGTTAAGCCCAATTTATTCAGTCAATTTATAACTGTAAGCCTTCTTAGCAAGTCATATTACTAGCATTGTCTGTAGATTTCAGCTTCTTGGTCAAATATGATTAATAAACACTTTCAAAAATTCCATTAAATCTTAGCACTTTTAAAAAAAAGGTGGCAACATTTTATAACTTTATATGTATTAGTCTGGTTGCCATATTACAATTGTCTGTTGGACGCCACTTTTTGTTTTACTAAAGAGAACTCAGTAGATTACAATGATGGGATTATAATATGCAATCACCCCTAGCATTATCATAGTGTGGTTTTTTTTTTTCCTTTTCTTTTTGAGCTTGAAATTTAAAAAAAAATAAAAAAAGAAAGAAGCCCTAAGGGAAAGGAAAAAAAAAAATAAATTTTCTAATAAAATGTTCAATAATTATCGATTAAAACTATCCCAGTAGATGTGGATATGATATATATATATATATTATATACTATATAATATATATATACTATATATATATGTTTGCCTAAAGGAAATATGGACCACAATGTACAGACGATATGGCATCACACACAAAATTGTGTGTGCACTTCACACATATATATACATATGATATATATACCACATATACAAACACATATGGAATATACACACCTATCAAATCAGTATATTTTGATAAGTTTTAGAATATACGATTAAAATAGTTCCCTCTTCTGCCTGGCTTAATTTCTTTCATTAATTCATGCGACCACTGACCAAATTCCCTTTTATCCTGATTTTTAGGTAAATTTCTCTTGTAAAATAATTGGTTGAATATAACTAGTTCTTTATGATATAATGAGCAAAATGTCCTATATCGTAATGAACTAATTCAACATTGTACTGAGAATATATACTTAAAAGGACTGATTGAGGAATAAGAAAAGGGGCATGTGGTGAGAACTCCGACTAGGGAGGCAAAGGTCCAATGGAAGCCAAACTTTTGTTTATTAAAAAGTGTATTGTACTGAAAAATAGCAATGAGTGGTGGCATGAGAATGGCAAAGATTTTAATTGATTTATCAGGACAGGTAGGAAATAATGTTGTTTTCTTAAGGTTGATTCTCTAAATCTTGAAAGCATTTGTCGACAAGAATATTAAAATATACACAATGTCTAGATGGTAATTTTCATCAATGCCCACATAAACATATGTCTAAACTCAAAAAAAAACTGAGTTTCATGTGTTAACCACCCAAACTTCCATCAGAGATGATAAAGCCTCTTGAAATTTACACAACTAGTTCACAACCTAGGTAGTAATAATTCTTATCTACAGAAACCAATGTCAAAATATGCATGAAAAGGACATGACTGCTATAACAGATTATTGATCATATATAAATTTGATGTCTCGGTAAGTAAAGTTGAAATTCTTCCAAGCTGTTACCGAGTCAGTGCTACTGTATGGCTGCACCACTCAGACTCTACAAAATGCTGGAGAAAAAAAGCTAAATGAGGTTACCAAAAGACTGTGTGCTGCTTGAGACAAATGCTAGAGCAGGATCCAAAACAACAAGGCAACTGTACAGCTAGTTGCAGCCTATCAAACAAAACCATTCAGCTTAGATGAACCAAGATATGGTGGACCACTGGAGAAGGCAAGACACGGCCATAAGTGACATTTATCCTATGGCACCCTGCACATGGACAGTAGTTGCGGTCAGACAGCAAAAACTGACATCATTCAGTTCCTGCACAGATACTGTGGATGCTGAGCAGAGGACTTCAAGAGTGATGTCCTGGATAGGACAAGTGGACGAAGAAAGAGTCATGGAGATTGATTTTATGAAGGCAATGTCTGTATTTAAATTCTGTTCACTGAGAATCATTTTTGATGATGGATTTTCAATCCATTTCTAGTGTAAATCATTAGGAAAATGACTGTATTTCATTCTAGAACTGCCGCAATCCATTATATATATATTATAATAGAAAAAGAAAGTCCACAAAATGAATTATGTTTTTTTAAAATATTTGCAGACCATTCATAAAAATTTAACTTTTCTCCCATTAGACACATAACAAACAACTATATATATAATTATATTCTATAGTATAGTAATATAATTATATATATTATATGTTGTGTGTGTGTGTGTGTGTGTGTGTGTAATTTTGTTCCATATGAAATAACTGCCAGGTATTAATTCCTTACTTACTGACAATTTCCATTATCTTGGATTTTTCGTACATTTTCATTTTGTAAAAACATATAATGTTATTATAATATACATATTTGCCAGAAAATCACATTCTATAGTAAAATTAGCATGAATTGGCAAATGGCAAGACTAGGAAATCAATGAAGAACTTGTTTTATCTTCATTGTCATATTACTTCTGCTTCCTCCTTTATACAAATTAGTCATTGTATTCAGTCAGTGGTGAACCCTGAAAAATATACAAATAAACATATTCTATGATCTTAAGTTTGTATTTCATATACCGCAATTAACTTCCAAAGCATATCTTTCAAATTCAAAATTAACAGAGTGCGAAATTGTTTGGTAGGAGGTGCAAATTCAGTTTTCTTTTCTCCTTGATTGTTTTGCCAATAGAGAACCCATCTATCTCTTACTGTCTACACATAACTGAGAAGAGAAGAATGTATTGCCTTTTCAAGAGAAAGTTGCAGAAGGGAATAACAAACAGCCTTAGCATGGAATTTTGAACACAGGATGCCAATTCCATTTTCTGTGCCAATAACCATTACATCATTTTTCAAATCTATTAATTAATTAGCGGGAGGGGGGGGTTTTTTTTAAATGTTTTGGAAACTAAAAGCTTATATCATATTCCAATAAATTAAAAAAACCTCACACAATTATTCAATAATTAGATTTTGCCCAGGAACAGCATTTATGATCTTGCTGATTCATTAGCACTTCAATGAGTGTGATCCTTCACTAAGTACCCTTATTCTTGTGGCATTGCGTTACTAAGCTCATTAAATATCCTTATAATCATGTTCTGCCTTTAATAAATGAAAGACAATGGCATAATGACCCAGATGATGCCTTTGGACCAGATAATTCATAAGCCTCAGAAAACTCAAGAGAGATTAACTGCATAGGTCTGTTGGCTTATTTAATTAACTAGTTGCCTGTTGAACAGAGAGAATGCACTCTTCTTTAATAAGATAATTTGCATAAAATGGAACAGCAGGTGATCACTTGTGGTCAGTGGGCAGAATAAAAGAATTAATTAAAAAAGAATATTTCCCTGAATTTTTTATTTTGATATAAATTGGCTACTTCCCTCCACTTAATGCAAAATAAATTAGTGTTGAATTGTTCAAATTAAACAAATAGGAAATGAAGAAGCTAGAAAAAGAGATTATTATTCTGTCCTTAATAGTTGATACATTTCAGTGTATAGATTTCTAAGCAATAAACAACTAATGGGACACAGCAGAAATTTAAATTCTTCAAAGATATAAGATGTGATTGGTTATTGAAAAAAAAAAAATAAGGGAAAAAATCA
The DNA here is from genome assembly GCA_023376005.1 of Doryteuthis pealeii. Classification (NCBI taxonomy): domain Eukaryota; kingdom Metazoa; phylum Mollusca; class Cephalopoda; order Myopsida; family Loliginidae; genus Doryteuthis; species Doryteuthis pealeii. The sequence continues at coordinate 124,339,143 of CM042145.1, forward strand.
ATGTTGAAGAATCTTACTCATACAAAAGTTTTCACTCAAATTCGCGCACAATGTTGAGATAGCGAGTTTAGAGATTCAGTTGTTACTCGGCTACTTAATGGGTTTTTCATGGATCTGCACCTTGGACTCCTCCTAGTACGAGGTCTGGCACCTGACACACAAACCACGAGTATTATCTCCAAAGACATAGAGCAAAAAGTCTTTATAAATCCTTTTGCTACTCCAGCATGACACACATAAGCTTATCCATTGCCATGCTTATAGGAATTTTGAATTCAGAATTTTCTTTTCCGTAAGGAACTAGTTGCCCTTACCAAAAGCTTGAGAGCCTGTACTACTATATCGCTAACCCTAACTAGGGTGGGCTGAAGGTTAAAGAGATTGCATTTTATGATTTTCCCAAGTGCATTAGCATAAAGTTAAAGTGCAAATAACCTCATACCGGGTCAATACCCTGAGTGCGGCTGCCGAGTACTCCGGAGTAATAGCAAATAACACTTTAGTATATAAAAGTCTAGATCATGGCAATGCAATACATTGCACTCTAAATAAACAGAGAGCTCATTTAGTACGATTCTGCGATATCCACAGATGGACTCATGCCAAACATTGATAATTTATAATGAAAAAAATTCTGGATATCACAACAGATTGACTCTCTGGCAATATGTTAATAATCTATAATAAAGGATAGATCAATGAGGCAAGATGTTGGATATCCACACAGATAACTCATGGCAATTATAGCTAATAATCTATTAATAAAAAAGTGCATGCGTAGATTCTGATATTACCACAGTTGGACTCATGAAACCATTCAACTAAACAAACCAGCCATGCTCCTCCTCACTCATATTTAGTCTACCCAATTTTCACCCTTAGAAAGACATTCTGGTCCATTGTTATTTAAGAAAAAGAACTTCTATAAAAGGCTTTAAAAATTGAATCTATTTTAGAAATAATAGATTTTCATTGTCATTTCATTTACTTGAGGAGGCATGCTTTGTGTAATGTATCATCTAGCAATAGACTCAATGAGCCAAGTTTAAAGTCCTAGACAGCTTTTTGCATGTTTCACTTTGATCTTCTCCCCACAGCTATAGGTAATTAGTAATGCAGATCTGGTCCCTTGAGCATTAGGTACAGCAACCATTTCTACAAGAAGAAAAACTCTGAATTCTAGCAACAGTAGCTCATCTTAGAAAAATGATATTGTGTCACAATCATGCCCCATACGTGGAAGCAGTTAAATAAAATTCATACATTGAATTTACTCAGACTAGGATCTTCATCCTAGTTGTTTATATTCACTATAACAAATTGATCCAAAAACCTCATTAAAACTTTACATCATCCGACATTTGTCAAACATTTTTAATTTTAATAACATTTAATAAACATAAAAGAAATTTAATTAACTTAAATCAAAATTGTGTGTGCGTCATAGTGTTTATTCTTCCCAATCCTTCCCTGGTGATGAACAAGACTTTACTCCACCACTCTTTCAAGCTTTGAACAGCCCCCTGGTTGAAATAATCTTTCTCTTGTCGCCACTCGGCCCGCCCCTAAATAAAACTCCTAATGCCGCCCCGCAGGAAGTAGATGGCTCCATTGGAACTGCTTTTCAACATTAGTCTTGGGATCTTGAATCCTAGAACCTACGTGTTAATTGTCCCTTCCATTCAAGCAGACTTCTTTTGCACTTACTCTAGTGTGTTAACATTACTGAATAGGGCAAAGGCCTATCATTTTATTAATAAGTGTTGAGTTAGGATTTTAAATGAAGTGTAAAACTCATGGAAAGTTCATGTTGTATTGACAAAACATTGAACCAGGTCGTATGAGCAGGCTTTCTCTATTTGTGTTTAGGAGGAATCAACCTGATCAGAGTGAAAACGGGAAAATTTAGAATTGGAGTTAGTAATCTCAGTGGTAAGTGATCACCCATTGGGGCAAGATGCATGTTGTGTCTGTGCTTTATTCTCCTGTTAGCACATGTTTTAAGAATGGGATTGGGAATTGAATAAAAAAGTGTGTATACAAAGAAGTATATCTCTGTTTTTTCTAATTAATAAAAATAAACAGGAAAAGTAACTCAGAATGAGAAGTGATAACACCCCAACGAACAATCTTTTGTTGAGTAAAAAGGATCAATAAAGACGAAGTCAGCATCTTTTGAGAGAGAAAAGGATAGGATGAAGTAATAAGAAATATTAACAGTTTAATCTGCTAATGTTATTTTTAGTAGTTAAAACATAATTGTCCTTTCTTTTTAATTAGATTTAATAAGTCCTATATTCATGAATTTAAAAAATGTTCGTGTGGTTAATTAGTTTCTTAATACAAAAATGTTTTAAAAAAGTATCAAGGACTAAATCTGTATTTACCCAAGATATAAATAAACAATGAATGACAACATTATTTTTCTTTTTCAAATGGTCCCCTTGGCAGCTCACTGTATTCTAGCCAGTTTTCCATTATGTCAACTTCAAAAACAATTCATTCACGAAATCTTCTTTTGACATATTCAAACAGTCCCATCCATTTTCTTTTTAATATTCGCTCTGTATTCTTAAATCTTTTCCTGAAATTAATTTAAGTTTGGAAAATGGGAACATGCTTCTTCTAGAGAAGATCATCATTTTGGAATGCTGATATTTAACTCTAATAATTAACAATTGAAAAGCGACAAAATAACACAGTTCGGCGGAAAAATTATTATTTAAATGACGCAAAAATGAAAAGCAATGCCTGATTAGAGGGAATGTTTGAGTTCGTTATAAACTTTTGTTGTGTGGTTTTCGCTCTCATCATTCATGAACAGTGATAAAATTTGTCCCTTTCTCATCTTCTATGAGAAATACGAAAATGTATGTGCACTACCAGCGTGATAAGAAACTCAGTCACTTCCTTGTCCCTGTCTATGGGCCTGATTGACTTGATGGGGTGGCTGTCGTCAATGGATAAAAATATTTTCTTTGATTTTGACATTCGGATAAGTTTATAGGGTAAAATTCAAGTTCATTTTTATGTTTTGGTATAATTCCATTTCTTTCAAGAAGGAAAATATAACATTTATAATGACCTTTTTAAATGCATCCCTCATGTGGCCTGTGTCGAAAAACCGTTTTGTACTAAAAGCGAAATCACATCTATTAACGTCTTATATATATATATATATATATATATATATATATATATATAATATATATATATATATATATATATATACTTCCACACATGTTGGTAGTGACAAAACATCAATTTCTTAAGCGGAGGTTTGCGGCTTTGAATTCAGAGTTTTCCTTCTCCCAGACAGGTTTCCTAATCAATGTTAAAGAGCCCAGACTACCCTATAGCTGGAGGGAAAATAGTTGGCTTCTTACCCATTACCAAGTTATTGGTGATATGTGAAATGCAAACAGCCTTTTCCGGGATTATATATATATATATATATATATTATATATATATATATATATATATATAGGTAGGTAGGTAGATAGATAGATAGTTAGAGAGTATGTGTGTGAGAAAGAGAGAGAGAGATAGTGGATGAGAGAGAGAGAGTGGGCAAACGAGAGAGAGTGGGTGAGATAGAGAGTGTGGGTGTGAGAGAGAGAGTGGGCGAGATAGAGAGAGTGGGCGAGATAGAGAGAGTGGGCGAGAGAGAGAGAGAGAGAGAGAGAGTCGGCAAGAAAGAGAGAGAGAGAGAGAGAGAAAGAGTGGCGAGTGAGAGAGAGAAAGAGTGGGCGAGAGAGAGAGAGAGAGTGGGAGAGAGAGTGGGTGAGAGGAGAGAAAGAGTGGCGAGAGTGAGAGAGAGGGGAGAGAGAGAGTGGAAGAGAGAGAGAGAGTGGGAGAGAGTGGGCAGAGAGAGTGGGCGAGAGGAGAGTGAGAGAGAGAGTGTGCGAGAGAGAGAGTGGGCGAGAGAGAGTGGGCACTTTATACTAAATAGAATAATACTAAAAAATATTCAATGAAACAAAAGATGTCCTGTATTAATCAATTCGCTTCTGCCTGTTTAAAACTAACAAATAGAAATACAGTTATAGGAATAAAATCAATAGAATTTTGTCGAGCTGAAATATTTGAGCGGCGTAGAATTTAAACATGAAAAGTCACAAGCCCAACCAAAGTTAGAGTAATCCTAACAAAACTTTATCCCTGAAAACCATGAATAGCTTATTGAACTTAGAAGAAAAGCCCAGCTGTAGCGAGATAGAAGGTCTTGAGTTTTGCGAGGACAACTATTAGAAAAGGAGGAAGAATAAATAAGAGAGAGTAAAAGTTTTTAAAAAAAGTGATGAACATAAAACGGGTTGTCGTGAATTTGAGCGGGGCATGACCCCGCGAATGGAGAATTGAAAGCCAACCTGAAGTTTCGGGTGTTGACCGAAACCGGAAGTCACGTGGTCACGAGGAACGACGAAGAAAAATACCGGCACTTTTTTCTGAGGTCTAGGGTACAGACGGGCCTCTGGTCCCTAGTGTGGGATTACAGTAATTTAAACAGTGTCCTCTCTCTCTCTCTCTCTTCTCTCTCTCTCTCTCTCTCTCTCTCTCTCTCTCTCTCTCTCTCTCTCTCTGCCTTTCCTCCTCTCCGAGACAACCCACGAGACGAGCCCTGGAAATAAAAGCTAAGCAGCTTGTGACGATATATTTCTCGCGTTGTACTTTTTTATCGACAACATGACCGCCACGCACCGAACACTTTTTTAGTGTCGAGAATTTGGAGGCACGTTGACAAGACCCGCTATACAACATATATCGCTATCATAACGTTACATATATCGCTTTTGCTACTGTGACCATATATCGATATCACTACGTTACACCAGCTTCCATCATGTATGAAGTATAATTAACATTCTTGTAGAAAACTAATGTTGTTCTCTGCAAGTTACTTGGATCTTATCCAATCTTTAGGTAAAGGGACAGAACAGCGAAAAAGGCCGGTTTTGAATCCTGAACCACAAGCCTCAAGGCTGGATGCTTTACCAACTGAGCTAAACTATGTTATTTTCTAGGCACTTTATTAAGGTCCAAGTGGTGCAGCCATGCAGTAGCACTGTTACAACTACAGCATGGAAGAATGTTCACTTAAAAATGAATTTAGATAATATCAAAGCCAACATTAAATCCTAAAGGGAGAAGATACTTTTATATTTTTTCAGGTCAGTTAACTTTGAACCACGTATCTTTGAGAATCTGTGTTACTCCTTAAAGATATGTGGTTCAAAGGTAACTGATCTGAAAAAATGTTAAAGTTTTTGTTGTGATGTTAATCCAACAGTAAAAAAGAAGTCAAGTCGAGGTAGGGTAAAATAAGACAAGTGTATTTACAATGATGGTACAGGAACGGCTAGCTTGCCGTTAAACGGTAACAGTACAACCTTTTCACTCGGTGTCTCACTATTTATAGTGAGAACCGGTGTATATTCTCCACTGTAGGAACGGTCGGTACAACAGTTTTAAAATAAAATAACCGGTGCATTATATATTTTCTTCCTTAATATATCAATACTGAGAATTTTATTAAATTCGATTAATTCCATGAGTTTTTTCCCTATCTGCTGGGTGACATACGATGGTGGAACTTAGGTTCGTTAAGTTCAATTTAACAATCGAATATTAAATATGAGGGCACAAGCACGGGTGTTCCTCATGCGAGAATAGAATACAAACGGATCTCTCTCCATAATGTATATCCCATTATATGAGAAGAGGATATTTAACAATTGAACTGTTATCTCCCCTGAGAAAGTGTAATGATTAGAGCGGGTAAATTATTTTAAATTGAATTTCAAATAGGTTTATTTTCTGAGCGCAATTTAGCTGTATCCCACAAACAACGCATTCCCTACGATCTAATATTTATTTTCTCTGGTAGAGTAACAATATTTGGATCACGTAATTTAGATAAAATAAACAGGGTGTAAGATAAGGCTGTTGATGTATTGATCTACGTACCTATTCACCCCAAAGATGGAGTGTGAGAGAAAGAAAGTTACAAATTAACTCTATTGTTGAGTATAGGGAGCAAATAAAGGCAGAAAAATAACATGGGAAAAGGGGAGAAAGAAAGTGGAGAAGGTATTCCATGATATATGTTCCGCAAGAGGATAGATAGACTGAAATCGATGGATAGATCGTTACGTACATAGTTAAGAGCATACAGAGATATATAATATATTGACATTGTCCAAGTACACTACGCACGCTGTCAATCTCTTACTATCTCTATTCCTTTATCTATCACACGCTCCCTCTCTAACTATCACACTCTCGGCCTCTCTCTCTATATATATATACATATATTTTCTATCACTTATATCTTATAGCAATAATTTTTTCAGCTCTTTTTTTCATTTACACAAGTTTAATTGATTAATTTATAAACCATTCGATCGTCTCTCACACACACACACACACACACACACACACACACTATATATATATATATATATATATATATATATATATATATATATATATATTTGGGAGAATATATGCTTAATTGAAGTCAGACCTAATTTTTTTTGAAAGTTAATTCATTTATGGTTAATTAGGCGGGATTTAACTACTTAAATGTAAGGCGAAACAAATAGCCTTACATCTGACTTCAATTAAGCACATATTCTCCCAAATATACTGTCGGCTGGAAATAGCTAGATTTGTTTATATATATATATATATATATATATATATATATATATATATATATATATATACACGCACTGAGAGAGAGAAACACACACACACACACACTATATATATATATGTGTATATATATATATATATATATATATACGCACTGAGAGAGAGAAACACACGCACTCTATATATATATATAAATTAATATATATATATATATATATAGAGAGAGAGAGAGAGAGAGAGAGAGAGAGAGAGAGAGGCAGAGAGAGCGAGAGAGAGAGAGAGGGGGGGAGAGATATACATTAATATGAAAAGAAAGAGTTATGTCGGCCATATGTACAATAGTTACTCAACCAGAACAAAAAACGAATTTGAATTTTTAATAGGGAAATAATCTTAAATTACTTAAACTCAACAAACCAATTCAAAATATAATTTTTGCTAATTTGCTATCTTTATTCTAAATATTCCCAACAAATTATATTACACACATACACACACACACATGATAGATAGATAGATAGATGAAGACAGACAGACATAATCAAAAGAATAAGCAGATATTCACACAATACCAAATATATATATATGTGTGTGTGTATGTATGTGTGCGTGTGATGAACAAACTGAGATCAATAGAGGCATTGATATTTAGAATCGTAGATAAAAAAATATAATGAAAAGATCAATAGCTCAAGGTGTAGGAAAAAAAAATTTAAAAAACAATGGAAAAGAAAAAACAAATGTAAAAAAATTATATAAACATATGAAGATCAATGTATAAATAAGATAACGACGGTTGAATGGGTGTCCTTGTCACGTGACATTCTACGGAACTCCATGAATCAAGAGCCATGAAATAAAATAAAATAAATAAATGGAATTGATTTTTGACAACCAGCCTGTTATTTTCTCTTCATCGTTACCCCCGCATCGTTACACACAAACGCACACCCTCGCGCGTTACTTGCAATGCGAAAGGAATGCACATCTTTCGCCTCCCCCTCATTCAGGGACAATACAGTTGCATGTGGGTGCATCTCTGCATTTTAAATGTCTCGAGGTGACGGAGAGATTAATTAAAACAACCAACAATTGATAAATGTGCCCCCACACACTCCTCAATCAGGGACACGCGAAAAATTTACGTTTTGAATTTTCAAAATAAATTCGCCTGAGTAGGGAGTTTGGATTTTATATATCTGAGGTATTTTGTTCTGTATGTAGTCGGTCTCCAAATAATAGCAATGATAGAACTGGTAGAAACCTTTTTTTTTCACTAGCCCTCTATAATTAAACTTTTTATTATATTAATTCATTAATATATTTATACAAGATATGTGAAAAATGTATCGAGATCTTTGTACCTTTTGACACCTTGTATTCTGAAGAAATTAAGGTTCCATTCATTGTTCATTTCTATCTTGGTAAATACAGCTTCAAACTCGGCACTTTTATGACTTTGTATTCTGAAAAAAATAACGTTCCATTCATTGTTCATTTCTATTTTGGTAAATACAGCTTCAATCTCGATCCTTTTGTGACACCTTGTATATACTATAGATTACATTGATAATCCTTTAACACTTTGCCTACTTTAAACCATCCACAGCGGCTCTCACACCACTGCGATCCTACCGTAAAGCGCCAATTGTTATTTCATAATCATTCAGCATAAGGTCTCAGATTACAATAACAATGGGACTTTATTTGAATAGAATGAGTTCTGAGGTAAATACATAGTGAAGTTTGAAATATCCCATCATATAGGTAATGAATATTTTTAAAAAAAAATTACTTCCACCGTTGCGGAAATTTGGTTGGCAAGGAGTTAGGTTTTTCATTAATTTCACGTGTATCAATAAACTGGTAGAAACAATTTACATTAATTTGCAAACATATCTATTTGGCTCCTAGATGGAACCCTGGCAGGTGCTACCACTTCAGATCAGAATAGACGTTGAATTAATGGCAATGAAGGTGTTCTCCCAACTCCATGAAACTCCAGGACTGAAACCTCAATTTGTTTAAATCTATGAAAAACGTGTGCAGAAATGGGCATGAAATGGTCTAATAATTCAATCAGTAGCCATATTAGTATAACTTGGCTTGTTGCAACCAGAAACACCTGTTTTATATGTGCTGCATTGACTACTGATTGTTAGAATAGTCACCTTTGCAGGAAGTGGGAGACAGACACAAAAAGATGGAAATACTAAAAAGAGAGTAGGAGTAGAGGAAAGAGGTAGGATAGTAGAAAGATCTAGACTGATAAAATGGACATTTCTAACAATTGACGATGAGGCAACAGTTCTAGAGCTCTGGGGATTGTGAAGTACACCTTCATTACTATACTAAAATGAATTAGAATCAACTGTAAGCTCAGTCGTTCGTCGAGAAACCACACGGTTCCTAGTTCAATACCGGCCCTCGCCAACGCAGCGTATGAGTAGCATAAGGATCTGTGCGGTAAAGTAAGGAGCTGATGGTAGGTGTGGCGCTAGTGAAAAGGGTATAGACTCCCTCGCTGATTGGTTGATATCGACTTTATGCCACTCCGGTGACTTTACTTACTTATGGAAATTCGTTATAGAGACAAAGTGACAAGTCTAGCAGTTATTAACTGCCAATCAGCAGTTACCTTGAAACAGAACTTGCCATATCAAGGAAGTTTAGAATACCTTTACAGTATCATTTAAAGAGGGGGAAGACCTCCCGCTCATTCATCCAAAATGTCCTTGTATGACACTTAATTCCATTACTCCCAGGTCCACCTGGAACTGGAGTGGAAGGTGGTGCTACCCCTCTGAAGAGGTGCAGTCGGTGTATTCTAATGCTCCAGCCGACAGGGCTAGAATGAACCTGGGACTATTGGCAATGATGGGGTACTCCTCACGCCCCAGATTTTTAGAACTGGAGCCTCGCTATTAGATGCAGTTTAACGTAATACCCAGGTCACTTACACCCTCGGTCATTGCCTTCTGGCACATATGCTAAAAAGAGATAGGGTCTGCCATAAGAGCAATAGGGTAGGGACACTCTAAAACATTTATGTACAACTACATAAAAATATACACAGTACATCCCTTTTCAAGGGGCCCTCCCTCGTAAACAGAATACAATCAGAATATTTCAAGTCCTACCGACAAGGGAATGCATAGAATTTGTAATCATAGAAATACGAGAGTTACTTATAAAAACTATATGATAAAATATAGGAATACAAATTATCTTAATGAATACCGTTTCCAATAACTTCTTTTAAATCAAACTTTATTATATGGGTGCTAGAAGGCGGATGCTGATGGTCTTCATGTCCTGGGTATGACGTTAAACTGATAATGAAGTTCCAGTTCTGGAGGTCTAAGGAAGGTGGAGCACTCTTTCATTACCATTGCTCCCTGGTCCACTGACCCGGAGTGGTTGTATCTGTTAGAGTCCCATCTATGGGTTGAATAGAAAAATGTGTTTATAAAAAAAATTGAGTATCCATTAAGAATGAATTTATTTCAAAACTTTATCGGCATTAAATGACCCACCGTGGTTGATATGCCCTAAAACAAAACAAAAAAAAAAAACAAATTAAACTTTTGAAGTAGGCAATTTAGTTTCTGTACATTTCATGTATGTGTGCGAATAGATGTTAAACTGAGGTGTAAAATCTTTTTTTTCTCTTGAAGTGGTTGCCGGAGTAACCATTATATTTTATTTTTTATTTTTTTCTCTTTATTTTTTGGCTGTATGCCTTGTGAACATTGCCTTGTGCCAAGTTTGGCCAATTCTCAGAAAATGCCTATCAACCAGTTTGGCTCGAATGCAATGCGGATTTATATCTTGCCGCTTATGCAATCGTAAGCCAATGCAGTTTGTGCACGTTCCTTCGTAACTAAAATGAGAATGTTTATCGAAAGATTCTCGTTCCCATCCGAAATACATCATCTCACCAATTGGAAGCTGTCAAATCTTATCAAGACAGGTCCGAGAAGCGACCGGGGAGAGAAAATCAAAACATATTTTTCTTGGTTTGGCTTGGCGTGGTATTGGCAGTGAGTGGAGGGTGAATTATACAGAACTAGCAGAACCTGTGGATATACCACAGTATGATAATTTAATTATTACAATGTTTGTATGATTACTTAAGAGCTATGGCAAACTATTCAATATGTAAAAAGTATAATAATCTTAATTTAAATCATTCATTTTTATTTATTTCCTTCTTTTCATATTTTCATTCATTTATAGAAAGTCTACACAAATGGCTGGAAGTTTTGGTCGTATTCAACGGGCAGCATCAATAGTATCACTTCCGCTGTAGACACAATCATTACATGCATGACCTGTGGATATACCACAGTATGATAATTTAATTACAAAGTTTGATATGATTACTTAAGAGCTATTGAAATATAGTTCAATTTGTACAAAGTATAATAATCTTTATTTAACTCTCACTCTTTTTTACTCCTTCTTTCTAACTTTCCTCTCCACTTTCTTTTAAATGACCCGAAAAGGGAAACCATCACTTATGAGTTCATACTCACATCTCTAACAGCGTACAGTATATCTTTTTCGTCTTACACGCATAGTTTGTTTGTTCCCTTCTTTTCATTATGTTCCATTTAAACAGATTAGCGTTATCCCTCCTCTCTCTCTATCTTTCCCCAACTATTTCTTTCTTTCTTAATACATTTTTCTGTGTAGCATGTGATTTTTCTTACCTTTCTTTCTTCATAATAAAAACGGAACAGTCCATTATGTAGATGAGGTGACGGCCCTCATAATAATTTGGCGGGTAAGCAACACTAGATTTACATTTTTGCATTTCATCTGGAATGTTTTGGACGGTCTAATTTTTAAATAGGTGTTGCAAGATGATAACGGTCGGAAGATTACGGAACAAGAGTATTAATACATAAATAGTTAGCTGGTAATGGCAAAGGGAGGATTATTTTGTAGAGATCTGCAGAGTTAGTGAAAAGATTTTAGGTACTAGATATACCGAAAAGGCTATCCCCTTAAAAAGATTGTGATATTCTAAAACGTATCTTGTATCTCTAAAGGAGAGGGCTTCATTCCTGAAATGAGGTAACCAAGCCAGTATATGGTACTATTAGTATTTTTGTAATTCAACCATTGTATATTGATAATAAATAAAAATTATTCTAACCAATTATTATTCTAATAACTCCATTGTAATTGGCTTGACGTGGTATTGAAGGATGGGTTATATAGTCAGTTGGTAATAGTGGGGGTATCATTTTGTTTGTTTTTGATAACAAAAAAAGAAATCAAATATTTGGTTTTATTGGTTGGTTTGTTTGGTTTTTGTTGTGAGGTTATAAGGGGTCAAATAAGAACAAAACGACGGGTAACAAATGTAGGAAAATGTATTAACAGAAAGTAGACAAATACAATAGAGATAAGTGGAAATTACGTCCGACAAATAGAGTTATTGGCTTACTCGCATTGGCTTACTGCCATACCACAATTATCCCTGTTACTTATAGTAACCCGTCGGCGCATTCCCTGGTCAATAGGGTATATCACCTATAACAGTTTTACAGCATGTCAACATTTGTTGGGTTATTTAATGATGAAGATGTTTTGTTTTATTCATTCTTGGTGGGTACTCAATTTGTTTATAAACTCAGTTCTTAAAAAGAAATTGTTAGATCACATTTTGATCTATTTAGCCCATAGACAGCACTCTAACAGATACTACCAATCTAGGCCAGAGAGAAGCGGGGAGTAATGGTGATGAAGAGGTACTCTACATTAACCGAGCTACAGAATTGAAATATTCACCATCAGATTGAGTTTAACATCATGCCTAGGATATTAGCCCTCAATCATCGACCTCTGGCTCATATAAGATACAATGATTGGGGTTTTTGCAATAAGGGCAATAGGGTTGGAACAATCACATAGGTGCGAGAGTTTGACCTACCAGCCGATTGATTGGAAGGGGCCTATCCGACCACCCGTCTAGTTCAAGTAAAAGCCAAATTGAAGTGTTGCATGTCATGGATAGCTCATCCACCAGGATTCCAATTTTTAAGCAACATGGGTTGCATCCTACGACACATTAGGTGGTCTTACCGAGGTGTAGTCGGTGTTTTCTAAATCCCCGGCCGACATTTGATTGAGATTCAGATTAACCTGAGGCATAGACACGGTTTTTATTTTACTTAAAAAACAAAACAAAAACAAGATATCAATAAAATCTAACATAGACAAATTCATTTAGAAAAAATACGTAGATAATTAAGCGGATGCCACGTCAGAAATTTATTGGAAAATGCTATACCGTAGTCCGACAGTAAATAATAAATAAACACATGAGACTATGATAGAAGTCAACTATGTGTATTTTTAATTATTGTTCAAAATATGTACACACCAAACCCTTTTTATCATATATGTGCTAGAGGGCAGTAGCTGAGGGACTTCATGTCCTGGGAAGGACGTTAAACTATCTTATTCTGAGGTTACAGTTCTGGAGCTCTGGGGAATGTGGAGAACCTCTTAGCACCATAGCTCCCAGATCCACTCTAACCAGGAGTGGTGATACCTGCTAGTATCCCATCTATGGGTTAATTAGAAAAAAATGTGTTTATTAAAAAATTGATTACCTATCAAGAATTAATTCATTTCAAAACTTTGTATGCATTAAATGACACACTGTGATGATATTCCGTAAAATAAAACGAAACAAAAAACAATAACAAAACATGTACACTATAGTCTTTTCAGACTAGTCCATTGTGTCAGTCAGGGGTATTCTCATCTCTTTTTGAAATTTCACTTCTTCCGAAAGTCGTATTTTTTTCTTTCTTTTTGGATCAATGTCAAAAGTTGAAGATGGTTGTCTTTTACCCTTGCAAGAGCGTCTCTGATCTGGTGCCACTTGAGGTCTTGGTACTTTAAACAAATCATAGATCTCTTTAATAGGTTCTTCCCTACAATAATTTGGTTAAGATATATACCTCTTTTTATAGTGTATTTCTATAATCTATTGTGAGCTTCCCGCGTAAGTTCGAATCTCATTCTCATCACCAATCAGTAAGTAATGAATAACCGCCTTAGAAAATATTGAAGTCAACTATATGTATTTTTTTTATATTGTTTAAAGTATGTAAACTATAGTCTATTCAGATAGTCCATTGTGTCTGTGAGAAATGTTATCATCCCTTCACAACAGAAAATTAAACTTCTTTCTTTTCTTAGAATTTACTGTCTGGCATTACTGATGTTGTATTCAATTATTAACTCGAATTCATACGGGAAACATTGTTAATGTTTCTTACTGTTCACCTTAAATTCAAAGTAAAACAAAAAACAAAACAAAAAAGTTACATTACGTTATTATCAAAAGTGGTGTTAAGTAAATAATTCAATAAAAGTTATGTATATTCTATTTTTAATTTTATCATTTGTAACTATAATATATATGAAATGTGAAATATAACTACGATAAAATCCGTTAAGAAAAATAAATAGTTATAATTTGATATAATTTTGTCAACATTCAAAGTAATTTTAATGTAGGATTTTTAATACTTGTTGTATGGATTTATTATAGTTAAACTTTAATATAGCATTGGAATCTAAGTAATTCAATAAATGTTATTCGTATTCTATTTTATTTATTATTCATAATTATATTGTATTTAAAATACGAATTGAATGAATTATGTTAGGCACATGATAGCTGCTACTAGACACATTGATTAGTATGTGTTAATTATTAAATCATTTATAGCTAAATATGAAATTAAACAGATTCACACCTGTCCTCACGATCCCACTTCAAATTTAGTTAGTGAAAGGATAAATAACTCCCATGGAGATATTTGCAAAGTAAATCGGAAAGGCATTTGGGGGAAAATCAATATCCAACTTCGTGAGATCAGGAATAGTTTTATTGAGAAATACAGTATATCCAGTACTGCTCGGAAGATTGTTATCCCCCACCTTGCCCTCTGTTATCTGATTAGTCAACAGAGTAGCAATTAATAATACTAAGTTTCAATTAAAAAAAATTTTCCAACGGTCAAAGATTTATCAAGTTATATATGATTGCCATGTTATGCTGAATTCAAAAATACCATTCATTGTGTCTAGTCAGGTCTGCTTTTTAAGATATTTTTGGTCCGATGATCACATAGGCGAGAAATGGTCAGTAACCCGGTGTTGAGAACATGTTCATACTATCTTTATATATATATATATATATATATATATATATATATATATATATATATATATATATATGTGTGTGTGTGTGTGTGTGTGTGTGTGTGTGTGTGAGTGTGTGTGTGTGTGTGTGTGTGACCAACCACTTTTTTGTGGACGGTATGTGGCATATGTCAATCTTTAAGTGGAGTTTATATATATATATATATATATATATATATATATATATATATATATATATATATATATATATATATATAACATAAAATCACATCCCCTATGAACGTCATGAAACACGTAATAAATCAATTGTTAAGAGGTTAGCCACAATCTGCAGTAACGATAAAATTTCCGATAAGGAAACGATTGAATACGAAGCAGTCCTAACAAATACTGGACAATGCTAAATTGAATTGAATCTATTATAATAGCGAAAAGAAGGGAAGACATTCGAGGAATAGGAATATAATATCGTTTAACCCATCCTGTAGCAAAATTTTAAAGACAAATGTGGTGGAAGATATTTTCTCTGTTAATGGAAAAGCATTTTTGCTAAATGCACAAAAGCAATTTAAATATAAACACCTGCTGCGTGAATAATAGGGATATCTCATTGGTAAACATAACATATAAACCTTAAAATAATAGGGTAGCAGATAATTAACGAGAAAACCAAAATTCTTAAAATTAATTAAGCATGGATATATCTATATGTCGGTCAATGAATAGAAATAATATATCAACATCTTTTCTGATTTTGAAAACATTACACAAGTGTAAAAAAAGAAATGAGAGGTTAAAATCAGTAAAATAGACTTTACAGTTTTATTACTTGTTTATTTTAATGAATGGTGTAGTCAAAATTATTTGGTGATTGTCTGAAATGTGGTGATGTATCTGCTGACATTACACAGTAATGATTTAGGGATTTTGAATTTGGGATAGATTCAACCTGAATGAAAGCAACAACCAGGATTCCATCTAGGAAAATCAAATGAAGTTGCAAAATTTGTTAAGGAAAATATTACAGCTAAAACTATTTTGATAAATTTATTTATTTTATACTCAAGAAAGAGTTATTATCTGAATGGAAATTACTTCATAGAAAATTTAATACGAGGAAGATTCAAAAATTATCCCAACAATCCGGGTTGCCTTTAAACCGGGTTCAAGTATCAAATAAGAATGTTCTCGTGGGGGGGGGGGCACAGTTAAGTCCGACGCTTTTTCTCTCCCAACTGACCAAATGTTCAGTCTGAAACAATCTCTCCCAGCAATGCTGCACTCTTCTCACCAACACTATCAAAATATCTTTTCTCTCTTCCACTCGTCGCAACAGCCAAAACAGCTACTGCAAGCTTTCCCCCCAGGTTTGTGAGGGCCGATCGTTAAATACACAATTACAGTGTTCATCCGGGCTTCTCTGGACAGTTTAGCAGGTCCCATGCGTCAGGCCACGACTCACGATCAGGAGGATGCGAGTTCAATCTCCCCACTCGCCTCTGATTTCATTCTGCATGCCAAACACAGTCGTGCACGTTTCGAACTACTACTTTCGTGGTTTCTCTCGCCACAGTTTTAATGTAGTAAAATATGATGAACTAGTAAGGCTAATGAAATTAAATTAGAATGCAAATAAAAAAAGATTTGAAACAGTGAGGGAGATATTGAAATAATAGAATATCTAAAACTTGCTCATTCATCACTCCCGTTTTTCATTGATAAATTTTCCTAATTCAATTATGTATCCTTTTGTCAGGTAAAATTATATAAACGTAAATGAATATAAAAAAGAACCCACTAGATTCGTAATCTTTTGTCTGATGATCGTGGTGACAATTGAAACTTAGAGTAAAGGTGTGTGTGTGTGTGTGGGGGGAATTATCAGGGGCTTATACTTCCAAAGTTTCAGATTTTAAAACGGCTCTCAGTTAAAAGCATCGATATCATTTTCACTTGCGTTAAAAAGTATTTTATTGAAATATATATATATATATATATATATTAGTGTGCGTGTGGTGGGTAGATATAAATTGTTTTATCTCTGATGGGGTGTATTCAGTAGATATTATATATTCTACATATTTTTACGACTTAACTCGAAAGAGATTCATTCATAATCGCGTGCGCATGCGTCGTAATGCATTTAGTCAATTTTTTTAAACATGGCTGCCATTGCACCCATCATAAAATGAAAGAACAGACGAGAAAATAAAAAAAGAAAGACACGAACAGATTAAAAAATAAAACAGCAACAACACATGCGCACTGAAACCGTTAGAAGCGGCACTTCTGGGTTATTACATTGCGTGTGAAGTCAGCCAGAAAAGATAAAAATGAAAAAAGAAAAAAAAAAAAAGAGTAAAAGTGAAAGACAACGAAAGCGGGAAACGAAGTGAACGGTTTGAAAAAAAATACAAAAATGGGTAAAATCGACTGCGATGAAGCTAATATTTCAGGCTCTCTCTTGTTCTTTATGGTTTATTTTTCTGTTTAAAAAAAAATCCCAAAATATCTGAAAATTTCACCTTGAAGAGCGATAGGCTTTACACGGTTGGGATAATCGACCTCTTTCTTTTCTCTCTCAGTTAATCTACGTTTTCTTCTTATCAAAATATTGCATTATGTCGTGGCAGAGATTTTACAATAGTGTCTGGATAAAATCATGCCAGAATCGACGCCATTTAACCTCTCTCATCTCGTGTACATCTGAGGCCAAGCTAAACGATATTTAAAGTGCGTAAAATAATTTTCTTGTCAGTATCGTTTTTTAGTTATGCAAACCTGCGCAGTTTTATTCTTTAATCTATGAAACTATTATTATTATATATCATTTTAATTTTAGTTTTAAATATTCATTATCCGAATAAAATAGACATGTTCAAGATACATATTCACAGGACAAAATTATTTTATACTGTCAGAAAAAGGGAAGGGGTACTTACCTTCCAACTTCGGTCATGATTAATGAAAACTAAGAAGGACCTACTTTATGTTCGTCATATTCATAACATGGTTATCAAGGTCACGTGACGGCTGCATAAGTCACATGTAACACTTTGGTCTATGATATTGTTTATATCATGTTTATTATTTAATTTTTTTTCTACCTACAACACGTCGGACGTGCTTAGAGAACTACAGTGATCCTAGACTAGTAGATTGTGGTACCGAATACCGAAACAACGTTGCAAGACTAATCTATTAATAATGGAGATTCGCTTCCGGTTTTTGTCTGTAACAAAAACCACGTAACTGCTTAAGTCACATTACCCAAAATCGTCATAACATAGAATAAATACACTCAAAATTTGAACATGCAACATTAGACAGTCCTCATTGTTTTTTAAAACAAATTTTAATAAATACATGACTGGTATTATATATCTATATATAGTTTGTTTTATTTTAATACATATTTAAAGTTTACATTTCAAATTGTTTTATTTTTTAATCCTTTAATGAATTTGATGATTTTACTACCTTAGGGTACAAACTCGCTGACATTGAATTTTTATCTCCCACCCCCCAGGCAATATTTTTCAAAAGTTTATTTTTACATCGCCCGGAGGGTGTTTTTTTTATTTTGCTAGTTCAACTAACTTCAATTTCGAGGTAAGGTGTTTTCTCTTATTTTTTTGCTGTCTCCAAGAGTTGGTATTGTTCGGTTGGGATTGATTTACCTTCTACTTCTTTGGCACTGAGGATACCGCCCTCTGTAATATTAACCCCTCCCCCCACGAGGAAATCGCTACAATACACCCGAACTTACCTCTGTATATATATTTACCAACCCCTCCGTACGAGCAGGATGCGACACAAGGTCAAATTCTTAAGCGGAGTTTAGCAGGTTTGAATTCAGAGTTTTCCTTCTCCTAGACTGGTTACCTAGCCATGGTTAAAGAGTCCAGTCTGCACTGCTATTTACCCATAGCTGGAGGAAGAATTGGATTCATACTTTTCATAAGGGTATTAGCGCCATGTGAAATTCCAACAGCTTCGTCCAGGAATTGAACTCGCGTTGACGAGTCCATTTCTACGACTCTAACCATTAGACCACGCGCCTCCTCTGTATAAATCGATCTAATATAAATCGTGACCCTTGATTATATTCATAAATTCAGAATTTTTGACACCCCATCGCCGGGGCTTAGAATACCTTGCCTATATCCCCTAAAGAGGGGGAATACATCACCCCAAATGAGGTGTTCTAGATTTGTCAGTAAATCGTCAAGGGTGACAATCCAGTTCTACAGTTCTGGTGAGTGTTGAATCCCGATTCGTTGCTCGTACTCCTGCGTCCACTCTAACCCGGAGTGATAATAGAATGTTAGGATCTCATCTATAAATATTTTAAATTGTTGATTTCTATTTTTCTGTTTCTTTCTGTTTTATTAATTTTATTTCAAAAGAAACAATTGTGTAATTAAATGTTAAAACTGCTGGTTACAAAAAGTCATTCCCAATTTTAAGTTTACAAAATTATTTCTTTTGTATATATTTAACCTTTGTGATACAGGTAGACCGTAGTGAGAGCTTGATGAGCCAGTAAGTGTATATATATGTATGTATGTATATGTATGTGTGTATGTGTGTGTGTGTACGTGCGTGTGTACAATTTATAGTGTTTTTATCTTTATAGTTCTTAATATACAGGGACAAAGGCAATTGTAGAGTGTTAAATATTAAAATCGATTTCCAAAAACGGAAATGGTATTTGTCGAAAACGAGATATTATTCCAACAGAAACGCCTGCATATCGAATGAACTTCGTCGACCTGACAGTAACGTGCGTGGTGATAGTGAGGGTGTTTTTGTTTTTTTCAAAGGTTACGTTTTTAATTTTATTTTTTAAAATTTGTTTTTAAACTCGGTCTTAATATTTAACACTCAAAGAATCCTTCTCTCGCTCTCTCTCCCACCCCTCTCGTTCTCTCTCTATCTCTCTCTCTCGCCCTCTTCCTCTCCACCTCTCCCTCTCCCTCCATCTCGCTCTTTTCCACCCTCTCTCTCTCTCTCTTCGCCCTTTCCCTCCTCTCCATCTCTCTCTCTCTCCCTCTCTCGCTATCTTCCCTCTCTCGCCCTCTCTCGCTCTCGCCTCTCTCTCCCCTCTCCCCCTTTCTCTTTGCAAATCTTCATATAACAATGAAGGGGAATGTTAAAAAAGAAAGAATCGTCTTGGTTGAAACAAGTATTTTTGTGACCGCCTCTTCGTTCCCCCTCATCCTCTTTATTCTCTCATCATTTCATCAGCCACCTCTCTTTGTCATCTCTTTCCCGCCACGAACGGATGTGTATGTATATTTATATAATGTCAATATGTACGTAGTCATACGTATATATGTAAACACTAGTGAGCGCACATGCACAAACACGCCATAAAACAGACATACACAGCCTTCTGCACATAGATACACAAAATACACCCTTCATTCACTAAAAGATTGACCATATTAATCAAAACATTTACAAACCTTTCACTCTCTATGATGAATACGTCAAAATCATGAAACACGAGGTCACAAAAATTCGCATGAAATATATCTGTGACGGAGAACGAGTACTACCGTACTCATTTAGAAAAAGAGCAATACATTGTCTTGCCTGCCGGAGTCGAACCCGCGCCCTCCCGAATGCAAAGAAATGCTATTTAGGTGATGGATGGATGCGAGGTGCAATTCAGGAGCCTGGATGTTGGGGCCTACTCGCATCCATCCGAATGCACGAGAATTGTGCGTTACACGGGCGCGAGGTTCGACTGATGTACCCGGATGTTGGGGGACTATGCTCATAAATAACTGAAGTGAGTGGAGCGCTGGTAAGAAGTAGTTGGCCGACGCGAGACTGCAGTTAGTGAAGAAACGCTTTGTGGATGACCCTGGAAAAGAATTTAGGATTTCTCCTAAAAAATGTGATAGAAAGAAGCCGTGGTTTTGACGATACTGATAACAGGGCACCGATTGATTGGATTCATGAAACTCGGAGGCGTAAGACAATACTTATTTCCTTATATACACTATGTGTTAGTTTTCTCTATCTATAAATGAAGTGCTCAATATCACTGATAGTGCGTATATTTATGACTTGGTCTGATTATTGAATAGGCGTGAAACTGACAGTCAGCAGGTGCTCTTTGACTATTTCTATACTATTATATATGTAGAGAGGGATGAGGAGAGAGATTTGTAAAAATATAATGACTCTTCGTTGATATAAAAGACGAAACATTAACAAATTAACAAGTATCTAAAAATATATTCAAAATTTCGATAGAGTTGATTTAGAGAAAAAGATAATATATCAATAGAAACAATATGAAAAAAATAAAAATAAAAAATTGACACATGAAGGCTGGCAAATACATTTCCAAACATTTAATTAATTAAAATTCCTTTTTTTTAATTACGATTTGTCCTTTTCCAAGAGTGGTTAGGCTCTTGAGCAAGAGAACCGCTTTGAATAGATCGTTTCACGCATAGCTAGAGGTAGATTTTAGTTAGTTGAATTGAATGAAGACGCGGCTAAATAGGCATTCGTTTCAATATTCAGGAATAAGTCAGGAGACATGTTTGAATATGTAATGCGCATGCGCCAACGTAGTTTCTAACAGGACGTTCGTTTTTCCCCTGGCTATTACATTGAAAAAACAACAACATTATCTTTGTTTAGCATTTACATGATTCAAATACATTACAATGATATATATATATATATATATATATATATATATATATATATATATATATGGTAAAAAATAATTAAAAAGGCTAAAAAGGAAACATTGTGTTCTAATAGGACAAATTCCATATTTTTAAAAACACCCTGCGGTAAATGATCATTATTTGGCGTTCATTGAGTCGGACATTTTATTTTTGTTTTCAACCCCCCTCCCCTTTCCACTGTTCCTCTGAGCATTCACGTTGATATATAAGGAAAATAATGCCACAAATGGTATCGACATCTTTTTTTTTGACGAAATCAGAATTTATATTCCCAGGTTTACGTATGATAGAAAGAAAGATAAAAAAAAGAGTAAATTATAATACGAAACGAACATAAAAAATAGAAATCTATGTATATTTGTCGTGGTATTGTGTGTATATTTCGATAGATGGGTTGACTTATATATACCACAGTTATAATTTTTTAAAAGAAACAGTCAAAAATACTATTTATTAAAAAAAACTATAACATACCTCTCACTTTAAATAGGATCATTATGTCACGCTAGTAGCACGGATATCCATGGCAATCTCTCGCTGGTTGTACCTAAAACATCACTCAATAAGTCCTGGGCCTTACTAATAAAACAACTTTTAGGTAAAATTCGACTTCATTCATCAACATAGTATTCTTCTAGGGTGATACACTGATTCCAAAGATTCTCTAACAAATCTATGCCTTTTTTGTAGAACGATTTGTCTTTGGCCTCAAAATACACCCCAGTTTCCGATATTACTTCTTCATTGGAGCCAAATCTCTTTCCCTGGAGCACTCTTTTCAGGTCTGCAAACCGCTAGTACTCGCTGGTGGCAAGATCTGTTTGACAAAATAGTGATTTAAAAGCTGTGGTAAAAATATTAACAATGAATGAAACGTTACTTTATTACAAAATACTCCCTTTTGCATTTAGTTGTCGTATTTCAAAAAGGTCTTCCGGTTGTCCAAGTACCACTGAAACAATTCGATTAAGTAGTCTTGACATAATCCCATTCTTTTCATTCTCAATTGTGCGAAGTCATTCATTGAAATTTTAGAATTTAGAAAAATTGAATTTTCAATGTCGATTACACTTGGTTTGTAACACACAGGCATACATACATACATACATACATACATACATGATGGCAGCAAACTCGTATTCAAGTATTGCCATTCTCAATAGTTCAAACAATATAATGGTAAGCTTCAAAAAAGTTCAACAATGAGCTGCACGAAAGTGGCTCTTTATTCCTGCCAAAGTCTTGCACACCTTCCCACAATTAGAGGTATTTCCAGGGAGCACAGGGTATTTTATTAGTCCATCCCGCCGATGCACATACATACATACATACATACACACATACACATTCGCATATACAACGTGATTGTAAAGTAATTATCTTGCCTATTTTAAAAATAACATGTCATTTTCAAGCGAAGAGAAAAGAAGTGAAGAGAAGAAAAAATACCTATTTTCTTTTTATAATGCTGAATGTTATTTGGAATAATAAATATCCAACTATATGCAAACAACTAAAACAGACGTCTCTTGACCACAAGGAATCGCCCAGTTGACGATGTTCAGCTAACAGCAGCTCAACCAGTCTAATGTCTGGCACAGCCGTTAGCCTGATCAGCAATTCAATTGTCTTTTTAAGGACATAGATCCGAATATAGAACTGTCCTTTTCGGGACATAAATCAAACTACACTGTGAACGGTCCTTATCTGGACATGAATCGAACTACACTGTGAACGATCCTTCTCAGGACATGATTCGAACTACACTATGAACGGTCCTTTTCGGGATATGAATCAAACTACACTGTGAACAGCCCTTTTCGGGACATGAATCAAACTACAATGTGAACTGTCCTTTTCGGGACATAAATCGAACTAGACTAAACGGTCGTTTACACGGCATAAATCTGACTAGACTTTGAACGGTCATTTTCAGGGCATAAATCTAACTACACTTTCAACGGTCGTTTACACGGCATAAATATGACTACACGTTCAACGGTCGTTTACACGGCATAAATCTGTCTACACTTTGAACGGTCATTTTCACGGCATAAATCTGACTACACTTTCAACGGTCGTTTACACGGCATGAATTCGACTACAATGCAAACTATTATGCTTAGTTTGATATTGCCAAATAAAATTAGCGATTCCAAATCAATAATAAATCAAACTGCACATGACAACAGCATCCATCTCTGTTCGACAACGAATAAACCTGCTCTCAGATACCCCCGATGACATTCTTTCATGACTATAAAATGCTTCCATGACAAAAATATTTTTTACTGTAATATACACGAATAAAAATGACGTTTTAAAAAAGCTTTAAATGCTTGCTTTGATCTGATGACACAATATCTAAAAAGTGAGAAATGATATATACTTTGTAATACGATAAATCACGTAAATGTTTTAGATATTCATAAACAAACACTAAACAAACGCTAAGTCGGTGTTTGTTACAGGAGATGAGAGATAATAATCATAATGATAATAAAAGGAAAAAGCGCAAAATAAAAATGAAATGGTATTTAAACTATAAAAATATTTACGACTAGAAGAGGAGAAACTGCTGCTAACAACGTTAGAAAGAAAAATGCATAGAAATATGTAATGAATTCCACGGATGATGACTGACCGAACAAGAGATATCTTTTCTTTGCTTACAAAATGAGAAAGTAACCTGAGCTATAAACTAAAACTAAAACAGTTTTTTTTCTGCTATAATAAGAATAAGCAGAATAAGAAGAAATAGACTTGTTGATATTTGCTGTCACTCAGACTTCAATGAGAAGCCACTAGTTAAAACTGTGTAAATCGAACTAGGAACGAAATTTGGATCATACAACAAAATGATATATGCATAAACCAGAATCAGTTCTTGAGAATGAAACTAATAAAATTCTGAGACTTTGGGATAAAGAAGGATCACCTTATCCCAGTCAGAACACCGGACCAAGTATTGATTAACAAGAAAAAGAACTGGTAGATTTTTCAGTTGTAGCAGATACCATAGGGTGAAGAAGAGAGAAAACGAAAAAATAGAAATATACCTGGACGTTGCTAGAGAATTGAAAAAGCTGAGGAATATGAGGGTGAAAGTGATACCAATTGTAGTAGGTACACATTGACGGTCACCAAAAATTAAAAAAAAACAGACTGGAGAAATTGGAAACCAGAAAGGATTGAGACCATATAGACAACATATTTGAGATAGGCTAGAATACTCAGAAGAATCCTGTGAACCTGAGGAGACTTATTTTCACCCAGAACACCAGCTAACGCTGGTGGGAAAAAATTCACAAGGAAAAAAATAATAATATCACTCCTGGTAGACTTAATGGGTTCATCCTTGCTTCACCAGTAGTGTCCAGTATGTCTTGTCTTACTTGGATGGATTTGAATGACAAGTCGTAAGTGGCCGTATAGGAAGTTTTTTGGGTGCTGCTTCCAAAATGTGATCAAGACTGCAGGCAGAATTCTTGTGTTGTTCCACTCTAGCTGTTTACTCAAATGTGTTCGTTAAAGTCCAAGAGATACAGCCATACAGTAGCACTGAATCGGCTACAGCTTGGAAGAATTCTTACTTTATCTTATCATAGAGATCAGATTTCCATATATTGACAATCTGTCTATAGCAGTCCATGTTTTTTCTATGCGTATATTGACTTAGCAAAATCTCTTATATGAGATCATTCGTTACAGAAAGCGCGTGGTGTAATGGTTAAAGTCATGGGAAATGGTCTCGTCGTCCCGAGTTCAAATCCTGGACGTAGTAATTGCATTTCACTTAGTACTAACACCCTTGGGAAAGGTATGAATCCTACTCTTCCTCCAGCTATGGTAAATAGCAGGGCAGACTGGATTCTTTAACCATGGCTAGGTAACCAGTCTGGAAGAAGGAAAACTCTGAATTCAAACCTGTTGAACTCCGCTTAATTGACCTTGTGTCATCCCTGCTCATGTGGAGGGGTTGGTAAATAGATATATGAGATCAGTTGAATGCTATGTACATATCATGGACCTCTTTTTTTTTTTTTTTCTTTTTTTTGTGAGGTGTAAGAGTCAGTATATTCTATGTACGAAAATTAATACTAAAATCTAAATGAGATCAACCTACATTAAATCTATTATTTTGCAATTTCTGGAAAACCGACTATAAAATTAATGTCGTGGGATGAAATTATCTTTATGGTTACTGCTGTTTGTAACGTTGCAAGAAAGAAAGAATGGAAGAATAGAAAGGGAGAATGGAAGGAAGGAAGAACTAAGTGAATTAATTATGGAAAATTAGTATTAACAAAAACTACAAACGTATATCGCTCAATAGGGAGACATTTGGAGGCGCTCGTCTTACTCAGGACACGAAGTTTCACCCGTAATACACGCAACTGAAGGC
Organism: Doryteuthis pealeii; assembly: GCA_023376005.1. Lineage (NCBI taxonomy): Eukaryota > Metazoa > Mollusca > Cephalopoda > Myopsida > Loliginidae > Doryteuthis > Doryteuthis pealeii. Next base: position 124,365,121 of record CM042145.1, read on the forward strand.
GCGTGGTGTAATAGTTATAATCGTTGGAAATGGACACGGTGAACTGAGTTCGAATCCTTAACATATTCAAAATCTAAGAACGTGTATCGCACTACAGGGAGATTTTTTGGTGGTGCTCGTCCTTCTCAAGACACGAAGTTTCACGCGTGATACATTCTGGTAAAGACGCGTACTGTATTCATTGGAAATAGACAGGGTGAACTAAATTCAAATTCTTGACGAGGCTGTTTGCAATTCATATACCGCTAATACCCTCGAGAGCGTTATATATACAACCCTTTTCCCTGCAGCCATAGGTAAATAGGACAGCCTAGACCCTTAAACCTTGGTATGGAAACCAGTCTAGATAAAGAAAAACTCTTAATTCAAACCTGTTAATCTCTGCTTGAAAGTTGACATTGTGTCACATCCTGGTCGTGGGGAGCGATTGGAAAAATACATACAGGGAGATTACAACGCTAAATCCAGTCTACATATATTTGTCTAACTTTTAAAAAAATGTTCTTAGATTTGCAACACTGAAAATACCTGTTTTGAAAAAGAAAAAAAAATACACCGTCCTTGATGAGTAAAGTAGGTGGAGTGGCGTAATTTTGAAATACATGAATGGACTCTCCTTTTCAATAGCGCTAGATGTGGGAGATTGTTTTTGCGTCTGAGGTGAAACGCCACACCTTCCATCAGCTTCCTATTTTGCCGCAAGCTGTGCTGGTCCTTCACTGAATTGGCATTCTCGCTGTTCTTCAAGGAGTCTGGAACTACTTGGGAATCTTTTTTTTTTCGGGATATCTTGTCTTGTGCCGTTAATAGTTCTTAATAACAAACAGAAGACGTTCTTCTTTTTTCTAAGCTCATTCATTTCATCACAAAGTATAAATTCCTAGGAGAACACACTCATCTTGCGTCCGTTCTCTTCAAATTCACAGCTCAGACTGTGAACTCTTCACTTTCCCTTTCTATCACTCTTCTACTTTTCGCCTGTTGGCATCCACCGACCAATCAGAGATCGACAGGTAGCCTTTCATACGTCATCCCCAAAATTCTAGTAACTTTCTACTCTTATCTACATTTATTTTTCATTTAATTATTTTACAGAGTATCTTGGGGTTCCGAGGCGGATCATCCTTGAGAGTTTAATCTAATTTTCTTTTTCGATGATTGTGTTCTTTGCCTTAAATTACACAGAGCAGAACTGCTTTTTTTTATATTCAGTTTATTTCGGTGGGTAAAGACAGTACGAGATGACGTCGCTTAAATCAAGCAAATGGTGTACTCCATTTAAGGTAATCCCTATTCTGAAGGATTTTTTTTAGGCGGAAGCAGGTCTAAAAACAGCGCTATCCAATAAGGTGATTTTATCTTTTTATTCTAGAAGGAAGGTCTTTTAATCAGAATTTCAAAGGAGTCGTATATTCCGAAAAAAAAAAATCTAGAACTAGAAATGTAATATAAATTTATTTTTTATTTTATTTTTTTTGCTTTCACCATGACAAAAGAAGGAAGAAATTTATCGTCGATGCTAGCAGTATAATTCTTCTCCTCTCTGTTAGTTTTTTGTCAAATGTTTTTTTTTATATTTTTAAAATTTGAAGACAACTAACGGGCACAATTCGTAACAAAAGAAATATCCCAATGGTTTCGCTATTTGTTATTTGTAAAAAAAATGTCAAGTCCTGCTTGAGAGAGATCCTATGGATTCATTGTAAAAAGTAGAATGAAAACAAAGTGATATTTCGTCTGTAAAACCCTATCTTAACAAATTGTAAGGAAAGAAAAAGTGTATATTATATATAAATATATATATATATACGCACTACATACACATTATATATATGTAATATATATAACACATTATATATATATATATATATATACACCACATTAACACGCATATATATATATATATATATATACGGCACTCACATAACGCATATATATATATATATATAATATTATAATAATCTCTTATTATAATGGGAGATTGTGTGTTTTTCTTGTCTGTAACCGAAACATATATTACTACTCAAAGTCACAATTCCTTAATTATTTACGTCAAATGATTTCATTCTTTTAAACCTTCAGTTATTAATAAAATTGTTTTACATTATTATACTGTTGACCATATCTACGTACTAATAACATGCAATTGTATTTATATATACACAAATAGCGGTTTACAGTTTGAACGAGAAGGCTAATTTGCATATTGATATTTAAATTTTATTTTAATAAATATGTGCTTGGTATTATTGATTCTAATTGTTTGGTTTTATCTTAAGAAATATAAAACAAAATCTCGTGGATAAATCTTAAAAGAAATTTATTTACAGAAGAAATTACTGTAAATTATCCTTTTGATTTAACTAAATAGTTAAATTAGGAAATTTACCAGTGAAACAGGGGAGTAATGGATGGAATAGTTAGTTTCAAAGTTTGTTCTATTTTCGATTATACCCCCTGTTGCAGATTTTTATCTGCATTCTAGTCAGTTTCATTAGCCTTTCTTAATTTTAATATGATATTTATTATATCAAAACTTAAATACTTGCACCCGGATTAAACAAAAGACAACATCAACTGTTTTAAAAATTTTATTTTTGATCTTTTCGAGTTTAATTCTAACATGTATAAATAAAAATCTGCCAAATACACACACACACACACACACACACACACACACACACACCACACACACATATAATTATTATATATATATATATATATATATATACATATAATATATTTGTGTGTGTGTGTGTGATCATAACAACGGAAATAATACAAAATTTCCTATATAAAAAAAGAAGTATGGACCCTTATGAAAAAGACAAAAAACTAAAGGAAAACTTACGTGTGGGAATTACGAATAAAACATATCAAACTAGATATTGCCGATGACAACAAAGCGGAGCAGCATAAAGCAGCAACAGTAGCCAGCAGGAATAATTGGTGTCAAAAGGAAGAGAAGCGACAAGTAAGGAGATGGTGGGAGGCGGTTGATTCCTATCGCGTTCATGTCCAAGCGCCAATGACAACAGGATATGATCGAGAGTTGTTGAGCATGGTGATGTATCTCGATAGATGAAAGAAATGGAAAGAAAGCTACCAATTGAAGAATATGACTTACTCGATCACATCTAGTCAATCTATGAAAATTTCGACAGTGAAATAGTTTAAACAGTGTTTGAAGTTCAAGATAAAATATCAAAAGTGTTTTCCGTTTTTCATAGGCCTCTTCAAGGTTTAATTCAATACTAGAAGCCAGCTACCCAGCATCACCTTGGGGAGGGGACAAAAACTTGGAGGTAATCGTTAGTAAGTTAGTATCGTAGACCCATTATTATTACTAGCAAATATATGCACCCTCCGGGTGCAAGTATTTAAGTTTAATTTAATAAATATTATATTAAATTAGAAGGCTAATGAAACTAAATACCGATAAAAAGATTTTGAAACAGAGGAGTATAATAAAAATAGAACAACTGAAACTACTCTTCCATCACTCTCTGTCTTTCATTGTTATTTTTCTAATTTAAGTATTTAAGTTAAAAGAGGAAGTAAATAATAATGACAGTTATTTTATCTTGTTAATGAATTTCATTTAAGATTCATTGAAGAGATTTTTGCTTTTATTCATTAAAATAAAACCAAACAGTTTAGAAACCAATAAACTAGCACATATTTAATAAAAATCACATTTTTAATATCAATATGCAAATTAGCCTTCCCATTCACACTGTAAACCACTATTTTGTTGTATATATAATATATATTGCATGTTGTCAGTATGTAGATATGGTTAATGTAAAACAATTTTATTAATAATTGAGGTTTAAAATAAAAAATACAATCAATGGAACATGTGATGTCAAAACTAAGGGAATAGTGATATGAGTAGTAATATAGTTTCGTTACAGACAGAAAAGCACACAATCTCCATTAAATAAGATATATATTTTAATTTCTCGATATTTTCGTTAATATGAATAACATTTCGTAATTTTCTCAAAATAGCAAGAACCGGTGATATTTAATGTTATATATATTTTAATTTGTTTGTTAATTGTTTACTATTTTCGTAGTTTTCATCCGGGCATACCATACATACACATACCATTGCAAATGTAATAGATAAGTATATCCATCTAAAGATCTTTATTAGAAATCAATTCATAGTATTAAATAGCTTAGTATAAATAGTACTGAGCTGATGTAACTGCTTACGTCGTAGATGTTCAGACTTGGGTCGAATCTATTAATGATGGAGATTCGCTTCCGGTTTTTGTCTGTAAACAAACATTACGTCACTGCTTATGTCACATTATCTAAATCGTCCATAACAGAAAAATATACATCAAAATTTGAACATGCAACATTAGACAGTCCTCATTGTTTTTTAAAACAAGTTTTAATAAATACATGACTGGTATTATATATTTATATATAGTTTGTTTTATTTTAAATACATTTTAATGTTTACTTTCAAAATTGTTTTATTATTTTTAATCTTTATGACGATTTTAGATAATGTGACATAAGCAGTGACGTAATGTTTGTTACAGACAAAAACCGAAGCGAATCTCCATCATTAATAGATTCGACCAAGTCTTGACATCTACCGACGTAGCAGTTACATCAGCTAGTACTATTATACTAAGCTATTTATACTAGGAAATGATTTTCTAATAAGATCTTTAGAGTGTATATACTTATCTATACATTTGCAATTGGTATGTGTATGTATGTATGCCCGGTGAAACTACGAAAAGTAAACAATTAACAACAAATTAAATATATATACATTAAATATCACGGTTCTTGCTATTTGAGAAAATTACGAAATGTTATTCATATTAACGAAAATATCGAGAAATTAAAATATATATCTTATTATAATGGAGATGTGTGCTTTTTCTGTCTGTAACCGAAACTATATTACTATCATATCACTATTCCCTTAGTTATTGACATCACATGTTCCATGATGTATTTTTATTTAAACCTCAATTGATTAATAAAATTGTTTTACATTAACCATATCTACAATACTGACAACATGCAATTATATTTATATATACAACAAAAATAGTGGTTTACAGTGTGAATGGAAGGCTAATTTGCATATTGATATTAAAAATGTGATTTTATTAAATATGTGTAGTATTATTGGTTTTCTAACTGTTTGGTTTTATTTTAATGAATATAAGCAAAAAATCTCTTCAATGAAATCTTAAATGAAATTCATTAACAAGATAAATAACTGTCATTTTATTATTTACTTCCTCTTAACTAAATACTTAAATTAGAAAAAATAACAATGAAAAGACGAGAGTGATGGAAGAGTAAGTTCAGTTGTTCTATTTTTTATTATACTCCCTCTGTTTCAAATCTTTTTTCGGTATTTAGTTTCAATTAGCCTTTCTAATTTAAATAATATTTTCTTTAATTAACCTAAATACTTGCACCCGGAGGGTGCATATATTTGCTAGTAATATAATGGGTCTACGATACTAACTTACTAACGATTACTCCAAGTTTTTGTCCCTCCAAGGTGATGCTGGGTAAGCTGCTTCTAGTATTGAATAAACCTTGAAGAGGCCTATGAAAACGAAAACACTTTTGATATTTTATTTGGAAACTTCAAACACTGTTTAAACTATTCATGTCGAATATTTTCATAGATTGACTAGATGTGATCGAGTAAGTCATATTTCTTCAATTTGGTAGGCTTTCTTTCCGATTTCTTATCATCTATCGAGATACATCACCCATGCTCAACTCTCGATCATATCCTGTTGTCATTGGCGCTTGTGGACAGAACGCGATAGGAATCAACCGCCTCCCACCAGCTCCTTACTTGTCGCTTCTCTTCTTTTTGACACCAATTATTCCAGCTTGCTACTGTTGCTGTTATTGCTGCTCCTGCTTTTGTTGTCATCGGCATTCTAGTTTGATATGTTTTTATTCGTAATTTCCACACGTAAGTTTCCCTTTGTTTTTTTGTTTTTTTCATAAGGGGTCCAATTTTATTTTTTTTATTAGGAAAATTTGTATTATTTCCGTTCGTGTGATACACACACACACACACAAATATATAATATATATATAAATAATATATATATATATATATATGTGTGTGTGTGTGTGTGTGTTGTGTGTGTGTGTGTGTGTGTGTGTGGTATTTGAGCATTCTTTCATTTAATACATGTAGAATTAAACTCGAAGATCAAAAATAATTGTTAAACAGTTGATGTGTCTTTTGTTTAATCCGGGTGCAGTATTAAGTTTTTGATATAATAAAACTATCATATTAAATTAGAAAGGCTAATGAAACTGACTAAGAATGCAGCTAAAAAGATCTGCAACAGAGGGGGTATAATCGAAAAATAGAACAACTTTGAAACTAACTATTCCTCATTTTCCATTACTCCCTGTTTCACTGGTAAATTTTCCTAATTTAACTATTTAGTTTAAAATAGGAAGTAAAGGATAATATTACAGTAATTCTTCTTGTAAATAAATTTCTTTTAAGATTTATCCAGAGATTTTTGTTTATTTCTTTAAGATAAAACCAAACAATTAGAAATCATAAATACCAAGCAATATTTATTAAAATAAAATTTTAAATATCATATGCAAATTAGGCCTTCTCGCTTCAAACTGTAAACGCTATTTTGTTGTATATATAAATACAATTGCATGTATTAGTACGTAGATATGGTCAACAGTATTAATAATGTAAAACAATTTTTTATTAATAACTGAAGGTTTAAAAGAATGAAATCATTTGACGTAAATAATTAAGAAATTGTGACTTGAGTAGTAATATAGTTTCGGTTACAGACAGAAAAACACACAATCTCCATTATAATAGAGATATATAATATTAAATAATATATATATGCGTTTATGTGAGTGGTATATATATAAATATATATATATGCGTGTATATGTGTGTGTATATATATATATATATATATACATGTGTATATATATGTACATATATATATATGTGTGTATGTAGTGCGTATATATATATATATATATATATATACACTTTTTCTTTCCTTACAATTTGTTAAGAATAGGGTTTTACAGACGAAATATCACTTTGTTTTCATTCTAACTTTTTACAATGAATCCATAGGATCTCTTCTCAAGCAGGGACTTGACATTTTTTTTACAAATAACAAATAGCGCAACCATTGGGATATTTCTTTTGTTACGAATGTGCCCGTTTAGTTGTCTTCAAATTTTAAAAATATAAAAATTAAAACATTTGACAAAAAACTAAACAGGAGGAGAAGAATTATACTGCTAGCATCGACGATAAATTTCTTCCTTCTTTGTCATGGTGAAAGCAAAAAAAAATAAAATAAAAAATAAATTTATATTACATTTCTAGGTTCTAGATTTTTTTTTTCGGAATATCGACTCCTTGAAATCTGATTAGAAAGACTTCCTTCTAGAATAAAAGATAAATCAACCGTTTATTGGATGCGCTGTTTTTTAGACCTGCTTCCCGCCTAAAAAATCCTTCAGAATAGGGATTACTTAAATGGAGTACACCATTGCTTGATTAAGCGACGTCATCTCGTACTGTCTTTACCCACCGAAATAAACTGAATATAAAAAAAGCAGTTCTGGGCTCTGTGTAATTTAAGGAAAGAACACAATCATCGAAAAAGAAAATTAGATTAAACTCTCAAGGATGATCCGCCTCGGAACCAAGATACTCTGTAAAATAAATTAAATGAAAAATAAATGTAGATAAGAGTAGAAAGTTACAGAATTTTGGGGATGACGTATGAAAGGCTACCTGTCGATCTCTGATTGGTCGGTTATGCCAACAGGCGAAAAGTAGAAGAGTGATAGAAAGGGAAAGTGAAGAGTTTCACAGTCTGAGCTGTGAATTTGAAGAGAACGGACGCAAGATGAGTGTGTTCTCCTAGGAATTTATACTTTGTGATGAAATGAATGAGCTTAGAAAAAAGAAGAACGTCTTCTGTTTGTTATTAGAACTATTAACGGCACAAAGACAAGATATCCGAAAAAAAAAAGTCCCAAGTAGTTCAGACTCCTTGAAGCCAGCGGAGAATGCCAATTCAGTGAAGGACCAGCACAGCTTGCGGCAAAATAGGAAGCTGATGGAAGGTGTGCGTTTCACCTCAGACGCAAAAACAATCTCCCCACATCTAGCGCTATTGAAAAGGAGAGTCCATTCATGTTTTCAAATTACGCCACTCCACTACTTTACTCATCAAGGACGGTGTATTTTTTTTTCTTTTTCAAAACAGGTATTTTTCAGTGTTGCAAATCTAAGAACATTTTTTTTAAAAGTTAGACAAATATATGTAGACTGGATTTAGCGTTGTAAATCTCCCTGTATGTATTTTTCCAATCGCTCCCCACGACCAGGATGTGACACAATGTCAACTTTCAAGCAGAGATTAACAGGTTTGAATTAAGAGTTTTTCTTTATCTAGACTGGTTTCCATACCAAGGTTTAAGGGTCTAGGCTGTCCTATTTACCTATGGCTGCAGGGAAAAGGGTTGTATATATAACGCTCTCGAGGGTATTAGCGGTATATGAATTGCAAACAGCCTCGTCAAGAATTTGAATTTAGTTCACCCTGTCTATTTCAAAATGAATACAGTAGCGTCTTTACCAGAATGTATCACGCGTGAAACTTCGTGTCTTGAGAAGGACGAGCACCACCAAAAAATCTCCCTGTAGTGCGATAACGTTCTTAGATTTTGAATATGTTAAGGATTCGAACTCAGTTCACCGTGTCCATTTCCAACGATTATAACTATTACATACCACGCGCCTTCAGTTGCGTGTATTACGGGTGAAACTTCGTGTCCTGAGTAAGACGAGCGCCTCCAAATGTCTCCCTATTGAGCGATATACGTTTGTAGTTTTTGTTACTAAATTTTCCATAATTAATTCACTTAGTTCTTCCTTCCTTCAATTCTCCCCTTTCTATTCTTCCATTCTTTCTTTCTTGCAACGTTACAAACAGCAGTAACCATAAAGATAATTTCATCCCAGACATTAATTTTATAGTCGGTTTTCAGAAATTGCAAAATAATAGATTTAATGTAGGTTGATCTCATTTAGATTTTAGTATTAATTTTTCGTACATAGAATATCTGACTCTTACACCTCACAAAAAAAAAGAAAAAAAAAAGAAAAAGAGGTCCATGATATGTACATAGCATTCAACTGATCTCATATATCTATTTACCAACCCCTCCACATGAGCAGGATGTGACACAAGGTCAATTTCTTAAGCGGAGTTCAACAGGTTTGAATTCAGAGTTTTCCTTCTTCCAGACTGGTTACCTAGCCATGGTTAAAGAATCCAGTCTGCCCTGCTATTTACCCATAGCTGGAGGAAGAGTAGGATTCATACCTTTCCCAAGGGTGTTAGTACTAAGTGAAATGCAATTACTACGTCCAGGATTTGAACTCGGGACGACGAGACCATTTCCCATGACTTTAACCATTACACCACGCGCTTTCTGTAACGAATGATCTCATATAAGAGATTTTGCTAAGTCAATATACGCATAGAAAAAACATGGACTGCTATAGACAGATTGTCAATATATGGAAATCTGATCTCTATGATAAGAAAAGTAAGAATTCTTCCAAGCTGTAGCCGATTCAGTGCTACTGTATGGCTGTATCTCTTGGACTTTAACGAACACATTTGAGTAACAGCTAGAGTGGAACAACACAAGAATTCTGCTGGCAAGTCTTGATCACATTTTGGAAGCAGCACCCAAAAAACTTCCTATACGGCCACTTACGACTTGTCATTCAAATCCATCCAAGTAAGACAAGACATACTGGACACTACTGGTGAAGCAAGGATGAACCCATTAAGTCTACGCAGGAGTGATATTATTATTTTTTTCCTTGTGAATTTTTCCCACCAGCGTTAGCTGGTTTCTGGGTGAAAATAAGTCTCCTCAGGTTCACAGGATTCTTCTGAGTATTCTAGCCTATCTCAAATATGTTGTCTATATGGTCTCAATCCTTTCTGGTTTCCAATTTCTCCAGTCTGTTTTTTTTTAATTTTTGGTGACCGTCAATGTGTACCTACTACAATGGTATCACTTTCACCCTCATATTCCTCAGCTTTTTCAATTCTCTAGCAACGTCCAGGTATATTTCTTATTTTTTCGTTTCTCTCTTCTTCACCCTATGGTATCTTGCACAACTGAAAAATCTACCAGTTCTTTTCTTGTTAATCAATACTTGGTCCGGTGTTCTGACTGGGATAAGGTGATCCTTCTTTTATCCCAAAGTCTCAGAATTTTATTAGTTTCATTCTCAAGAACTGATTCTGGTTTATGCATTATATCATTTTGTTGTAGAGCAAATTTCGTTCCTAGTTCGATTTAACAGTTTTAACTAGTGGCTTTCCTCATTGAAGTCTGAGTGACAGCAAATATCAAAAGTCTATTTCTTCTTATTCTGTTATTCTTATTATAGCAGAAAAAAACTGTTTTAGTTTTAGTTTATAGCTCAGGTTACTTTCTCATTTTGTAAGCAAGAAAAGATATCTCTTGTTCGGTCAGTCATCATCCGTGGAATTCATTACATATTTCTATGCATTTTTCTTTCTAACGTGTTAGCAGAGTTTCTCTCTTCTAGTCGTAAATATTTTTATAGTTTAAATACCATTTCATTTTTATTTTTGCGCTTTTTCCTTTTATTATCATTATGATTATTATCTCTCATCTCCTGTAACAAACACCGACTTAGCGTTTGTTTAGTGTTTGTTTATTGAATATCTAAAACATTTACGTGATTTATCGTATTACAAAGTATATATCATTTCTCACCTTTTTAGATATTGTGTCATCAGATCAAAGCAAGCATTTAAAGCTTTTTTAAACGTCATTTTTTTTTTATTTCGTTGTATATTACAGTAAAAAATATTTTTGTCATGGAAGCATTTTATAGTCATGAAGAATGTCATCGGGGTATCTGAGAGCAGGTTTATTCGTTGTCGAACAGAGATGGATGCTGTTGTCATGTGCAGTTTGGATTATTTATTGATTTGGAATCGCTATTTTATTTGGCAATATCAAACTAAGCATAATATTTTGCATTGTAGTCGAATTCTATGCCGTGTAAACGACCGTTGAACGTGTAGTCAGATTTATGCCGTGAAAATGACCGTTCAAAGTGTAGACAGATTTATGGCGTGTAAACCGACCGTTGAACGTGTAGTCATATTTATGCCGTGGAAATGGGACGACGTTGAAGTGTAGTTAGATTTATGCCCTGAAATGACGTTCAAAGTCTAGTCAGATTTATGCCGTGTAAACGACCGTTTAGTCTAGTTCGATTTATGTCCCGAAAAGGACAGTTCACATTGGGTAGTTTGATTCATGTCCCGAAAAGGGCTGTTTCACAGTGTAGTTTGATCATATCCGAAAAGGACCGTTCATAGTGTAAGTTCGAATCATGTCCTGAGAAGGATCGTTCACAGTGTAGTTCGATTCATGTCCAGATAAGGACGCGTTCACAGTGTATGTTTGATTTATGTCCCGAAAAGGACAGTTTCTATATTCGATCTATGTCCTTAAAAAGACATTTGAATTGCTGACAGGCTAACTGGCTGTGCAGACATTAGACTGGTTGAACTGCTGTTAGCTGAACATGCGTCAACTGGGCGATTCCTTGTGGTCAGAGACGGTCTGTTTTGTTGTTTGCATATAGTTGGATATTTATTATTCCAAATACATTCAGCATTATAAAAGAAAATAGGTATTTTTTCTTCTCTTCACTTCTTTCTCTTCGCTTGAAAATGACATGTTATTTTTAAAATTAGGCAAGATAATTACTTTACAATCACGTTGTAATATGCGAATGTGTATGTGTGTATGTATGTATGTATGTATGTGCATCGGCGGGATTGGACTAATTAAATAATACCTCGTGCTCTCTGGAAAATACCTCTAATTGTGGGAAGGTGTGCAAGACTTTGGCAGGGAATAAAGACCACTTTCGTTGCAGCTCTTGTTGACTTTTTTGAAGGCTTACCATTATATTGTTTTGAACTATTGAGAATGCAAATACTTGAATCGAGTTTGGCTGCATCATGTTGTATGTATGTATGTTGTAATGTATGCCTGTGTGTTACAAACGCAATGTGTAATCGAATTGAATAATTCAATTTTTCTATTCTAATTTCAATGATGACTTTCGCACAATTGAGAAATGAAGTATGATTTATGTCAAGACCTACTTATCGAATTGTTCAGTGGTACTTTGGACAACCGAAGACCTTTTTGAAATACGACAACTAAATGGAAGGGAGTAATTTTGTAATAAAGTAACGTTTTCATTCATTGTTATAATTTTTACCAACAGCTTTTAAATCTATTTTGTCAAACAAGATGCTTGCCACTAGCGAGTACTAGCGGTTGCAGAACCTGAAAGAGTGTCAGGGAAAGGAGTATTTGGGCTCCAATGAAGAAGATATATCGGAACTGGGGTGTATTTTGTAGGCAAAGAACATGCGTTCTACAATAAAAAGGCATAGATTGTTAGAGATCTTGGAATCAGTGTATCACCTAGAAGAATAAATTATTGTTGTTAGTTGGAAGACGACTATTCCGCTCAGCCATATTATTTATTTGTGTGATATTTACACGAGGTGAACTATGTAGAGCTATTTAAGTTTGGGTATCGTGTGTCGAGGAGCATGAGTGTGTGGTGTGAGTAGCAGGACGATCCAGGCCATACCAGCGCACGCCACTCGGCCCATGGATCTCTCAGCACGTGTTAGCTGTGCTATGATCGATTCTCGCACTCTACTCTCGTGTGGGGACGTGATTCCGCTCACGTGATATATATATTATCGCTCCATTGGGTGTGAAGGGTTGACGTAGTGAGGAGGAGAGAGTATATTACTGTGAGATGGACAGGGGTGTGAGTATGTGCCCACTCTATTCGCACACTCTATGGGAGTGGACACACCTACGGGGTCACGTGAGGGACTCACTTCTGTGTTGCATGTTTTTCTTCTAGTAGAGTGTGATCTCTTTTTTTATCTTTCTTCATATCATACGTATAACTCTGGGAATATAAATTCTGATTTCGCGTCACAAAAAAAGATGTGATACCTTTGTGGCATTATTTTCCTTATATATTCAACGTGAATGCTCGAGGAACAGTGGAAGGGAGGGAGGTTTGAAACAAAAATAAAATGTCCGACTCAATGGAACGTCCAAATATGATCATTTACCGCAGGGTGTTTTTAAAATATGGATTTTGTCCTATTAGAAACAATGTTTCCTTTTAGCCTTTTTTATTATTTTTTACCATATATATATATATATATAATTATTATATATATATATATTATTATATATATCATTGTAATGTATTTGAATCATGTAAATGCTAAACAAGTAATGTTTTGTTTTTTCAATGAATAGGCCAGGGGAAAAAAGAACGTTGCCTTGTTATGAACTACGTTTGGCGCATGCGTCATTACATATTCAAACATGTCTTCCTGACTTATTCCTGAATATTGAAACGAATGCCTTTTAGCCGCGTCTTCCATTCGAATTTCAACTAACTAAATCTACCTCTTAGCTATGCGTTGAAACGTATCTATTCGAAAGCGGTTCCTCTTGCTCAAGAGCCTAACCAACTCTTGGAAAAGGACAAATCGTATTAAAAAAAGGAATTTTAATTTAATTAAATGTTTGGAAATGGTATTTGCCCAGCCTTCATTGTGTAATTTTTTTATTTTTATTTTTTCATATTGTTTCTATTGATATATTATCTTTTTCTCTAAAATCAACTCTATCGAATTTTTGAATATATTTTTGATTACTTGTTAATTTGTTAATGTTTCGTCTTTATGTTATTCAACGAAGAAGTCATTTATATTTTTTACAAATCTCTCTCCTCCCCTCTCTACATATATAATAGTATAGAAATAGTCAAAGAGCACCTGCTGACTGTCACGTTTCACGCCTATTCAATAATCAGAACCAAGTCATAAATATACGCACTAATTCAGTATATTGAGGCACTTCTTTATAGAATAGAGAAAAACTAAACAACATAGTGTATATAAGAAATAAGTAATTGTCTTACGCCTCCGAGTTTCCATGAATCCAATCAAATCGGTGGCCCTGTATCAGTAAATCGTTCAAAACCACGCTTCTTTGCTATCACATTTTTTAGGAGAATCCTAATTTTTTCCCAGGGTCATCCACCAAAGCGTTTCCTTCACTAACTGCAGTCTCGCGTCGGCCAACTACCTTCTTACAGCGCTCCACTATTCAGTTTATTTAGAGCATAGGTCCCCCAACATCCCGGGTACATCAGTCGAACCTCGCGCCGTGTAACGCACAATTTAGTGCATTCGGGATGGATGGCGAGTAGGCCCCAACATCCGGCTCCTGAATTGCACCTCGCATCCATCCATGCACCTAAATTAGAAATTTCTTTGCAATTCGGGAGGGCGCGGTTCGACTCCGGCAGGCAAGACGCAATGTGATTCTCTTTTTTCTAAATGAGTGGTGTACTCGTTCTCCGTCACAGATATATTTTCATGCGGAAATTTTTGTGACTCGTGTTCATGATTTTGACGTATTCATCATAGAGAGTGAAAGGTTTGTAAAATGTTTTGATTAATATGGTCAATCTTTTAGTGAATGAAGGGTGTAATTTTGTGTATCTATGTGCAGAAGGCTGTGTATGTCTGTTTTATGGCGTGTTTGTGCATGTGCGCTCACTAGTGTTTACATATATACGTATGACTACGTACATATTGACAATTACATATAAATATACATATCACATCCGTTCGTGCGAAGGAAAGAGATGACAAAGAGAGGTGGCTTGATGAAATGATGAAGAGAATAAAGAGGATGAGGGGGAACGAAGAGGCGGTCACAAAAATAACTTGTTCAACCAGACGATTCTTTCTTTTTAACATTCCCCTTCATTGTTATATGAAGATTTGGCAAAGGAAGGGGAGAGGGGAGAGAAGAGGCGAGAGCGAGAGAGGGCGAGAGAGGGAAGATAGCGAGAGAGGGAGAGAGAGAGGGATGGAGAGGAGGGAAAGGCGAAGAGAGAGGAGAGAGGTGGAGAAGAGCGAGATGGAGGAGAGGGAAGGTGGTGAGGAAGAGGGCGAGAGAGAGAGATAGAGAGAGAACGGGGGTGGAGAGAGAGCGATGATAAGAGGATTCTTTGAGTGGTTAAATATTAAGACCGAGTTTAAAACAAAATTTTTAAAAAAAATAAAATTAAACGTAACCTTTGAAAAAAACAAAACACCTCACTATCACCACGCACGTACTGTTCAAGGTCGACGAAAAGTTCATTCGGATATGCAGGCGTTTCTTTGGAATATATATCATCGTTTTCGACAAATACCATTTCCGTTTTTGAAATCGGATTTTAATATTCAATCTACAACTTGCCTTTGTTCCCTGTTATAAGAACTATAAAGATAAAACACTAAAATTGTAACAACACGCACGTACACACACACACATACACAATACATATACATACATACATATATATAGACACTTACTGGCTCATCAAGCTCTCACTACGGGTCTACCTGTATCACAAAGGTTAAATATATACAAAAGAAAATAATTTTGTAACTTAAATTGGGATGACTTTTGTACCAGCAGTTTTTAACATTTAATTTAACAAATTTGTTTTTCTTTGAAATAAAATTAATAAAAACAGAAAGAAACAGAAAAATGAAATCACAATTTAAAATATTTATAGATGAGATCCCTAACATTCTTTATCACTCCGGTTAGGTGGACGCCAGGAGTACGAGCAACGAATCGGGATCAACACTCACCAGAACGTAGAACTGGATTGTCACCCTTGCGATTTACTGACAAATCTAGAGACACCTCATTTTGGGGTGATGTATTCCCCCTCTTTAGGGGATATAGGCAAGTATTCTAAGCCCGCGCGATGGGGTGTCAAAAATTCTGAATTTTATGAATATAATCAGGGTCACGATTTATATTAGATCGATTTATACAGAGGAGGCGCGTGGTCTAAATGGTTAGAAGTCGTAGAAATGGATCGTCAAACGGAGTTCAATTCCTGGACGAAGCTGTTGAATTTCACATGGCGCTAATACCCTTTATGAAAAGTAGAATCCATTCTTCCTCAGCTATGGGTAAATAGGCAGTGCAGACTGGACTCTTTAAACCATGGATAGGTAACCAGTCTAGGAGAAGGAAACTCTGAAATCAAACGCTTTGCTAAACCCGCTTAAGAATTTGACCTGTGTCGGCATCCTGCTCGTACGGAGGGTTGGTAAATAGTATATACAGAGGTAAGTTCGGGTGTATTGTAGCGATTTCCTCGTGGGGGGAGGGGGTTAGTTTTTTTTTTTAATATTACGAGGCGGTATCCTCAGTGCCAAAGAAGTAGAAGGTACAATCATCCCAACCGAACATACCAACTCTTGGAGACAGCAAAAAATAAGAGAAAACACCTTACCTGAAATTGAAGTTAGTTGAACTAGCAAATAAAAAAAAACCCTCGCGGCATGTAATAAACTTTTGAAAATATTGCCTGGGGGCGGGAGATAAAATTCAATGTCCAGCGAGTTTTGTACCTAAGGTAGTAATAATCATGCAAATTCATTAAAGATTAAAAATAAAACATTTGAAATGTAAACTTTTAATATGTATTAAAATAAACCTATATATAGATATATAATCACCAGTCATGTATTTATTAAAATTTGTTTTAAACAATGAGGAACGTCTATGTTGCATGTTCAAATTTGAGTGTATTTATTCTAATGTTATGACGATTTGGGTAATAGTGAACTTAAAGTTACGTGGTTTTTGTTAGCAGCCAAAAACGGAAAAGCGATCTCCATTATTAATAGATTAGTCTTGCAAACGTTGTTTCGGTATTCGGACACAATCTACTAGTCTAGGGATCTACTGTAGTTCTCTAAGCACGTCGACGTGTTGTAGGTAGAAAAAAAAATTAAATAATAAACATGAATATAAACAATTCATAAGACCAAAGTGTTTACATGTGACTTATGCAGCCGTCACGTGACCTTGATAACCATGTATGATAATGACGAACATAAAGTAGGTCCTCTTAGTTTTCATTAATCATGAACGAGTTGGAAGGTAGTAACCCTTCCCTTTTTCTGACAGTATAAATAATTTTGTCCTGTGAATATGTATGCTTGAACATGGTCTATTTTTTCGGATAATGAATATTTAAAAGCTAAATTAAAAGATATATAATAATAAGTTTCATAGATTAGAAAAAACGCGCAGGTTGCCATAACTAAAAAACGATACTGCAAGAAATTATTTTACGCACTTTAAATATCGTTTAGCTTGGCCTCAGATGTACACGAGATGAGAGAGTTAAATGGCGTCGATTCTGGCATGATTTTATCCAGACACTATTGTAAAATCTCTGCCACGAACTATGCAATATTTTTGATAAGAAGAAACGTAGATTAACTGAGAGAGAAAAGAAAGAGGTCGATTATCCCACCTGTAAGCTATCGCTCTTCAAGGTAAATTTTCAGATATTTTGGGAATTTTTTTTAAACAGAAAATAAACGCATAAAGAACAGAGAGAGCTGACATCGCGTCGATTTTACCCATTTTTGTATTTTTTTGCAACGTTCACTTCGTTTCCCGCTTTCGTTGTCTTTCACTTTAGCTCTTTTTTTTTTTTTTCCCTTTTCCTTTTTTCAATTTTTTATCTTTTCTGGCTGACATTACACGCAATGTAAGTAACCCAGAGTGCCGCTTTCTAACGGTTTCAGTGCGCATGTGTTGTTGCTGTTTTATTTTTTAAATCGTTCGTGTCTTTCTTTTTTTATTTTCTCGTCTGTTCTTTCATTTTATAGATTGGGTGCAATGGAGCCATGGTTTTAAAAAAATTGACTTAAATGCATTACGACGCATGCGCACGCGATTTATTGATGAATCTCTTTCGAGTTAAAGTCGTAAAAATATGTAGAATTATAATATCTACTGATACACCCCAATCAGAGATAAAACATTTATATCTACCCACCACACGCACACTAATATATATTATATATATATATATTTAATAAAATACTTTTTAACGCAAGTGAAATGATTATCGATGCTTTTAATGAGAGGCCGTTTAAAAATCTGAAACTTTTGAGAAGTATAGAGCCCCTGAAATTCCCCCACCGACTACACACACACCTTTACTAGTTTCATTGTCACCACGATCATCAGACAAAAGATTACGAATCTAGTGGGTTCTTTTATATTCATTTACGTTTATATAATTTTACCTGACAAAGGATACATAATTGAATTAGGAAAATTTATCAATGAAAAACGGAGTGATGAATGAGCCAAGTTTAGATATTCTATTATTTCAATATCTCCCTCCTGTTTCAAATCTTTTTTTTTTGCATTCTATTTAATTCTTAGCCTTACTAGTTCATCATATTTTACTACATTAAAATGTGGCGAGAGAAACCACGAAAGTAGTAGTTCGAAACGTGCACGACTGTGTTTGGCAATGCAGAATGAAATCAGAGGCGAGTGGGGATTGACTCGCATCTCAACTGATCGTGAGTCGTGGCCTGACGCATGGGACCTGCTAAACTGCCAGAGAAGCCCGATGAACACTGGTAATTGTGTATTTAACGATCGCCCTCACAACTGGGGGAAAGCTTGCGTAGCTTTTTGGCTGTTGCGACGAGTGGAAAGAGAAAAGATATTTTGATAGTGTTGGTGAGAAGAGTGCAGCATTGCTGGAGAGATTGTTTCAGACTGAACAATTTGTCAGTTGGGGAGAGAAAAGCGTCGGATTAACTTGCCGCCACCCCCACGAGAACATTCCTTATTTGATATTGAACCGGTTTAAGCAAACCCGGATTGTTGGGATAATTTTTGAATCTTCCTCGTATTTAAATTTTCTATAGAAGTAATTTCCATTCAGTAATAAACTCTTTCTGAGTATAAAAATAAATAAATTTATCAAAATAGGTTTTAGCTGTAATTTGCCTTATACAAATTTTGCAACTTCATTTGATTTTCCCTAGATGGAATCCTGGTTGTTGCTTTCATTCAGGTTGAATCTATCCCAAATTCAAAATCCCTAAATCATTACTGTGTAATGTCAGCAGATACATCACACATTTCAGAATCACCAATAATTTGACTCACATGTCATTAAAATTAACAAGTAATAAAATGTAAAGTCTTTTACTGATTTTAACCTCTCATTTCTTTTTTTACACTTCTGTGTAAGTTTTCAAAATCAGAAAAGATGTTGAATATATTATTTCTATTCATTGACGACATATAGATTATTCCATGCTTAATAATTTTAAAATTTTGGTTTCTCGTTAATTATCTGCTCCCTATAATTTAAGGTTTATGATGTTATGTTTACCAATGAGATATCCTATTATTCACGCAGGCAGGTGTTTATATTTAATTGAGCTTTTGTGGCATTTAGAAAAATGCTTTCCATAACAGAAGAAATATCTTCCACCACATTTGTTTTAAAATTTTGCTAAGGATGGGTAAACGATATTATATTCCTATTCCTCGAATGTCTTCCTTCTTTCGCTATTCTAATAGATTCAATTCAATTTAGCATTGTCGCAGTATTGTTAGGACTGCTTCGTAATTCAATCGTTTCCTTATCGGAAATTTTTATCGTACTGCAGATTGTGCTAACCTCTTAACAATTGATTTATTGTGTTTCATGACGTTCTAGGGATGTGATTTTATGTTATATATATATATATATATTAATATATATATATATATATATATATATATATATATATATATATAATCCACTTAAAGATTGACATTATGCCACATACCGTCCACAAAAAAGTGGTTGGTCCACACACACACACACACACTCAAACGACCACACACACACACACACCACACACACACACATATATATATAAATATATATATATTATAATTATTATATATATAATATATAATAAAGATAGTATGAAACTATGTTCTCACACCGGGTGTTACTGACGCATTTCTCGCCTATGTGATTGGACCAAAAATATATTAAAAAGCAGACCTGACTAGACACAATGAATGGTATTTTTTGAATTCAGCCATAAATGGCATCATATATAACTTGATAAATCTTTTGACCGTTGGAATTTTTTTAATTGAAGACTTAGTATTATTAATTGCTCTAGATCTGTTGACTAATCAGATAACAGAGGGGAAGGTGGGGGATACAATTCTCCGAGCAGTACTGGATATACTCGTATTTCTCAATAAACTATTCATTTTTCTGATCTCACGAAGTTGGATATTGATTTTCCCCAAATGCTTTTTCGCGATTACTTGCAATATCTCCATGGAGTTATTTATCCTTTCATAAATAAATTTGAAGGGGATCGTGAGGACAGGTGTGATCTGTTTAATTTCATATTTAGCTATAAATGATTTAATAATTAACACCATACTATCAATGGTGTCTGTAGCAGCTATCATGTGCCTAAACATAATTCATTCAATTCCGTATTTTAAATACATATAAAATTATGATAATAAATAAAATAGAATACGAATAATACATTTTATTGAATTACTTAGATTCCAACTATATTAAAGTTTATATAATAATCCATACAAGTATTAAAATCTACATTAAATTACTTTGAATGTTGACAAAATTATATCAAATTATAACAATATTTTTTCCTAACGGATTTATCGTAGTATATTTTCACATTTCATATATATTATAGTTACAAATGATAAATTTAAAAAGAATATACATAACTTTTATTGAATTATTTCTAACACCACTTTTGATAATAACGTATGTAACTCTTTTTGGTTTTGTTTTTTGTTTACTTTGAATTTAAGGTGAAACAGTAAGAAACATTAACGATTTCCTTACTCCGTGTTGTGTACGATTGCGTATGACATCTACTGAATTCATCGGCTCCGTGTAAAATTTATTAGTTAGATTCGTATGAATTCGAGTTACATAATTGAATACAACATCAATGTAAATGCAGAACAGTAAATTCCTAAGAAACGAAGCAGTTAGATTTCTTCTGTTTGAGAAGGGAGATAACTATTTTCTCACAGACACAATGGACTTTGAAACAAAGTTAAAGAAAACCTAATAAAGTTTTTTTCATTAACTTTCACACACAATTATAGAAGAAAAAAAAATACATATGAGTGGACTTCAAATATTTTCTAGGGTCAGAGGCCGGTTATTCATTACTACTGATTGTGATGAGAATGCGAATCGAATTCGCTGGGAAGCTCACACTAGATTATAGAAATACACTATCAAAAAGAGGTAATATATCTTAACCAAATTATTGTAAGGGAAGGAAACCTATTAAAGAGAATTCTATGATTTGTTTAAAGTACCTCAGTGGCACCAGTCAGAGACGCTCTTGCAAGGGTAAAAGACAACTCTTCAACTTTTGACATTGATCCAAAAAGAAAAAAAAAAATACGACTTTTCGGGAAGAAGTGAAATTTCAAAAAGAGATGAGAATACCCCTGGACTGACAACAATGGACTATTGAAACTATGTGTACATGTTTTGTTATTGTTTTTGTTTGTTTATTATTTTACGGAATATCATCACAGTTGTCATTTAATGGCATACAAAGTTTTGAAATGAATTAATCTTGATAGGTAATCAAATTCTTTTAAATCAATTT
>CM042145.1:124386966-124419466 GCA_023376005.1 Doryteuthis pealeii
GAGGGAGAAAATTATGAAAGAGCGAGAAGCAATGAGAGAAAAACAGTTGAAAACAAACTTCCTCAACATCAAAAGCAAAACACACCAAAAAAGAAAGTAATAAGAACAAATGTTCAAACAAAGGACCATACAAACAAAAAAAACAAAAATGTAACTCCCAAGGATTGAAAATATTTGCGGTAAAAAAAACGAATAGATAATTTGTAGTAAAAAATATACAGAAATGCCTGGAATATTATTTGTCAATGAAAACCAAGAAAGGGAAACAGACAACAGGAAAAGAACAAACACAATTTGGCAGATAGTCCAAAACAAGGGAATTGCTAATAATTCTTTGAAACAAGTGAAAAAGAAAAAAAAAATTGACGTCAGATTCTTTGCCTTGATCAACTAGTAAGCGAATATTTTGTTGTATATCTGACTCATTGGGATTAATACTATAATATAATACAAACTACTACAACGCCAGAAACCAGTAAATGATGAGTTGATGATATAGCCGCTTAAAACCCCATTTACAATAAAATCAAAGAACACTCCTCCGTTCTTATATCTAGGGGTTCTTCTAGTCTGCAGTGCTGTGTCCCGTACCAGCACCACACCACACACCACACACAACTATATTAATATATATATAAACTTTTATAATTATTGTATATATATATTATTATAATATATAAACTTATATATATATATATATATAAACTTATATATATTATATATATAATATAAACTTTATATATATATAATATAATATACTATACATATATATATATAGACTTTATATATATATATAATAATCTTTATATAGACGTTTATATATATATATAATATATATAATATATATATAAAGTTTTATATAGTATGTTTGAAGGCATGGCTATGTGTAATAAAAGATGTTTTGAAGGGCAATTTATATTATTGAAAATTATATTTATTTACAATGAACTCTGATGAGAATTTTATTTCCGAAAATATTTAGAATTAAAATAAAGATAATTTTCAAACCACATAATTGCATTGTAATTGCCTTCAAAAATCTTTATAATAATAATATTATATAATATATATATATATATCCGGCAAGGATCAATCAATATTTACACGTCCAATGCCGTCCCAAGAGTTCATTATGTAGTCTCAAGACTTGTTAATTTAGCTTCAGCGCGACAGCACCCAGAAAGATTTTTGTTAGCTGTTCTTCCTCATTAGTTTTTTAACATTTTAAAACTTTTTGATTCGATTCACCTTTCCGCATAATCTAACGTTGAGGATAAGAAGTGAACATTTTCTTTATGCACTCAACCTCATTGTCTCGCCAGTTTTTTTCATCCAATATACAATGTTGGAACTCAACACCACATTGATAGATTTTCCAAAGTCTCTTGTTACGAACTTTTGCATTCCGATGGAATTTTTGCATGCACATCCGTCTCGTCAATTCTTCTCTTTCACTTATTATTCAAAGAATGTATTAGCATATTCTTGTTTTGTCTTTATTGAAAAATTTTGCTTTACGATTCGTGTTGTCATTTTAGGACGTAAGGGAAAAGCAATTTCACGGTGGAGCATCCCTTGTGGATGAAGTCTTGATCCTTTCTTGAAAGTAGAAAACATGCACATCAGTTTTAATCCGTGTGAGCAGATCGTGTTAAAGAACTGCAAAATCTTCGTCATTTTCATCTTTTACATCCGGCGTGCAATTGGGCGAACAATTATCAACCCTTTAAAAAGTAAATTCAAAGTAATATGTTTTGAGCGTTTCGGTTGGCCGATTCAGGCAACTATTGCTTTGAGAAGAGTTTAATAATTTCAAGGTTGCGATCTGTGCAGAAACACCTATCCCAGAAATAATGAAGTCGTTGGTGCAATGGTTAAAGTCATGGGGAAATGGAGTCGTCGCCCAAGTCAAATCCTGGACTGTTAATTTACATTTCACTTAGAGCTTAATACCCTGGGAAGGTTATGAATCCTTACCTCCTCCAGCTATGGGTAAATAGCAGGGCAGACTGGACCCTTTAACCATGGCTTAATAACCAGTTTAGGGAGAAGGAAACTCTGAATTCAAACCTGTTAAACTTCCGTAAGAAATTACCTGTGTCGCATCTGCGCGGTGGAGGGCTTGTAAATGTATATACCCAGAAAATAATCCAACATCTTTCTTGTCTTGTTTCATTCATTCTTGGGTTTACAATGAAAATAAGTTATTTCAAAATTTCCTGTCTATATTCACATCTTTTTTTCTTTTTTACTTAATTAAATTATTAGTGCTCTTCACCTTTGGTTTCGTATTTTTGGAATGAAGTTTAATGTGAATATAATGTTGATTTGTCGGACTATGTCCTTATATCTATTGTGTAAAACACAAGGTTTCCACCGCTGTATCCTCCGGTCTTCCTCAGTTGTTTCCCGGTGTATCAGAGGGCATACTAATGACCCAACCTGGGAAATCATTTTATAGTTTGACAGTTGATCAACAGGCATCTAAGAACTTTCTTTTATAATAAAAAACGGAATGATTCTATTATTTAGCTGAGGTGACACATTCATAAGAAATAAGATTCGGTTGCGGATAAGCGACACCAGATATCAGGTTTACATTTGCATTTCATCTGGACAGACATTTAATCGGAGGGTGTTGCAAGATGACAAACGGTTCGACAATTTAGAACATAAGTAGAAATTATAGCAGATTTAACCTGTATACCTTATAATTTATTATTTTTTCATAAATTCTTTTAATTATTCTTTTATTTCTCTAAAGACTATAATTCACAATTCTAAAACATAAACCACTTATTTTCTTACTGTAATGTTTAAATATCATATTCCAATATTCATTATTCTCAATGAATTTCTTTCATTTTTCCGAAATTTATTTCTCTCCTATTTATGCTTCTAGGTTTTTCTTTCTTCGTTTTGCTTAATTTAATTTCTTTTCAAATAACCCTCCATTTTTATTTTTATTTTTGTCCAGTCTTATTTTAGGAAAAGCTATCTTTTAAAATCGTATATCTATTTTTCTTTTACGTTTTCTGAATGTTGAGTTTCTCAATTAGCTTGTATTCAGTGTTTCTATAATCTTCTTCATTCAGAAACATATGGTAAATATAGCCAGCAATATATGAGATTGTCCGATTGTCCCGAACTTTTGAGATTAAGGCTTATTAATTTGTATTCGTCGACATGTTGTAATGTTAACGAAATGAGAACTATTCTAACCCCCGGTGAATTGAATAAAGGGTTCGTCGAATTTCCGTGAAAGGCTTCCAGATCACGACATCAAGGTATCCCGAGTTCGACAAAAAACACTAAAGAAGGCCGGAAGGGCACCATCGGCCCGAAACGTGTGTATATAACAATAAGATAAGACAATAGTACGAAAAAATGCAAACAATAGAAATAAAACTGACTCTGTTAAATTCTATATATTTAATTCGCTATACCTACCCACACGTGTCCTGATTAGTTACCTTCGATCAGCAGAAGCTTTGGAATGGGAGTGGGCAGGGGTAGGTAGGGGGAATGGGGTTGCCACCCTCAGATAAATAAATCGTTTTTTATTGTGAAGAAAGGGGGAAAAGGACATGCTACGCATGAGAAAATATTTTGAGACTGGAAAGAAAGGTGGGTAAAAGAGAGGACAAGAGGGCGGAAACGCTTATTTTCTTTCATGGAATTGAATGAAAAAGACGAAATGAAAAAAAGATGAGTGAATGAATCTGATAGAGAGCGTATGTTCTTTAAATCAATTTATTAATATTTTTTACTTAGTGAACTATTTCGCAATAGCTATTAAGTATCATATAAAATAAAGGATTCCGATTGCTTAAAGTACGTAGTTGCTTATGATGGTCACCCAATTAAGTAATTGAACCGGCTTCGTCGGCTGCTTATCTTCGGTGATCTAGTAGAAACCAGTGCAGGTTTATAGGACGAAAGAAACAATAATTCCTTTTTTTTAGTATGGTAGTTTCTATTAGTATTCATATTATGATTTGCTGGATCAATATTTGGTATATGATCTTTTCTTATTGACGAAGCTGAATTAATCTGCAGCCCCTGGCTTATCAGTATTATATGGCTTTTAGAAATAAAATCATAAAACTCAAATATTTGATTTCTTGGAAGCCGGCCTTCCTTTTTTACCCCCGAAGGACACCCGGCGTGCATTTGTAGCAGATGGATGTGTGCAAATAACGTGCAAATTGGATGGAGATCAAAACCAGCGAATTCAATTTCGGAATTTGCTCGGGATCATTCCAGTGGTTGGTTTGGATTTTTACGGTGTGTCAAACCTTTGGCTGGGTTATTTAATTACGAAAATATTGTTCTATTCATTCTTATTGAAAAGTAAGTTGTTGAAAAAAGAATTGATACCCAACATGACATGAATAAAACTGTCTTCGGCATCAAAACTCAACGGTTGACATTTCGTAAAAAAACCAACCAACCAAAATATCTTTTCTGTTTATCCTTCTGGCTGGATACCAATTTTTCTTTCAAACATTTTAATCATTTTTTAAATCTAATCTAACCTAGATAAGGGACGTAATCTTTTATTAGCCACTCCGGGTCAAAATACATTTGGAGTAATGACCAATCCAAAAGGGTACTTAACACAACCTCCAGACTGGGTACTTAACTGGCCCTATATATGTATATGATGTCAATTTATTTAAAGTTGATGTACCTTACTGAGCATTATACAAGTCGAACACAAGGTCCATTAAAGCGGGAGGTCCGACACAAAATAAAGCCCAGTCGTGGCTAGTCTCTATAAAATTGTGTGAATACCTTCGGCTTTCCCTTTTGAGAAACCACAGGCACTGTGGAATAAACTTAACTCTACCTCTTTAAATTGAACGGACATGTGTTGTCTGGGGGATGGCCTCCCGGGATCACGCCGATATTAAATTCCTTACGGGTCAAGAGACGAAAGCCACTTGACACATGGTCCCGAGGAACGTGGTAAACATATAATATATTTATTTCAAAGTGTATGTTACTTAAGTATAGACCCTACATTTTTTAAATTTCATCTTGAATACGCAGAACATTTCATAACATGCAATTTATTCAATGTATATTCCTATGAATTCTCTTCCTACTGTTGTTAGAAATCTAAGATAGTTAGATGCTTCGTTTAAAATCTCATTGCGTTTTGTTTTAAAGACTCATCCTGCATTAAGTGTTACATGACATTGACTGCTCAGCTACCAGGATTCTGTTCGGAAGTACCCAACGGGTCGCCACCCACAACTACAAGTGCTCCCATTAGGACCTTATCCCATTGCAGGTTGTGTCGGTGTATTCTACCGCCTTTCAGCGACAGGCCTTGAAGAATCAGGATTTCATTTCGAAAGAAAGTAGTAATTATTGACAATCATTCAGGTTTCCTTCTTTATCGGTCTTGGATAATATGTAGGACCTATAAAAATATTCATACGATGATGAATTACTTATGAACATTAAGATATATACACACATGACAACGAAAACAATAATAATAGCACAACGGGGAATTTACAAACGGATTTGAGAAGGTGATCACTTAGAATCATGCGAAAAAACTAAATTTTGTCGTATACAAAAATGTAATTTGCATAAACCAAACTCTGTTCTTGGCGAATGAAACTCATACAATTCCTGGGACTTTGAGGAGAGAAGGATCACCTTACCCAGCCAGAAGACAAACCAGATATTGATTAATGAGAGAGAGAGAGAAAGAGAGAGAGAGGAGAGAGAGAGAGAGAGAGAGAGAGAGAAGAGAGGGGGAGATTTTTCAAGGAAAACGAAAAGATACTAAATACCTGGATCTTGCCAGAGGAATTGAAAAGGTCTGGGAATAATGAGTGGGAAATTGATAACAATTTGTAGTTTGTTACTAGAAATGTCCAAAAAGCGGAGGAAAATATTGGAGGAACTGGGAAATAGAAGAATGAGACCATCCAGTCAAAAACATTTGTTGAAATCGGCTAGAATACCCGGAAAGGACTTGTCCTCAAACTCAAGTGAAAGGACTATCAGCTTAAGCGCTTGGTGGGAAAAAACTCACAAGGGTGGAATGATATTAATAATAATAATATTTCATAAGAACCCAATTAAGACAAAGTAATAATCATTTATATTAATCCGTCTTCCATATTTGTACGCCGGTCATATCTTTGCAACACCCTGTGTATTAACGAATATTACAATTTAACACTCCTAGTCATTTCCAATTGCCCCGAAAGGTTACAGATGACCCAATGCTTCATGAAGGGTTGGCTAAGTATCTATTGAGACTGCCCGGCTAAGTTCATGATTTTGGAATTCGCCTCGTCGTCTGTGGCTTTTATTATGGAGTTGGCGAGAATGTTTGCATTTTTCGCAGTTGATTCATTTTCAGATGAACTCGAAAATATGCCACTGAAGCAGTTGCGGTTCTACAGAAAGTTTTTTAAAGATTTTCGTAGGAAATTGTAGATTTATAGAAGTTGGTATTGTAGAGTTTAGCAGGTTTTTAAAAAATGTAGATTTCTTAGGAAGTGTATTTGTAGAGTTTAGCAGTGTTTGAAGAAATTTGTAGATTTATAGAATGTATTGTTAGAGCTTTAGCAGTTTTTGAAAAAAAATTGTAAGATTTCTTAGAAGTGGTATTGTTAGAGTTTAGCAGTGTGTGAAGAAATTGGTAGATTTTATAGAAGTGGTATTGTAGAGTTTATCAGCTTTTTTGAAGAATTTGTAGATTTTATATTATTTGTAGAATGTGGACATTCTAAAAAAGTATTGTTTGTATTAAATTTGTTGATTTATATTTGTTTGAGAATTGCTACATTTATAAAATATTTAGTGCGATTTTGAAGATTTTTATTGGTTTGTTAGAATTTCCGACATTGTATAGAAAGAATTTAGTTAGAATGTTTGTAGAGATTTGGAGATTTTGTATTGGTTTGTAAAATTGCGCACCATTGTATAAAAAGTAGTTTTGTAGAATTTCTGTAGATTTTGTAATTGGATCGTAGAATTATGCGACATTGTAAGAAATATAGTAGAATTTTGCAGAAATTGTGTTGTTTTTATATGGTTTGTAAGATTTGTAAATTTCAATAGAAATTCGTGTAAATAAACTGAAATGTATTATATTTAATTAATACATGAGAAAGAAGCGAGGCGAAAAATTAACGCTTGCTATTTAAAATCGCAATATGAAAAGGACTATATGGAATTTTATAGATGAAAATTTATAAAATCTTGTAGTTTTATCAGATATTGTCGAGCATACAAAAACAGAATCAAATAATACAATTTTGAATTGCCGGAGTGCTATGTTATAATGAAGTTTTTGCGTTTCAATATTTTAACACAGATATAAAACAAACCCTAAGCATTTCAATTTGCAAAGGGAGTGCCATTTTAATATTTAATAATATAATATTAAGAATTAATTTTTGATCATTGTACTTAATTTCAAAAGCAGAACTTAATATTATGATTAAATTCAAAGCGAAATTTTAACATTTACTTAATTTACAGAATGGTAAGGACTATTCAATGTGGAAAAAAAGTCTGACCGAATTTTCTACAAACAGAAATATTGAAAAATTCAGCGTCAATAAGTGAAGGTCGTGTCCGGACTATTGATGAAATATCTAAAATGGTTCGGTTGTCGAAGAATGCATAAGCGGGAATGCAAGAGAGATTTTGAGGAAAATTTCAATGCATTTCCGAAAAGTGTAATTATCGTTCACAAAGTAGCTAAAAAAGAAAAAGTCGTTTTCAACATGTGTAACATGTTGAAAGCACAAATTTCAAAGTGAACAAGAACTGCATATAATTTTAAAATAATTATTGTTATTTCGAGAAGTCCCATAGCGGCCTCATATTGTATCAGTAAATTTCCCTTATTAAAAGTCGGTTGCGTAGGTGGTGTGGTGTTAGGAAATATGACTGACGGACAATTCGGTTCGAGTTAATTGTCTGAAGCAGGCCTACCGTAGCCGTACGGAGGAACGTAAAAACTGCGAAACAGGACTGTATGGGATAACAGCACACCACATTTATAATATTATATAATATATATATATATTATAAATATATATATATATATATATATATATATATGGGAAAAACGGTGAGAAAATTAATCCGGACAATATGAGAAAATAACAAACACAGGATGTTATTGATTAGGAGAAACATTTATGTGAGGGACAAATAAAAGATGTTAAATGTATAGTGAAATGTGTGGGAACTATATTCACATATTCACACATTCACTATACACTAACTCTTTTATTTGTCCCTCACATAAACATTACTTAACCAGTGTCCGAAGATGGTACAATATACCGAAAATGCTTAAGTATTGACACATAAAAGGTGTTTCCCCTTAATTCATACATCCTGATGTTTGTTATATTTTTTAAAATATTTTCTTCCAAACACACACACACACACACAAACACCACCACATTATATTATATATTATATATATTATATATAATATATATATATATAATATATATATATATCACTATTACTTCTAAGGGGTGACAGATTAGATGAAGAGATAAAAACAAGTTCATAACAGGAGAAAAAAAAATTTAAAACACATGGTTGCAGAAAAATATCAGTCATTTATTTTCGGTGTTTATCCTCCAACAGAAGCGGACTCAAAAACAGGAGAGAAATAAGTGGTATTGGTCGAGGGTATGAAAAATTTGCTACATCAATATACAACTTATTTAAATTTGGTTTGGTGGTTCACGATGTAGCAATTTTTCATTACCCTCGACAATACCACTTAATCTCTCCCCTGTTTTTGAGGTCCGCATTTCTGTTGGAGGATAACACCCGAAATAAAGTGACTGATATTTTCTGCAACCATGTTAGGAGGGGGGGCGTTATTTTCTTTTTTTTTAAAAAAAAAAATTTTTTTTCTCCTGTTATGTGACTGGTTTTAATCTCTTCATCTAATCTGTTCACCTTAGGAATATAGTGATATATATATTATATATATATAATATATATATATATATATATATATATATATATATATATGGTGTTGTGTGTGTGTGTGTGTGTGGTTAAGAAATATTTTAAAATTATACAAACACAGGATGGTTTATGATTAAGGGAAAACACTTTTATGTGGTCAATACTTAAGCATTTCGGTATACTTGTACCCATCTCAGGACACTGTTAAGTAATGTTTATGTGAGGGACAAATTAAAAGATGTTAAGTTGTTATAGTGAATGTGTGAAATGTGAATATATCACACATCACTATACATTTAACATCTTTCATTTTGTCCCTCACATAAAATTGTTTCTCCTAATCATAACATCCTGGTTTTGTTATATTTTTCTCATATTGTCGGATTAATTTTCTCACCGTTTTTTCATAATATATATATATATATATATATATATATTATATAATATATATATATAATATATATATAATTAATGTGTGTGCTGTTATCCAACATACCAGTCCTGTTTCCGCAGTTTTACTTTCCTCCGTACGGCGAACAAGGGTAGGCTGCTTCAGACAAATTAAAACTCGACCGATTGTCGTCAGTCATATTCCTTAACACCACACCACCTTACGCAAACCGGACTTTTAATAAGGAATTTACTGATACAAATATGGGCCGCTATGGGGAACGTTCTCAGAAATAACAATTAATTATTTTTAAAAAAATTTATATTGCAGTTTGGTTCACTTTGAATTTGTGCTTCCCAAATCGTTACACATGTTTGAAAACGACTTTTCTTTAGCTACCTCTGTAACGAAATAATAACAACTTTTTCGGGAAATTGCCATTGAATTTTCCAAATCTCCCTCTTAGCATTCGTTCAATGCATTCTTCGACAACCCGAACCTTTAGAATTTCTCACAATAGTCCGACCACGACTTCCCCAAAAAAAAACCTTATTGCCCACGCTGAACTTTTCAAATATTCCTGTTTGTTAGAAAACCGGTCAGGACATTTTTTTTCCACATTGAATAGTCCAATTTACCATTCTGTACTAATTTAAAAAATAGTTAAAATTTCGCTTGAATTTATCAATAAATATTAAAGTTCTGCTTTGAAAATTAAGTACATTCAAAATAAATTCTTGAAAATATTATTTATTTAAAATATTAAAATGGGCCACTCCTTGCAAATTATGCTTAGGGTTTTGTTTTATATCGTGTTAATATGAAACGCAAAAAATCATATATAAATAGCACCCTCAGGCAATCAAAATTGTATTTTATTTGATTCTGTTTTTGTTAATGCTCGACAAATCTGATAAACTAACAAAAAAGATTTTATAAAATTTTTACATCTATAAAATTCCATAGTCTTTTCATATTTGCGATTTCAAAATAAGCAAGCGTTATTCGCCTCGTTCTCTCATGTATTAATTAATATTATACATTTTCAGTTTATTAAACGATTTCTATGAAAATCTACAAAATCTACAAACCAACTATAAAAACAACACATATCTGCAAAATTCTACTAAATAATTTCTTATACAATGTGCATATTTACAAAACACCAATTACAAAACTACCAAAATTCTACAAAAATACCTTTTTTATATACAATGTGCGCCAATTTACAAAAACCAATACAAAATTCCAAATCTCTAACAACATATTCTACTAAAATTTTTCGTATACAAGTCGGAAATTCTACAAAACCAATTAAAAAAAATTCAAATTCCACTAATTATTCTATAAAAATGTAGACAATTCTACAAACAATATGAAATCAACAAATTTATACAAAATACTTTTATTAGAATGTCCACAATTCTACAAATCAATATAAAATTCTACAAAAATTTCTTCAAACTCTAAAACTCTACAATACCACTTCCTATAAAACTACAAATTTCTTCCAAACACTGCTTGAACTCTACCAATACACTCTTTAAGAACCCTACAATTTTTTTCAAAAATTGGGCTTAAAACTCTTACAATACCACTTCTATAAAATCTACAAATTTCTTCAAACACTGCTAAAACTTACAATACCACTTTCTAAGAAATCTACAATTTTTTTCAAAAACTGCTAAAAACTCTACCAATACCACTTCTTATAAAATCTACCAAATTTCTACAAAATCTTTAAAACTTTCTGTAGAACGCAACTGCTTCGTGCATTATTTCCGAGTTCCTATGAAAATGGAGATCACTGCGATTAAATGCCAAACATTCTCGACCAACTCCATAATAAAAGCCACACAGAAGAACAGAGGCGATTCCAAAAATCATGACTGTAGCGGGCGTCTCAATAGATACTTACCCAAACCCATTTCATGAAGCATTGGGTCATCTGTAACCTTGCGGGTTCATTGAAATGACTAGGGTGTAAATTGTAATATTCGTTAAATACACAGGGGTGTTGCAAGATTGATGGACGGCGTACAAATATGGAAGACGGAATATATATCAATGATTATTATTCTGTCTTAATTGGTTCTTATGAATATTAATATTAATATCATTACCACTCTTTGTGCAGTTTTTCCCACCAGGCGTAGCTGATAGCTTTCACTTGAGTTGATGACAAGTCTTCCGGGTATTCTAGCCGGATTTCAAACAATGTTGTGACTTAGGATTGGTTCTCAATTTCTTCTATTTCCAGTCCCTCAATAATTTTCCTCGTCTTTTTTGGACCATTTCTCAGTAAACCCAAACGTACAATTGTTATTCAATTTTCCCACTCATATTTCCCCCAGGACTTTCAATTCTCTGGCAAGATCCAGATTACCTATCCTTTTCGTTTCCTTGAAAAATTTCTCCCCCCCTCTCTCTCTCTCTCTCTCTCTCTCTCTCTCTCTCTCTCTCTCTCTCTCTTTCTCTCTCTCTCTGCCCATTAATCATTACTAGGTTCTGGTCTCTGGCTGGCGGTAAAGGTGATCCTTCTTAATCTTCAAAGTCCCAAGAGAATTGTATGAGTTCATTCGGCAAGAAACAGAGTTTTTGGTTTATGCAAATTAATTTTTTTGTAATAGACAAATTTAGTTTTTCGCATTGATTCCTAGTGAATTCACTTCCTCAATCCAGTTTTGTTATTCACCGTATGTGCTATTATTATTATGTTGTCGTTTTTGTCATGTGTGTATATATCTTAATTTTCATAAGTAATCATGCATTCGTATAATATTTATTATTAGGTCTGTACAATATAAAAATCCACAGACCATTAAAGAAGGAACCTGAATGAATTGTCATAATACTACTTTCTCGAAATGAAATCCTGGATTCTCAAAGGCCCGTCGTCTGGAGGGTTTAGAATACACCGACAACAACCTGCAATGGATGTTAAGGTCCCTAAGGAGCCATGTGTTAGTTCGTGGGTGGCCGCCCGTGGTACTCCAGAACAGGAATTCCTGGTAGCTGAGCAGTCAATGTCATGTAACACTTATGCAGGATGAGTCTTTAAAACAAAAAACGCCAATGAGATTTGTTTAAAACGAAAGCATTCTAACTATCTAGATTTCTAACAACAAGTAGGAATGAGGAATTCATAGGAATATACATTGAATAAATTGCATGTATGAAGTGCTGCGTATTCAAGATGAAATTTTAAAAAATGGTAGGGTCTATACTTAAAGTAACATACACTTGAAATAAAATATTATATGTTTAACCACGTTCCTCGGGACCATGTGGTCAAGTGGCTTTCGTCTCTTGACCCTAAGATTTTAATTATCGGCGTGATCCCGGCGAGGCCATCCCCCAGACAAAACACATGCCGTTCCAATTTAAAGAGGTAGAGTTAAGGTTATTCCACAGTGCCTGTGGTTTCTCAAAAGGGGAAAGCCGAAGGTATTCCACAATTTTATTTAGAGACTAGCCAACACTGGGCCTTTATTTTGTCGGACCTCCCGCTTTAAATGACTGTGTTCGACTTGTATAATGTCAGTAAAGTACATACAACTTTTAAATAAATTGACATCTATACATAGATAAGGCAGATTAAGTACCCAGATCTGAGGTGTTAAGTACCCTTTGATTGCCATTCTCACAATGATCCAATGTTGACCCGGAAGTGCTAGTAAAGATACGGTCCTATCTATGGAGTTAGATAGATTTAAAAAAATGAAATTTTAAAATGTTTTTGAAAAAGAAAATTGGATATCCAGCCCAGAAGGAATAAAACAAAAAAGATATTTGGTTGGTTGGTTTTTTACCGAAATGTCAAACCGTGGAGTTATTGATGACCGAAGGACAGTTTTATTCATTCATGTTGGGATATTCAATTCTTTTTCCACTTACTTTTCAATAAGAATGAATAGAACAATATTTCTTTAAATTAAATAACCAGCAAAGTTGGGACCACACCCGTAAAATCCAACCACCAACTGACATGATCCCCGAGCAAAAATTAACCGAAAATTGAATTCGCTGTTTTGATCCTCCATCCAATTTGCACAGTTATTTGCACACATCCATCGGCTACAAATGCACGCCGGTGTCTTCCGGGGTAAGAGAAAGAAGGCCCGGCTCAAGAAAATCAAATATCTGAGTTTTATTGATTATTCCTAAAGCCATATAATCTATAATACAACAAGGTGCTGCTGCAAGATTAATTCAGTTCGTCAATTAGAAAAGATTCAATACCCAAAATATTGATCCAGCAAATCAATAATAATGAATACTAATAAGACTACCCATACCTAAAAAAGGATTATTGCTTTCTTTCGTCCTATGAAACTTGGCACTTGGTTTCTTTACTAGATCACCGAAGATAAGCAAGCGACGAGGCCGGTTCAATTAACTTAATGGTGACCACATAAGCAACTACATTACTTTTAGGCAATCGGAATCCTTTATTTATATGTATACTTAATAGCCTATTGCCAAATAGTTCATATGTAAAAACTATTAAAATTATTGATTAACGAAAACATACCTCTCTATTCAGATTCATTCACTCACTCTTTTTCAATTTCGTCTTATTTCATTCATTCCATTGAAAGAAATAAGCGTTTCCGCCCTCTTGCCTCTCTCTTTACCAACACTTTCTTTCAGTGTCTCATAATATTTCTCATGCGTAGCATGTCCTTTTTCTCCCCTTTCTTCACAATAAAAACGATTTATTTATCTGAGGTGGCCACCCCCATTCCCCTACCTACCCCTGCCCAACTCCCCAATTCCAAAGCTTCTGCTGATCGAAGGTACTAAATCAGGACACGTTGTGGGTAGGTACTAGCGAATTAATATATAGATTTTACAAGTCAGTTTATTTCTATTGTTTGCATTTTTCGTATATGTCTTTATCTTATTTATTTATACACAACGTTTCGGCCGATGTGCCTTCCGGCCTTCTTTAGGTGTTTTTTGTCGAACTCGGGAACCTTGATGTCGTGATCTGGAGCCTTCACGGAACTTCGAACCGAACCCTTTATTCAATCACCGGGGGTAGAATGTTCTCATTTCGTTAACCATTACAACATGTCGACGAATACAAATTATAAAGCCTAATCTCAAAAGTTCGGACAATCGGACAATCTCATATATTGCTGGCTATAATTTACCATATGTTCTGAAGAAGAAGATATAGAAAACAACTGAATACAAAGCTAATTGAGAACTCAACATTCAGAAAACGTAAAGAAAAATAGATATACGATTTTAAAGATAGCTTCTAAAATAAGACTAGGACAAAAATAAAAATAAAAATGGAGGGTTATTGAAAAGAATTAAATTAAGCAAAACGAAGAAAGAAAAAAACTAGAAGAATAAATAAGGGAGAGAAATAAATTTCGGAAAATGAAAGAATTCATTGAAAGAATAAATGATATTGGAAAATATGATATTAAACATTACAAGTAAAGAAATAAAGTGTTTATTTTTAGAATATGGTGAATATAGTCTTTAGAGAAATAAAGAATAATTAAAGAATTTATGAAAATAATAAATTATAAGGTAACAGGTTAAACATCTGCTATATATTACTACTTATGTTCCTAAATTGTTCGACCGTTGTCATCTTGCAACACCCTCCGATTAAAAATGTCTGTCCAAGATGAAATGCAAAAATGTAAATCCTGATATCTGGTGTCGCTTATCCACCGAAATCTTATTTCTTATGAATGTGTCACCTCAGCTAAATAATAGATCATTCCGTTTTTATTATAAAGAAAGTTCTTAGATGCCTGTTTGATCAACTGTCAAACTATTAAAAATGATTTCCCAGGTTGGGTCATTAGTATGCTCTGATACACGGAACAACTGAGGAAGACCGGAGGATACAGCGGTGGAAACCTTGTGTTTATACACAATAGATATAAGGACAATAGTCCGAAAAATCAACATTATTCACATTAAACTTCATTCCAAAAATACGAACAAATGGTGAAGAGCACTATAATTTAATTAAGATAAAAAAGAAAAAAAAATGTGAATATAGACAGGAAAATTGAAATAAAACTTATTTGTCATTGTAAACCAAGAATGAATGAAAATCAGACAAGAAAGATGTTGGATTATTTCTGGGTATATACATTTACCAAGCCCTCCACACGAGCAGGATGCGACACAAGGTCAATTTCTTAAGCGGAGTTTAACAGGTTTGAATTCAGAGTTTTTCTTCTCCTAGACTGGTTACTTAGCCATGGTTAAAGGGTCCAGTCTGCCCTGCTATTTACCCATAGCTGGAGGGAGAGTAGGATTCATACCTTTCCCAAGGGTATTAGCTCTAAGTGAAATGTAATTAACACGTCCAGGATTTGAACTTGGGGCGACGACTCCATTTCCCATGACTTTAACCATTGCACCACGCACTTCCATTATTTCTGGGTATAAGGTGTTCTGAAGATCGCAACTTGAATTTATAAACTCTTCCAAAACAACGTTGCCTGAATCGGCCAACCGAAACGCTCAAACATATACTTGATTTACTTTTTAAAGGCGTTGATAAATTGTCGCCCAATTGCACGCCGGATGTAAAGATGAAATGACGAGGATTTTGCAATTCTTTAACACGGATCTGCTCACACGGATTAAAACTGATGTGACATGTTTCTACTTCAAGAAAGGATCAAACTTCATCCCACAAGGGATCTCCACTGTGAAATTGCTTTTCCCTTACAGTCCTAAAATGACAACACGAATCGTAGCAAAATTTTTCATAAAGACCAAAACAAGAATATGCTAATACATTCTTTGAAATAAGTGAAAAAGAGAAGAATTGACGGAGACGGATGTGCATGCAAAAATTCCATCAGGAATCAAAGTTCGTAACAAGAGACTTTGGAAAATATATCATGTGGTGTTGAGTTCCAACATTGTAATGATTGGATGAAGAAACTGGCGAGACTAATGAGTTGAGTGCATAAAAGAAAATGTCACTTCTTATCCTCAACGTTAGATTATGCTGGAAAAGGTGAATCGATCCAAAAAGTTTAAAATGTTAAAAACTAATGAGGAAGAACAGCTAACAAAAATCTTTCTGGTGCTGTCGCGCTGAAGCTTAAATTAAACAAGTCTTGAGACTACATAATGAACTCTTGGAACGTGCATTGGACGTGTAAATATTGATTGCATCCTGTGCCGGATATATATATATATATATATATATATATATATAATATAAAGATTTTTGAAGGCAATTTACAATGCAATATGTGTTGAAAATTATATTTATTTTAATTCTAAATATTTTCGGAAATAAAATTCCATCATCAGAGTTATTGAAATAAATATAATTTTCAATAAATATAATTGCCTTCAAAAATCTTTATATTACACATACGCACAATGCTTCAAACATACTATATAAAAAAACTTTATATATATATATATATATATATATTATATATATATAAAGTCTATATATAATATATATATATATATATAAAGTCTATATATATATATGTATATATATATATATATATATATTATAAATATATATATATATATATATATATATATATATATATATATATAATATATATATATATATATATATATACATATATATATATAAAGTTTATATATATATATATATATATGTGTGTGTGTGTGTGTGTGTGTGTGTGCTGGTACGGGACACAGCACTGCCAGGACTAGAGACCCCTAAGATATAAGAACGGAGGAGTGTTCTTTGATTTTTATTAGGTAATGGGGTTTTAGAGCGCTATATCATCAACCTCATCATTTACTGTATTCTGCCGTTGTAGTAGTTTGTATTATATATATAGTATTAATCCCAATGAGTCAGATATACCAACAAATAGTTTCGCTTACTAGTTGATCAAGGCAAGAATCTGACGTCAATTTTTTTTTCTTTTTCACTTGTTTCAAAGAATTATTAGCACATTCTTGTTTTGGACTATCTGCCAAATTGTGTTTGTTCTTTTCCTGTTGTCTGTTTCCTTTCTTGGTTTTCATTGACAAATATATTCCCAGGCAATTTCTGTAGTATATTTTTACTAACAAATTATCTATCGTTTTTTTTACCGCAAATATTTTCATCCTTGGGAGTTACATTATTTGTTTTTTTGTTTGTATGGTCTTGTTTGACATTTGTTCTTATTACTTTCTTTTTGTGTGTTTTTGCTTTTGATGTTGAGGAGTTTGTTTCAACTGTTTTTCTCTCATTGCTTTCTCGCTCTTTCCTATTTTCTCCCTCCTCCTTCTCCCACTTTTCCTATTCCGCCCCCACCACCTCTGTCTTTCTCCCTCTTTCCATTCTCTCTCTCTCTCTCTCTCTCTCTCTCTCTCTCTCTCTCTCTCTCTCTCTCTCTCTCTGTCTATATTTCTACCTTTTCTCTCTGTCCATTTTTTCTCCCTCCTCTCTCCATTTTCTCTCCCTCTTTCTGTCTTTCCCTCCTCAACCATATTTCACCCCCTCCTCTCTCTCTCTCTGTCTTTCCATATTTTACTACTCCTCTCTCTCCCCTCTTACTGCTCTTCTCTCTCTCTCTCTCTCTCTCTCTCTCTCTCTCTCTCTTTCTCCGCATTTCTCTCCCTCTACTCTCTTCTCCACATGTTCCCCCCTCCTTTCTTTCTCCCCTCCCCCTCTATCTTCACATTCCCCCCTCTCTCTCTCTTCACATTTCTCTCCCTCCCTCTCTCTCCCCTCCCTCCCCCCTCTCCCTCTCTCTCCCTCTCTCCTCTCTCTCTCTCTTTCCACATTTCTCTCCCTCCTTTGGAATGAGAGAAATCACCGTTAGAATTGCCACTATTTAAACCGTAGCAGGGGGAGGGTCATACTTTCCCCAAGGGTATTAGTCCGAAAGTGAACGTAATAGCGCGAGTGAATTTCGATATCGCTGAACGACGACAGTCTAGCACTTAACCACTACGCCACGGTGCACCTCCTTCCGGCTTAGATTAATTTTAATTCAAACAATATATGAACTTACTATACATTTTATTTTCTGGTTTTCATTCTGCGTTTTTAACAAAAGTATTTCCTTGATTGTAACCGTATTATTTGGATGAAATGACATTTTGCATTCTTCACATTTTTCGGACTGTTGTCCACATCGTTATTATTATATTCACAAAGTTTCGGCCGATGTGCCCTACGGCCTTTTTCAAGTGTTACTTGTTGAATTCAGAAAGCTACCAGACGAACCCGGCAGCCTTCACGAAACTTCGAACCGAACCATTTATTGAACATTTTGAGATAGATTGTTTTCATTTGGTTAAGTTATGGAAATATTCGATGTTATTTTCACCTGTTGTCAGAATTGAACTTGCTATCTCTAGATAATTGTCACGTAGAACTCTATTAAAATCAACACTTATATCAGTTACGTCAGGAAGCGCGTGGTGTAATGGTTAAAGTCATGGGAAATGGACTCGTCACCCCGAGTTCAAATCATGGACGTTCTAATTGCATTTCACTTTGCGCTAATACCGCTGGGAAAGTTATGAATCTTACTTTCACTCCAGCTATGGATAAATAGTAGGGCAGACTGGGCTCTTTAACCTTGGTTAGGTGACCGGTCTAGGAGAAGGAAAACTCTGAATTCAAACCTGTTGAACTCCGCTTAAGAAATTGACCTTGTGTCACATCCTGCTCGTGCGGAGGGGTTGGTAGATATATATATCAGTTGCGTCATATGTCCAACTGTACAGTTCGAAGAGCATTTGTCGAATCTATTAAACTAATGTTCTTTGCACCTAGAAAATATTTCGCAGTATGAGAAAGGTTAGAAAAATATACAAAATAAATATAAACTACCAGTATGATAATTTACTTATTATAACGTTTCATGTTTACTTAAGAGCTATTATTAAATAGTTCAACTTGTAAAATTATACATAAGTATAAACTTGTTGTCACTCAGACTCCAGTAAAAAAAGAAATCCGTTTACGCGGGTGTAAAAAAACTCGCAAGGATAATAACTAGCAGGACCTGTGGATATACCACAGTATGATAATTTAATTATTACGTGTCTAGTTTACTTAAAAGCAATCGCTAAGTAGTTCAATATGTAAAAGTATTATAATCTTGATTTAACTTCTCTCTTCTCTCTCTCTCTCTCTCTCTCTCTCTCTCTCTCTCTCTCTCTCTCTCCACTTTGTTTTTCTTTCCTTCCTTCTTTCCATCTTTTCATTAGGTTAGATTGAAACAGATTAACGTTATCACTTCCACGCGCTCACTACCTCTCTCTATTGTGCCCATACTCTTTCTTTTTTTCTCATATTTTTCTATGTAGCAGGTGTTTTCTTCCCTTCCTTTCTTTATAACAAACACGGAATCGTCAATTATTTAGCTGAGGTGACGACACTCATAAGAAATAATATATATATTTACCAACCACTTCGCACGAGCAGGATGTGACACAAGGTCAATTTCTTAAGCGGAGTTCAACAGGTTTTGAATTCAGTTTTCCTTCTCCTAGACCGGTTGCATAACCAAGGTTAAAGAGCCCAGCCTGCACTACTATTTACCCATAGCTGGAGGGAGAGTAGGATTCATACCTTTCCCAGCGGTATTAGCGTTAAGTGAAAAGCAACGTCCAGGATTTGAACTCGGGGCGTCGAGTCGATTTCCCATGACTTTAACCATTACAGCACGCGCTTCCTGCATAAGAAATAATATAAGCAATGCCAGATACTCGGGATTTACATTTCAGCATTTCATCTTGGACGATTTGGACGGTCTTATTTTTAACCTAATGTGGGGTGGGGGGTGCGAGGTGAAAGATTATAACGGACGTACAATTAAGGAACACGAGTATTGATATACAAATTCTAGGTAAAAAGAGCAAAACAAATTAGGGCCGTAACAAATAATAAAAATAACTGTTGCTTTGATAAAATGATAACAATTCAGGCGACGGATAACAAATAAATAAATGATATTACTTTATTTTTTATGCTTATAAATATTATGAAAATGCTGGTAAAATAAGCACCATTATTAATCTTCCTGATTTTCATATTTTTTCAAGTTAATAACGTCGATCCAAGGGGGCTAGTTCCGATCATCCGGTTGGTCATATCAAACTCTAGCACCCATATGATTGTCTCAACACCATTGCCCTTATGGCAAACTCCAAACCCTTTTTATCATATATGTACTAGAAAGCTGTGGATGAGGGTCTCATTGTTTTATTATTATTAATCAGTTTTCATTATTCGTTGGTATTTAATTTTTTTTTTACAGTCACAATTGTTGGTTGGTTGGTTGGTTGGTTGGTTGGTTGGATTTTACATAATATCAACACTTTTTGTGTTATTTCGTGACGAAGACAATTTCTTTTATTCATTTTTGTTGGGTATTCATTTTTTTAAAATTCAAAAATTCAAAAATCTTAAAACGATGTGGAATTAGATAAATGTTTTTTTTTTTGTTTTTTTTTTAATATTCTTTTTTTGAAAACCGATAATAATTTTAAAAGCTGTCTGTAATCACATAATTATTTCTCATTCTTTGTATTTCCTTAATACTTTTATAATTTTCTTAATAATAGAATAAGTGATTCCTCATAATTATTGTTTGTATTTTTTAATTGAATCAATTGTTAATTTCTTTTTGTGAATTTATTCAATAATGAATGTAATTATTTTTTAAGCTTGATTATTTTCAAAGAACCTTTGTTTATATATATATATATATATATATATATATATATATATATTAATGATCGAGATTCGGTCTCTATTAATCTGTAAACGAAACTACGTCACTGCCTACGTCACAG
Source organism: Doryteuthis pealeii (assembly GCA_023376005.1). Taxonomy (NCBI): domain Eukaryota; kingdom Metazoa; phylum Mollusca; class Cephalopoda; order Myopsida; family Loliginidae; genus Doryteuthis; species Doryteuthis pealeii. Next base: position 124,408,130 of record CM042145.1, read on the forward strand.
TCGTCATATCATATAAAAAATACACACAAAATTTAAGCATGCAACCTTAGATGGTTCGCACTGTTTGTTAAAACAGGTTTTAATAAATGCATACCGGGTATTATATATTTATATATAGTTTGTTTTATTCTAGTATATATTTAAAGTTGTCAGAACTAAGTTTCCATTTCAAATTATTTTTTTTTTTACACCTTTAATGAATTTGATTTTATTTACTTAATACAAACTCTCTGACACTGAATTTTTAACTCCCACATCCTCAGACAATGTCTTTCAATAATTAATTTTTACACCGCCCAGAAGGTGTTCTGTTTTTTGCTAGTATATATAAAACCAAAAAAGTTTTTATATATACTAGCAAAAAACAGATGAAGATATTAATTTAGCACGATTAAATAGATTTTCATAAAAGCAATTTTATATCTATGATGGCATTCACCTCAATAATTTAAGATACATGAATTTATCCTAGTAATCTTTTATACAGAAAGGTGTAAAAATTTTCATTGGTTGCAAATTCTATTAGTAGTGGGTTGTTTAAACTTTGTTCATAGCTTGAAGGATGTTTAATTTTTTTAAATTTTATTGTCAGTATGAAGTATTTTTGTATTATTAACTAAAATATTTCTATATTTTGTGGACAATCCACTATTGACAGCATAAGCAACCAATGAAAATGTTCACACTTCTGTGAATGAAAAAACTTACTAGTATAAATTCATGTATTCTAAATTCTAAAAATGAACGCCCTGATAGATAATCTCTTCATCTAATAGAATATATTATGATGAAAAAAAAAACATGAAACAAAGCGATATATATATATATATATATATATATATATATATATATATATATATATATATATATATATATAAAGCTGTTGTCTTTCAGATGTTTTCATTTTTTGAATTGTCATAAAAAAATTTTTTTGGATGGAAAATATTCGTATTTAAATCACACAAAATATTTTGAAATGCAGCATTCCTTCTAGCTGAAAATCTTCCCGAAATCGTAAAATGAAAAATGCATTAAAAATAGATCATAATTTTACTCTCATTTTTATTTATACAATCGTTAGTAGAAATATATTTTTCTGTTCCTTATTTCATTTATTATTTGATTTTTTTTTGTTTATTTATGGCCTGTTTAGTTCAGTCGGTAGAGCATCCAGCTCCGACCCACGAGGTTCTCGGTTCTATACGTACTCCTCGCAAACTCAAAACATGGGTTTCATGGTTTGGATCTGTGCGGTAAAGTTGGGAGCTGATGGGAATTATTGGGTTACACCTCTGACGCAAAAACAATCTCCCTGGTCTAGCACTAGGGATAGGCTCCCTCGCTGTCTGGCTGTTACCGACAACAGGCCACTCCGGCTACTTTACTTTGTTTCGTTCATTTAGCACCAAGACGAAATTTTATTTTGATGTTGATTTACCAGTCAGTAAAAATAAAAGCAACTAATTGATTAACTAATGAAGGCATACTATTTCTAGACCGCCCTGTCGGCTGGGGCGTTAGAATGCACCAACTGCACTCTGCATAGGGGTAAGACTCCCCCAATGGGACCACCTGTTGGCCGTGGGTGGCGACCCGTGATGCTTAAGGATAGAGCCCAGGTGGATGAGCAGTTCATGACATGCAATACTCCACTTTGGCCCTATCTTGGGCTAGACGGGCGGTCGGAGAGGCCCCCTCCGATCAATCGGCTAGTCACGTCAAGCCCTAGCACCTATATGATTTTCCCAGCCCTATTGCCCTTATGGCAAGCCCCAACCCCTTTTTATCATATGGGTGCTAGAAAGCGGTGGCTGCGGGTCTACATGTCTTGGGAATGACGTTAAACTCTATCAGATGGTGAGGTTCCAGTTTTGGAGGTTTGGGGAATGTAGAGAACCACTTCATCACCATTGCTCCCTGGTCCACTCTGACCCGGAGTGGTAGTACCTGTTAGGGTCCCATCTATGGGTTAAATAGAAAAACGTATTTATTAAAAAAATTGTATTATCCTTTAAGAATTGATTTATTTCAAAATGTTATCGGCATTAAATGACCCACTGAGGTTGATATGCCGTAAAACAAAACAAACCAAACCAAACTATTTCTAGAAAATATTTCTTCGCATACTGTAGCTCTTCTCGTCTTTTATATATTATAATGAACATATAATATTTCTAGAAAACATATTTTTATTATAATGTAATATATGATATTATTCCACTACCCCGTAGCCCTTCTTGTGTTTTGTAAAGTTAACAATAACATTGTTTTATTCAAAGGAAGAAAAACCTGCCAACTCCAGTTCGAAATTCTACAACGGATCTTTGAAATCATCATATATTGTAATGAACAGCGTGAGTTTCTTTGTTTCTATCTCGACATATATATATATATATATATATATATATATATATATATATATATATATATATATATATATAGTTTTTTTTGTCTGATAGTGAGGAAAATTCCATGTGTAGTTTAACCGTAATGATGCAGGTAAACCGTAGCGAGAGCTATATAACTAACAAACCCTCTCCCAGTCCCTCTCACCTCATTCAAATTTTCTAGCCCCGCCGCTTCTGCCCTTCTAAACTAAGATACCCCTACCAAATTACTCATGCCTGAAGATGCTGCAGTAATGCAGTTGAAATAAATTACTGCAATGAAGCAGATTTTTTTCCTTTATTTATTGAAAAAAAAAATATATATATATATTATATATATATATATATATATTGTGTGTGTGTGTGTGTGTGTGTGTGTGTGTGAGTGTATGATTGTTTAACTTTGTGTATTAACAGTTTGGTAAGACACATTTGATTTTAGTTGGTACGTTAGCTGATTGCCTATTTTGTTCAATTGGCATGATGCTTAAGGGGGGAATCCTAGTGGCTTAGCAGTCGACGACATACAATAACCCACCTCAGCCCTTACGTAGGCTAGACGGGTGGTCGGAGATGCCTCCTCCGATCAATCGGCTGGTCACGTCAAGCTTTAGCACCTATATGATTGTCAATACTCTATTGCCCTTATGGTAAACCCCCAACCCCTTTCATCAAATATGGGCTAGGAGGCGGTGGCTGAAGGTCTTTGTATTTTGAGTATGACGTTAAACTGAATTTCGTGGTGAAGTTCCAATTCTGGAACTCCTGCGAGTGTGGAGTACCCCTTCTTCGCCATTACTCCAGGCCTACTCTAACCCGGACTGACAGTACAAGTCAGGGTCCCATCTATGAGCAAAATAGATTAAAATGAATCATAAAAATGTGTTTAAAAAAAGTATGAAAGAAAAATTGAATACCCAACAAATGTATAAAATAAACCCGTCTTCAGCATAAAATAACCCATTCAGTTGACATGCTGTAAAATCAACCAACCAACCAATTCAAACTCGAAAGCCTTCACCGTTCATTTGCATAGTTAAACCCAAATATTGATTAATCTGTCTGCTTAAATAGACACAAAAAACTTTATCTTGCAAAGCACAAGTTTATTGATCTCGTCGGATATATTAGCACTTTGAGTTGATAAAAAAAAAATAACTCAGTTAGTGCTGTACTGTCTACAAAAGCAAATAAAACAGTAAATTCTCAAAAGTGCAGGAATAAGTTGCCCTAAAGCCGTCTTCCTTTAGATCAGGGGTAATCAAACTACGGCCCCTGTGCCGGATCTGGCCCTTGAAGGCATTTATCAGGTCCGCCAACGGTACTTAAATTTGTTTCTTAAAATGTACGGAACGCGAGACAGTTTGAATTGAATGATTTGCAGGCAAATAGCTTTCTGAAAGAGAAATACAAAGAAGAAAAACTTGTTGAATTTTACCGCTATTTATCTGAAGTTGAGTTTCTGAAACTGAAGAACTTTACTGCTGGTATGACACAACTTATGTATGCGAGCAAACCTTTTCTAAATTGAAATATCTGAAACTAACCCATCGAACGAAATTGACTGATAAACATTTTAAAGTAATTCTTTTGACTGGACGTAGCAATTCCAAACTAAACATTGACGATATCTTGAAAGACAAACTTCAGTTTCACAAATCTCACTAAACATTTCTGCTAATGTTGCGTTCTTTGATAATGTTGTGAAAATATGTATGTTGGTTGAATTTTTTGGTACATCTTACGACACCCATCCATGAATATAACATGGAAAGAGAAATTTTGTTTTACATCTTTTTCTCAAAGCTTTCGTTTTGACTAACAATATTGAACACAATAATGTGGCACGCTCTCGTTATTTTTTTCCAATTATCCGGCCCACCGTGTAACAAGTTTGGTGATCCCTACTTTAGATTGTGGTCACATGATAATTCAGCCCCTTAAATTTTTCCACTTTCTCTGTGTCCTTGAAAAGGATTGAACCTATATTTCTGTCCTTGCTCGTGGAGCGAAAAGAACATGTTTCTCAGTTCTGTTCGTAGTACAGAATGGAGTGAATAAGTCTCCTACTTCGGTATAGCATTTTTATTGTACCTCACCATGAAAACCATTGAAGAGTATTTTCTCACCATTTCTTATACTTGTTCTTACATTTTTCTCATGGAACATTATGTACCGTTTACCAGTTGGGGACATATGTCATGTTGATATGTTGATGCAAACATTCGTATGTGCATTGTTCATGTGAATTAGTTGTTTGTCTTTCCTTACCGAATGTTCAGTGTTAGTGTATCCATGGACGCACTAATGCATTATGAGGACTTGGAATTGGTTATAAACTGATACCCAGTCTACCTGAAATATTGGCCTTACAGTATATTGTAAAATAGAGCTCACTCTGAAATAGTAAGCTTACAGTGTATCGTAAAATAGAGCTCACTCTGAAATAGTAAGCTTACAGTGTATCGTAAAATAGAGCTCACTCTGAAATAGTAAGCTTACAGTGTATCGTAAAATAGAGCTCACTCTGAAATAGTAACTTACAGTGTATCGTAAAATAGAGCTCACTCTGAAATATTGACCTTACAGTACATCGTAAAATAGATCTCACTCTGAATATTGACCTTACATCGTAAAATAGAGCTCACTCTATATGACCTTACAATATATCGTAAAATAGAGCTCACTCTGAAATATTGACCTTACAGTATATCGTAAAATAGATCTCACTCTGAAATATTGACCTTACAGTATATCGTAAAATAGAGCTCACTCTGAAATATTAAGCTTACAGTGTATAAAAAATAGTTTGGTCTGAAATATTGACCTTACAGTATATCGTAAAATAGAGCTCACTCTGAAATATTGACCTTGCAGTATATCGTAAAATAGAGCTCACTCTGAAATATTGACTTTACAGTATATCGTAAAATAGAGCTCACTCTTAAATATTAAGCTTGCAGTATATCGTAAAATAGAGCTCACTCTGAAATATTCAGCTTACAGTGTATAAAAAATAGAGCTTGGTCTGAAATATTGGGTTAACAGTGCATAGTAAAATCAGGCTCATAATATATAGTAAAATAGCGCTCACTGAAATATTGGTCTAACAGTGTAGTGTATAATAGTGCTCAACCTAAAATATGGGGCTTACCGTCTATTCTGAAATAGAGTTCACTCTGATATATTAAGTTGACAGTTTAACCCAAATATTGATTAATCTGTTTGCTTAAATAGAGACACAAAGAAAAAAACCTTTATTCTTGCAAAAAACACGTTTATTATTCTCGTCGGATATATTAGCACTTTAAGTTGATCAAAAACAATTCAGTGATGTCTGGTCTAGAGAGTCTTAGCAAATGAAACAATAAATTCCCAATGAGCCGGAATAAAGTGTTTTTATTATGACGTATGTATCTGTATTGTCTTCATTTCATCGCTAGCTCATGAAACCGAGACTTATTCACTATCTCATCTGAACATTAAAACGACAGATATATTCATATCTTTGTTCTGCTATAATGACAAGCAAAAATATACAGCTGGAGGGTGCATATATTTAAATTTTAATGTAAGAAAATATCATTAAATTAGAAAGGCTAATGAAACTAAATAAGAATGCAGATGAAAAGATATGAAACAGGGGGGTTGTATAATCGAAAAATAGAACTGAAACTTCCATTATTCTCGTCTTTCATTGCTAAATCTTTATTTAACTATTTAATTGAAATAGGAAATAAAGAATCAAATTAATTATTTCTTGTTAATGGATTTCTTTTAAGATTTAACCCCTAGATGTTTGCTCATATTCATTAAGATAAAACCAAACAATTAGAAATCAATAATACCAATGCATATAATCATTAAAACCAATTTTTTATTACACTGTAAACCACTATTTTGTTATATATATATAATATATATATATATATATATATATATATATGTGTGTGTGTGTGTGTGTGTGTGTGTGTGTGTATTTGGGCAGCATTTTTTCATTTCTGCATGTTGAATTAAACAACAGACACATCTCCTGTTTAACAATTTTATTTGTGATTTTTTTCAAGTTTTCTGGCCAACTTTTTAATATTTGGGTGGAATTCGTGGATTAGTCCACCAAAAATTATGTACAAAGAAAAAATAAACAATAACTCCAAATACTATAAGCTTTATACATAAAACAATATAAACCATTCTTAAACAAAATTAATTTCCAATGCAGTACTCACATTTTAAATTGCTTATAGCACATTTCCCATCAATTTTTCTCCTTTCAGCCACCACATCAATTAATATAATTTGAAAAACTGGAACACATCACCCCTGATGATGGCACTTTGAAGTGCCGAAAGTACTCGGGACATGAACATTGGTGGACTAATCCACGAAATCCACCCAAATAAAAAAGTTGGCCAGAAAACTTGAAAAAATCGCAAATAAAATTGTTAAACAGGAGATGTGTCTGTTGTTTAATTCAACATGCATATATATATATATATATATATATATATATAATATATATATATATATATATATATATGATAAGTTGTAAACACGGTGTGTTTGGATATGGCTTTTAATTGCATGTTATTAGTATGTAGAGATGGTTAACAGTATTAATAATGTAAAACAATTTAATTAATAATTGAGGTTAAAAAACCCAAATCATGGAGAATGTGACGTAAATAACTAAGGGAATTGTGGCCTACATATTAATATAGGTTACAGACAGAAAACACACAATTTCCATTATAATAAGATAAACACAAGTATCAAGAATAAACAGAAACTCTATAATAGAACTAGAAGCGGCTACCCAGCAACGCCTGGGTAGAGGAGGAAACCCTGGTGGATTGATTTGCTTACTTTTGAGATTTACAAATGCTGAGCTTTATACATTTTTAAGTAAAATTTCTAGGCATATTTTGAATTTTAAATATCTTCAAATATAAATCAAATGTTCGTAATTTTTACACGAAAAGCAACAAACGGTGATATTTAATGTATATATATTTAGCTTGTCGCTTATTGCTTTATTTTTGTAGTTTAATCCGGACATACATGCGTACTAACTGCCATGTATATTATATATATATATATAATATATATGTGTGTGTGTGTGTGTGTGTGTGTGTGTGTGTGTGTGTGTGTGTGTGTGTGTGTGTGAATTTGATATATTGAAAAAAAACAAATGATGTTTACAAATGCATGGGATCATCAGGAGAGAATGTGCACCGTTTCGGGGCCTTCCTCTCAATGGTTTTAAAAAGCACATCCCCCCCCCCCTCGTTGATGTGAGGTCCTCCGAAACTGATGATCCCATGCATTTGTAAACATCATTTGTTTTTTTTTTTTGAATATATCAAATTCACACTGTCGGATTAATTTCCTTTTATTTCACATACTTATTATATATATATATATATATATATATATATATATATATATATATATATATATATATATATATATATATAAGCGACATCTCAACCATCGATGGCAAACTCCTAAACTCTGTAGAACAATTTAGATACTTAGGCAGTAACATCTCCTCCACAGAAAACGACGTTAATCCACGTATAGGAAAAGCATAGGCCGCTATAAATAAATTTTCGATCATATGGAAATCTAATCTCACAGACAAGTTAAAGAGACAGTTCTTCCAGGCCGTTGTCGTGTCAGTACAGCTGTATGGCTGCACCACCTGGACCCTAACTAAGCGACTGGAGAATAAACTAGATGGGAGCTGCACAAGAATGCTGCGGGTGATCCTGAACAAGTCGTGGAAACAATACCCTACGAGAAAACAGCTGTACGGTCACATGCCACATATCACCCAAACCATCCGAGTAAGACGGACAAGACACGCGGGACACTGTTGGAGAAGTAAGGACGAACTCATAAGCGACGTCCTCCAGTGAAAGCCAGCACATGGACACGCCAGTGTGGGCCGACCAGTAAAGACGTACATTGATCAGCTCTATGCGGATACAGGATGCTGCATAGAGGACCTCCCGAGAATGCTGAGCGATAGGGACAGATGGAGAGAGATTGTCATGGATATCTGCGCTGACAGCGCGACATGATGATAATGATATATATATATAATGTGTGTGTGTGTATAGCTCACATTGCTTACTAAATTCCTCATTATACGATATATCGTTCATATCACTTACAATATTGGTCATTATATAATCATGTGTCGCTCACATATCTTACAGAAATGGTCATATACAATTACATCACTCATATTGTTTACAAAATTGATCATTATATGTCGCTCATATTAATTCGAGAATTGATCATTATACAATTATATGTTGCTCATATAACTTTACTCTATAATTATGTCTCTCATATCACTTGTAAAGTGAAATTGTAAAATCATTGTATATGTGTTGCTATATTATACGTATCTATATTATCAGATTTTAATTTGTATAAGTTTCTATATAACCATGACGAAGGATAGTCTCGAAGATCCGTTAATGCTGAATAACGAGTTCGATCCTCGCTTTATACCCATAACTGTGGCGAACTGGTTGAGTTAATAATTATATCACCATGCCCAGAATACCTGGCACATCGTAGGGCAATTATTATAAGAATAACGTTAAAATGCACTAAATTCCAGATAATACAGCAATATTCAATCTAAATGAAATCTATTAATAATGGAGATTTGCTTCCGGTTTTTGTCTGTAACAAAAATTACGTCACTGCTTACGTCACATTACCCAACACATAAGCCAAATTCATAACAAAATAAATATACTCAAAATGTGAGCATGCAACGTTAGACAATCTTCATTGTTTCAATAAATAGATACCCGGGGTTATATATTTATATATGGATTGTTTCATTCTAATATTATATTTAAAGTTATCGGAACTGTTTCCATTTCAAATTGTCTTTCTTTCTTTTTTACTCCTTTAATAAATTTGACGATTTTACATACTTATGGTACACACTCTATGACATTGAATTTTCAGCTCCCGTCCCCTCAGGCAATATCATTCAAAAAGTATTTTTAAATCGCCCGGAGGGTGTCTTTTTATTTTGCTAGTATTAATAATAATCATAATTTCTCAATGTAGATATTCATGAAATACTAATTAGAGGATTCTCTCTAATTTACATTTTTCTTTATTTGAAATTATTCATAATAGTAATATGATAAAGAAATTTATAATTAGATTTCGGGCTTTATGACACACACACACACACACACACACACACACACACACACACACATATATATATATATATATATATATATATATGGGTTGGTTTAGTTGTTGGATTTTACGTCATGTCAACGCTTGTTGGGTTATTTTATGGCAAAGATGTTTTGTTCTATTCATACTTTATGGGTATTCAATTTAAAATGAAAATATTTTTCTAACCCATAAATTGGGCCCTAAAAGGTACTAACAATTGGATCACAGTGTACCTGGGAGTAATGGCGATAAAATGGTACTCGGGATTACCAGAGCTCCAAAATTGGAACTGTTTAACGTCATACCCAGAATACTACACACACACACACACAACACACACACACACACACATATATATATATATATATATATATATATATATATATATATATATATATATATATATATATTCCTGTGTGTGATTATATGGAATATTACTCAATATTCTCAACAATGAGGCAATTGATAGGTTTAACCCTAACTGTAGTCGCTGATATTCGCCAGTTTTTAATCACACTATATTTCGCACTAACTCAATATAATTTTGTTTTAAGCAACAATGCAGTATATTAATCTCTGGTTCGTAAATATACGTTATATACATATATATATATATATATATATATATATATATATATATATATGTGTGTGTGTGTGTGTGTGTGTGTGTGGTAACGACTGCTTTGGGCATGTGATAGCGTGCTGAAGATGTGCTTAACGTCACGTAGGTAATTACATTTGAATTTTTCATCTTGAAGAATTATTTATAATGAATAAGCACGTTGCGTCGTTCTGTCTATTAATCATCTTTCCTCTATTTCTTTCTGATTGGATGTGCTGATAAGATTGGAAACTGGCTAAGGACTGAAACATCGACTTTATGCATAATTCTCATTCTAAGCGAGTTATCAGACAGATTAAAAATGAAAAAAATATAATAATAAAACGTCAAAGAAGGAAACAAGAGGAAGTTATTGATTTTAGATAGATAGGTAGACATGATGAATAAATATGAATCGATTGAAAAGTATAATATTCGGTACTTGTCTATCACAGTCGACACGTACGTAGATCCCGTTGGATGCAGTTAAACACAAGCCACCTGGTCCTTTCGACAAGGGTTGTACGATGAAGTGTTTGTTGGTTGGTTGGTTGGGTTTTACAGCATATCAACCCATTTGGGCCTTTGATGCTGAATATGTTATTGTTTTATTCATTCTTGATGGGTAATCAATTTTTTAAAACTCAAATTTGTTATCACATTTTTTAACCACATGTTTTTCTATTAAACCTATAGATGGTACCCTAACAGGTATTACCACTCGGGTTCAGAGTTGATCTGGGGGTAATGCTGATCATGGGGTACTCCACATTGCCCAGTGCTCCAGAATTAGAACTTCACAATCAGATTGTTTAACGTCATACAAAAAACATTAAGACCCTCATCCATCGCCTTCTAGCACATATATGATAAAAAGCGTTGGGTGTTGCCAGAAGGGCAATAGTCGGGACAATTCTATAGGTACTATGACTTGTCATGACCAGCCGATTGATAAAAGGGACCTATACGACCGCCTGTCTAGTCTAAGTAAGGCCAAATTTGCATGTCAGGACTGCTCGGCCGCCAGCCAGGGTCTCATCCTTAAGCATCACGGGTAGCCACACACGGCCAACAGGTGGCCATATTTAGAACGTCTGACTCCTCGGTAAAATTTCAGTCGGTATA
>CM042145.1:124424466-124434169 GCA_023376005.1 Doryteuthis pealeii
ACACACACACTCAAAAAGTAAAAGCACAACAATTCTTTAGAACAAAAAATAAATTACAAACACAAAGACATGACATATCAAATGAACATCTGATTAACTACAACAGAGGAACACTAATATAAACAACCTTAAAACTACGAAGACTCTTAATTTATAAGTTTATTACCCAGACACCCAGGAACAAAAACACCTGCTAAAATCTTTAAAATGAAATTGCTCTATACTCCATTCCCACCGAACAAGAAGGGAGGAGTTAGATACTTTTATATATATATATATATATATATATATATATATATATATATATATATATATATATATATGCATCTACAAATTCATATGATTAATCAATGCCTGACGAAGATATCAGAAGATCTGAAACACGTGTCGCAAACGTAAGATAAAAAAATATTTTTAAAAAACATTTAAAAACATAATCCATTTTGCGGACCTTCTTTTTTTATAATATATATATATATATATATTCGTCTGAGTATTCTAGCTGATTTCAACAATGCTGTTGTCTGGATGCTCTCAATTTTTCATCTGATTTTCAGTTGCTTTAGTCTGTTTTCTAAATATTTTTGGACCGTTCCAAGTGCACCAACTACAATCGGTACCACTTTTATCTTCATATTCCACTGTTCTCAACCCATTGAGGTTGATATGCCGTAAAACAAACCAAATTAAATCTGATGTATATTTACCAACCTCAATGAGCGGATGGGAATTCTGAGATTTCCTTCTCCTATACTGGTCACCTAGCTACGTTTAAAGAGCCGAGTCTATCCTACTATTTATCCATAGTTAGAGAGAGAGAGAGAGAGAGAGAGAGAGAGAGAGAGAGAGAGAGAGAGTTGTTAGATGCATACTTTTCCCAAGGGTATTAGTCCTATGTCAAATGCAAATAGCTTCATTCAGGATTTGCACTGAGGTCAACGAGTCCATTTCATACGACTTTAACCCTTACACCACGCGTCTCCACTTGAAACTATATATGTCATTGAGAAAAAAACTGACGTCCTGTATTAAAATACCTATCGAGTTTTGACTGTTTCCTGATACGATTTTATATAATTGTTTGGTTGTTTTGTTTCATGGCATATCAACCTTTTCGGGTCATTTACTGCCAAATCAAGTCATTTATGATAAACGAAGGACTCAGGTTGCATACAACACCTTCTGTTGCTTAAGTGTTCACCAAATGAAGTATCAAATAGGCTCCTTGCTGCTTAACTTCGGTGATGTAGACGGAACCGTTGCTTTCAGCGTTTGTACAGAATTTCATATGATGGGGTAGTTGCTTTCTATCCATAGATATATAAACGGCAGTTGGTGTCTGTGTATGTACGCATGTATGTATGTATGTATTTCCGGATGAAACTATGAAAATAAAACAATTAATGACAATATACACTTTAAATATAACCACTTGCTTTTTGTTATTAAATCATGAAGATTTGATTTACATTCAAAATATTTAAAAATTGAAATATACATAGAAATAACATTGACACTCTCCTTTAAAATGTTCAGCATTTATAAATCTCAAAATGTTAACAAATCAATACACGAGGAAATTTGCCCCGCTCTATCCAGTCGATGCTGGGTAGCCGCATCTCGTCTAAAATAAATGACGCTATTTCTCATACTAAAATATCTTATCTTCGTAATTCACGCTAACCTTAGATCATCATATTTTACTGAAGAACACGAAACATGGTCAAATACATTTTTGTTTCTGTATGATTTATATCATGACAGACTCGTCGAAATTACATTAAAGGTATAGGTCCATAGTGATCAGCCTGGACATTTATCCTTGTGGGTATAGAGAATAGACAATTATCATATTTCAGATGTTTACATTGTTTTGCCTACTGACATCTGAAGGTTGATACATGATGTAAACATTCATATTTTGTTATTCCTTCCTTATTATATGAACATGTGTGTTTGTACATGTGTGGGGTGGCGCATGCGTGTGTCTGTACATGTGTAGGTGGGTGCTTGCGTGTGTCTGTACATGTGTAGGTGGGTGCATGCGTGTGTCTGTACATGTGTGGGTGGGTGCATGCGTGTGTCTGTACATGGTGGGTTGCATGCGTGTGCTGTACATGGGTGGGTGGGTACATGCGTGTGTCTGTACATGGGTGGGTGGGTACATGCGTGTGTCTGTACATGGGTGGGGGGTACATGCGTGGCTGTACAGGGCGGTACATGCGTGTGTCTGTGTGTGCATGTGTTGGTGAGTGCATGAGTGTGTCTGTGTCTGTGCATGTGCATGCATGAGTGTGTTTGTACATGTGTGGGTGCGTGCATGAGTGTGTATGTGCATGAGTGTGTCTGTGCATGGGTATGTGCATGTGTGTGGATGTGTGCATGAGTGTGGGTGTGTGCATGTTTTGTCCGTACGTGTATAAATTAACAATTTCAGAGTGCGTGAAATCTGATCTTTCTCGGCTGTGGCTTTAGAATACACCGGCTGCCCCTCTGCAGATAAGTAAGACCACCAATGGGCCCAGCTATTGACTGAGGATGGCAACCCTTGATGATTAAGGACGGAATCCTGGTGTCTGAACAGTCCATTACATGCAATCCTCCAGTATATCCCTAGGCTAAACGGGTGGTCGGAAATGTCCCCACCGATCAATCGGCACCTATATAATTTTCCCAACCCTATTGCCCTTATGGCAAGTCTCCTTTTTATCATATGCGTGCTAGAAGGTGTTGGCTGAGGGTCTTAATGTCCTGAGTATTATATTAACTCTATCTGAGGGTGAAGTTTAAATTCTGGAGCTCTCAGAAATGTAGAATACTCCTTCATTAACATTACTCCCAGGTCCACTCTGACCCGGAGTGGTAGTATCTGTTAGACTTAAATAGAAAAATCAAGAATGAAAAGAAAAAAACAAGTGTTTCGGCATAAAGTCCAACCAACCAATCAATCGTCTGAATATAAATACGAATCATTAAAAACATGTTTAATTTACCATCTGATGTACAAGTATGTAACCTGAATCCAGTAAGAATGATACATTAGAGCGTGATTTTTATTGAAGGAAAATGCATTAACAATAGAATAAAGGAATTTTCTGTACAATTTACAAGGGATTAATCCATTTGGTCGGGTCTACATCTGCTGTGAGCGTCATAAATCAATCGTCCAATTTTTCGATGTTTAGGCAAATATGAAATTCTAATGTTTCGGACTGTTGTCCTCATCTTTATAATGGTATGTATAAACACAAGGTTTGGCCGATAGTGGATATAGCGTCTGAAACGTTGTGTTTATACATACCGAAATAGAGATGAGCGCAACAGTCTGAAACATTAAAAAATTTTCACACAAAGCCTCATCTGAAAAATACAAATGATATTCTACTTAGAATACACACCACTCTATTCTAAATAGAAGCATCAGCATCATCATGGATCGCAGTTGAAATGAGACCTCAAGAGGTTTGGGGTTCTCTAAGTAAGTAGATATGATTGTGTGAATATATAACTGGGTTTTAATCCGTTTATATTGTGTGAGAGTCACTGATTCCCATGAGGTTTAACTGACTGCTGGAAAATCTTTCAGTCTTCACAATCAGAATAACAAAACCCTCGTTTAGAAAAAATATATTGTTTGTCAAGAAACTTGTATTATTTTTTTGATTGGCTGTTGTATATACGGAGGGTGTGCTCAATATGGTGGATTTTGCTAAATGTCACAATCCTGCACGTTAGCCACCACGCCCCGGGGACTCCTCCTCGATATGATATCTGTTTATATATATATATATATATATTATATATATATATATATATATATATATATATGTGTGTGTGTGTGTGTGTGTGTGCATACAGACACATAATCAGATATATGTGCATACATACACACACTCGGATATATGCGCATAAGACACACACTCGGATATATGCGCATATAGACACACCCCCGGATATATGCGCATACAGACACACACTCTGATATATATATATATATATATATATATACACAAACACTCTTATATATATATATATATATATATATATTATATATATATATACAAACACTCTGATATATATATATATATATATAATATATATATATACAAACACTCTGATATATATATATATATATATATATATAATATATATATATATACAAACACTCTGGTCCCTCATAGAACACCACCAACCATCCCCCACTTTATGGTCTCCCCAAAACACATAAAGAAAACATCCCGCTACGACCCATCATCTCGGGCATAGGAAGCGCCACTCACAAAATAGCCGCGCTATATCCAAGATCCTAACCCCTCTACTAGGCACCATCAGCACCGCCCACATAATAAACTCCGCCGACCTCCTTAAAAGACTAAAAAAACACCAACATCCACAACATGAACTTAAACAGCCTTGACGTAGTTCTCTCTATATACAAACATTCCTAACAAAAAATGCCTTAATCTCCTCAACACACACCTAAGAAAAATAAATTCAAATCGACCCTACCCATCCACTCCATCATCGAAATCTCCAGACACATCACAAACATGACATTCTTCAAATTCAACAGCAAATTCTACCAACAAAAATCCGGATTACCGATGGGCAACCCCTCAGCGGCGTCCTCGCCTGCCTGTTCCTAGAATTTCTAGAATCAGGCCCCTTCAAATACAGGCTACCCGACAACTGCACATACGCTAGATACATAGATGACATTCTGATTATCCTCCCAACAAACACCAAAATAGAACACATCGCCCACAAACTGAACTCCGTAGAACCCTCCATAAAATTCACCCACGAAAAAGAGTCCAACAACTCCTTACCCTTCCTCGACACCCTACTAATCAAATCCGGAAACACACTCACCTACAAAATCCACCGCAAACCCACCAACAAGAACGACTACATACACTACTACTCCATCACAACAACAAAATCAAATCTGGCCTCATAATAGGATATATCTAAGAGCATTACGAATATGCAGCCCCCAATACTTAGATGAAGAATACAAAAACATCGAAGATTCCTTAAAACCCTAAAATACCCTAAATATTTCATCCTGAATGCCAGGAAAAAAGCACTCGATATACACACGAAAACTAAACCAAAAAACACATCCACCACCAAAACCTCCCCCAACCCTCCCCACACACGCTTAATCCTACCACCCACACTCAAAACATCCCTCTTTACAAAAACTAACAAACCTAGGAATAAAGATCATCCAGACCACCTCCCAAACAATCAAAGACCTCGTCAACTCTTCAACACGCATAGACACTCCAAATACCCCCAACACCCTTAGTGCCGGCATCTACACCATCCCCTGCGAAGACTGCAACAAATGTTACATAGGTGAAACCCAACGGGACCTCTCACAACGTCTAAGAGAACACAAAAGATCAATAAGAATACACGACAAACTAAATGCTCTAGTCACACACATGATAGAACACAACCACTCTCTCAACTTCACCCAGGCAAAACTCGTCAAATTCATACACAAAAAAAGTTTAAGACGACTATGCGAAGCTGCTCTAATACCTCATGTAAAAAATATTAACACCAGAAAAGGCTTCTTCACCTTGACAAATCAATAGCTCAATCTATAATCCACGAGAACAATCTTCCTCTCCATGATAATGGATAACAAATGAAAATCAACAAACACTACAAATCTCCCACTACAATCTCCCACATTCGCCTCTAACATAACTTAGCCACACATGAACGTTTCTCCCCCTCTAACACATTCGGCTACACACAAACACTCACTTACACCAAATTGACCTATAAACCACTGTCACCTCCCCAGCACCTCAAACAAACATCCTCTACCCCTCTACTCAACTGACCCAGCGACCCCGTCCTACCCTAAATTCCCCGCTCCTCCTTAGCTCACACCAAAAAATTTCCCTGCTCCCCTAGCTCACACCAAATTCAACTGACCCAGCGACCCCGTCCTACCCAAAATTCCCCACTCCTCCTTAGCCACACCAAAATTCCCCACTCCTCCTTATCTCACATCACTACACACTCACCCCCTTGACCTCCCCTTTACTCACATAAATCAATATACACCCACACTAATTGACCCTTCAACCACTGCCACCGCCCCAGCACTTCTAACAAACATCCTCTACCCCTCCATTTCAACTGATCCTACCCACAACTCCCCGCTCCTCCTTAGCTCACATCACTACACACTCACCCCTTGACCTCCCGACACCGCCACCACCACATGTATTTAAACGTATGCTTTGCTTCAATAAAGTCTCAGATCGGCTGAGAAAGTCTGTGCATACAGACGAAACGTACCACCCTGTGACTTGTTTTGAGTTGATCATTTCTTGACACTTTCCTTCTATCTACAGCATACACAAACACTCTGATATATATATATATATATATATATATACTATGATATATATATATATATATTATATATATACACAACACTCTGATATATTATATATATATATATATATATATATAATATATATACACAAAACATCTATATATATATATATTATATATTATATAGTATATACAAACACTCTGAATAATATATATATAATATATATTATATATATATATATATATTATATAAACAACACTCTGATATATATATATATATACAAACACTCAGATATACTATGCATACAGACACACTCACACATATATCAATTTATGCATACACACACAAGCATGCACATTATATGCATACTAACACAACACTCACATATCGATATATATACATACACTCTCGAGCACACACATTTATATGCATAGAGACACACACAAGCATGTATATTGTGAACAAACACTACCCCACAAACACACACACACATATATTTATAGAGAGAGAGACACACACACATACATTTTATATGAACACACCACACACACACACACATATATATATATATATAATATATATATATATATACACATATATATATATATATATACTAATATGCATGCAAGCACACATACATGCACACATACAGATGTATATATGGTGTGTGTGTGTGGTGTAGATAGACGAGCGGACTGATTAATAAGATAATTAATAGTGTCAACAAGAGAGTCATTGTGATTTCTATGTTAGTTGTTTACAAGATTTCCTTAGCAAGTGTTTGCTAAAAGAAATTCACACTAGTGAAACGTAAACCAGAAACGGAAAAAAGTAGAAAAAAAAGAAGAAAAAAAACATCCTGAAAGAACAATAATGCATTATTATAGAGAAAAAAAGCGGAAGACGTAATGGCGGCTCTAACAGAATCATCAACGTTTCTTTTTTTTTTTTTTTTTTAAATTTATTTTTACATTTCAATTAATAATAGCAACAACAAAACAACAATGATATTAATAACACCCACAAACATCAATAATAATAATAACAACATCAAGAACAATAATAATAACTACAACTATATGTAATAATAATGGATAACAGCATCAAGAACAATAATAATAACAACACAAATAGTAATAATAAAAATGATAACAGAATCAAGAACAATAATAATAGCGACAACAATGTATAAGTATAATATAATAATGAATAATAATAATAATAATAATAATAATAATAATATAATAGCCACAAGGGTTTGGAAGAAGAACAATAATAATAGCAACAACTATAGTAAAATAATGATAATTTGATACAGCACAAGAACAATAATCATAGAACAACAACAACAAATAATAATAATAATAATAATAATAATAATAATAATAATAATAATAATAGCCCACAAGGGGTTGAGAAAAGGGTTAGAAAGAAGAACAATAATAATAGCAACAACAACAAACAAAACAATAATAATAATAATAATAATAATAATAATAATAATAATAAATTAAAACGATAACAGCACCAAGAACAATAATAATATCAAAAATAATAATAATAATAATAATAATAATAATAATAATAATAATAATAATAATAATAGCCACGAGGGTTTAGGGAAGGTTTGGAAATCAGAGGAAGAATTGAAACCATTCAGAACACTGCACTGCTGCAATCTGCTAGAATACTCAGAAGAGTCCTGGAGACCTGAGGAGACTTGCTGTCACTCAGACTCCAGTGAAAGACCATCAGCTAACACTGATGTGAAAACTCAAAAGGAGTAAATAATAATAGCCACAACAATAATAATAATAAAATAACAGCAAAAACAATGATATTAATTACAAGAAAAACAAGAAACAACAATAATAATAATAATAATAATAATAATAATGATAATAATAATAATACTAGCCACAACAACAATAACAATAAAATAACAAAAACAATGATATCAATTACAAGAAAAACAAGAAAACAACAACAACAATAATAATAATAATAAACACAACAGCAATGAATATACAGCAAAAAGAAAAATAAGAGCAATGATGATAATAATGCTAAATATCTCAGTAACCGCTGCGTTGCTGGCTCCGTGTTGCGCACTTGGTGCGTATCATAGCGACTATTCGCCCAGCGATAGTAGTCAGAATCGACGTCTCCAGCGTGCGCGGATCATAGAGTTTTCTTGCTTGATATGCAGACGACGAACACTGTTCGTCTATGTTTTTCTAAAGCGAAGAGAAACACAGGCGCTTTTTTCTACAAGTCACAAGAAATTATTCACTTTTCTGCCAAATAACTCATTTGCTTTGTTCCACTGGATTGTAACATTTGTTCTTTGGACCTACGTGTTAGTGGCTGTGGGTTGGTTGGTTGGTTTGGGGTTGTTTTGTGGGAATGGGGGGTTATACTTCTTCAAGCAGTTTTTTTTCTTTTGTACTTTTTTTGTTGTCTTGGCTGAAGTGTGCTTGCTATGTTTCACGACGTGCAAGGGATAAAGGTAGACAAGAAAAAATTGAGTTGAATTGTATGGCTTTTCTAGATATTTGTTTGCATTTATATTCGTAGAAAAAATATATTCATTTGTTGGTTAGTATTCTATTCGAATATATATATATATTTATATATATATAATATATTATATATATATATATATATGCGGAGAAATGTGAGGAGGTTTAATCCGACAATATGTGGAGACAAGTAGACAAACACGGGATGTTTATGCGGAAACTAGATATTTATTGTCGACGTTGCAACCGTTCGGTCATTTAGACCATCCAACTGGGCTTTGGTCCCTGATGATGCATCTAAATGAACGAAACGTTGCATCGTCGACAATAAACATCCAGTTTCCATAACATCCCGTGTTTTGTCTACTTTTCTCCATTATATATATATATATTATATATAATATATATATATATATATATATATATATATATTTATATATATCTTTCTCTCACCGGTTCCGCTTTGCTCACAGAAGTTAAGTGGCTATGAGCTTGTTCAATAATTAAATTGGGGTGACCACCTAAGCAACAGTCGCTTACTGTAATCAACTTGAGCCCTTCGTTTATCAAAATGACTAGATTCGGCATTAAATAGCCCCGAAATAGCGTTGATTATACCGAAACAAAAATGTTTGTTCATTTGGACATATGTGTTTGCAGGTGCGTGTTGCTTGTGTGTAGGGTGGCGGATAAAAAAACTTCTTTCATGCTGATATTTTTTATTTTCTTGTTTTTCCCGACATGTTTTATGTGAATAAAATATAGAAACAAAAAATACAGAATTTGAAGTATGTTTGTAATGTCGATTATTTTT
>CM042145.1:124444269-124476605 GCA_023376005.1 Doryteuthis pealeii
GATCCTCTCTAGGTGTCACATGCTAATTTCCTACGTAAAAAAGACACTGTGTTAATTCGGTCTGATGGGAGGTAAGGATAATGTTCTTCTAGGGTGTTCCACTGTGGTCTAAGGATGAGCAAGTTAGTCTCGAAAATGAGTTACGACTAAAAAGCGACCTTTAACCTCACTATGTGTCCCATTAAAATTCCTACGTAAAAAAAGACCTTGTGTTAATCCGGGTTGGTGTGAGGCCAGATAAATTTTATTTTTTATTTCTAAGGCGTCCCGTCGTTGGATTGTTGAGTAACTGGCCGCCATCCTTGGTTCCAGTTGTAAAAGAACTTAAAGTGGATAAGTAAGTAAGTCAATAAGTCAATAGTATCCGGTGGTAAGTCCTATAAGATCCAGTGAGATAATCACATTAGGTCCGTACTCCACGAGTGTCGAAGGTCTAATACCTTCTCAGACCTTCAGTATAAATAATTATAGCAGCAGCAGAGCGCTGTCAGTGACTGGTTGATAGGTTGGTCACGTGACACTCGGCGAGTCTATAAACAGAAGTGACCCTTTGACGCACGCCTTATATCCACAAAAATTCCAACCAATGGTTAGCAAGCTAGTCTTGCGAAAAAGTGAGTTCGATCCTTGCTGGATGCCCTATACTTGTGATATTGTGTCAAATCATAGATTTTGGTTAATTTTCTTTAAATGCCAAAGCCATACTTCTATAAGAACAGTAAGTAGTAAACACTATAGTCTAGCCTATTGTGGGTATCAGCCGGACAACGAGGGGATGTAGTTTGCGTCTGATTAAGAGTGCAACACCTATCGTCAGTTCCCAACTTTAAAATGGACCCACCCGTCGATTTCAACGCATGAGGGTTCATCCGGTGAACTACCTGCACAGTGTTTTGTTTATAATGGTGAAGGCTTGTTGGACCATCCGCATTTTTTGACACAGTCGATAGGAGAGAATTGGTGCACAAGGAATGCCACCAACCTAATCAACGACTGACCTCAGAGCTTTCTTCTGGACTGTTTACCTATCAATGGTTAAAGAGCGCAGCCTGAGCTACTATTTTACCCATGGCTGGAGGGAGAATATATGGATTCATACCTCTCCCAAGTATATTAGCGCTATGTGAAATGAAAACAGCCTTGTCTAGGATTTGAACTCTGGTCAATGAGTCAAGTTCCCACGACTCTAACCATTATGCCACAGGTATCCAACTTTACAGCATAAAAGCATAAGAAATTGATCGTGTTACATCCTACTCGTGCGGGGGGGTTGGTATATATATATATATTTATATATATATATATATATATATATATATATATATAAAGAGTGCTTAATATCAGAGTTTGTATATATCTATGTTAAAATAACGTAGACACAGATAACGGTGCTTCGTCAGATGATCCTATTATAAAGAGATAGATTAGAGAGAAAGAGATAACATGTTTGATATCTTACATAAAGCATATATAGGATATTACAGATATTAAGACCTTGTGATTAGATGTTGCTTTTGCAGAAGCACTGGTATATATATATATATATATATATATATATATATATATATATATATATTATATATATATATATATATATATGGAAATCACACATATGTTGTTTCAAATAAAGTTATTTTATTATGCTGATATTGCAATATTTTGATCCGTTAAAATCATCTTCAGAGCATATGTTTGTTAATAAGAAGAGAATAATCTTATCACAAAACGGTCACAATTTTCAAACACTCTCTTCTTATTAACAAAACATATGTTCTGAAGAAGATCTTAACGGATCGAAATACTGCAGTATCAGCATAAGAAGAAAAAAACTTTATTTAACAACATCTGTGTGATTTTCATATCTTATCCTTATATACCGTCGGGTTCATTTCCTTACTTTCATATATATATATATATATATATATATATATATATATATATATATAATGGACTCTCCCGTCGATTATCGACGTATGAGGCTTCATACAGACAATGAACTCCCACACAGGGATTTGTTTATAGTGGTGAAGGCTTGTGTTGGACCATCCACACTTTTTGGCACAGTCGATAGGAAAGAATTGGTGCCATAAGGGTTGCCACAAACCCAATCAACGACTGACCTCAGGAATTTTGAATTCAGAGTTATCCCTCTCCTAGACTGGTTACCTACCCAAGGCTGAAGAGTCCAGTCTGCCCTACTATTTAATCCATAGCTGGAGGGAGAATATATGGATTCATACCTTTCCCAAGGGTATTAGCGCTTTGTGAAATGCCAACAGCTTCGTCTAGGAATTGAACTCGAATCGACGAGTCCATTTTCCACGTATATATATATATAAAACTCCGCTCCATCATGATACAAGGAATATATATATATATATATATATATATATATATATATATATATATATATATATTATATATATCCTTTGCATCATGATGGAGCGGAGGTTTTGTATTGTATTAATATTTGAAGAGGTTGGGGCCATTCTATCAATTTACCGACATTGAAAGCCTTTTTGGCAAAGTGGGCAAATGTCAGTTTTGGAAAGGGGGATTATCTTGCATGGCTCAATCGATTGCAATACTTTACAAACTGTCGTGCTTGAATATCCCGTCTCTATATTTTAATGTACTGTTGGGTTTCCATTTACCTTACAGTTTTAAAGCACCATAATCGACAACTGAATGTCGTCTACGTTAAACTCGTCTGGCTAAGATACTTTTTGATTCTTTACACTTTCAGTTTTGAAAGCAATCTCAGTGGTTTGGTTCGTGTTGTTATACGGCATATCAACCACGGTGGGTAGTTTAATGCCGACAATACTTTGAAATAAATACATTCTTAATGGATACTCAATTTTTTATAAACTCTATTTAAACCATAGATGGGACTATAATAGGTACTACCACTCCGGGTCAGCATGGACCTGGGAGCAATGGTTATGAAGGGGTGCTCCTCTTTCCCCAGACTTCCAGAACTGGAACATCACCATCATATCTTTTAACATCATTCCCAGGATATGAATACCCTCAGCCTACCCATTCTAGCACCCATATGATTAAAAAGGGTTGGGTCTTGCCATAAGGACAATAGGACAATAGGGTTGGGGCAATCATATAGGTGATAGGGCTTGACATGACCAGTCTATTGATCGGAACGGGCTCTCCTATCTCCCATCTAGCATAAGTAAGGGTCTAAGTGGAGCGTTGCATGTCATGTACTGCTCATCCACCAGGATTCCGTCCTTAAGCCTCACAGGTCGCCACCCAAGGCCAACAGCTGGTTCCATTGGGGGAGTCTTACCCCTCTTCAGAGGTGCAGTCGCTGTATTCTAACGCCCAAGTGTCGCTCTCTGGTTTTGAGTTTAAAACATCAAAATTGTCAGCATTTCAATAATTGCATCAGCTTTTATTAAATCTGAAACAAAAGGTAAACTGAGTTATACTGATAATATTTGTCTGATGAGGCTTGAAAATGTGTATTATTTGGATTCTTCGGGATGTCGTCTTCATCTTTAATGTTATATGCACAACGATTCGGTCGAACTCAGAATATTTCTAAAATTCTCGGGTGCCTTCTTGTTCAAATCGGGAGCCTTAATGTCGTAATCAGGAGCCTTTATAGAACTTCGAACCGAACCCTTTATTCAATCCACCGAGGTAGACTGTTCTCGTTCCGTGAAGAAGGTCGGAGGGCACATCGACCGAAACGTTGTGTACATAGCAATAAACATAGTAAAAACAACGCGAAGTATCCAAATAATACATACTTATACTAATTCAACAAAAATATACTGATACTACAACTACAATTAATAATAATAATAATAATAATAATAATGATAATAATAAGAATAATAATAATGATAATAATAATAATAATAATAATAATAATAATAATAATAATAATAATAATAAGCAGAGTTTAGAATCATCGTATATAGTCCTAACACTTGTATATGGATTAAGCTTTCGATGTAAATAAAATACAGCTTAATAAAGGTGACAATAAGAATCGTATTTTTTACAATGATTGTGAAAATTCTCAAATTGATAGGCGTGTGTATAAAAATATTCAAACAATGAATAATCTTTAAATGAGATCATCATAAATTCTTTAAAGTTTTGTTTGCACAGCAGTCAGACTATTCAAAATTATTTCCCATATTGAATCATTACTTTCCTCGGATAGGCAAAGTCTCGGCTCTTATAGTGGAGTGAGAGCCGTCTGCGTAGATGGATTACAAGGAAAACAGAAGAAGGCCAGGTGATACCTCGGCCGAAATTATATATATATATATATATATATATATAATATATATATATATATATATATATCATAATAATTAGAACAGTCCTAAAAATCAAAATAAGGTGTTAAAAACCGCAACTTATTTAAAGAATGTTCCAAAACATCGATGGCTGAATCGACCAATCAAAAACGCCCAAACATGTATTTAATTTACTATTTAAAGGCATTGATAAATTTTCCTAAAATTACTCGCCGGAAGGACTACTTTGAGGAAGGACAGATCAACAGAAGTGGATTATACAACTTTCGTATTTAAAACAGAATCAATTGTGACACAACTCCTTTCTACTTCAAGACATGATCAACTTTGATACAACTCCTACTTTGGGGACAGATCAACAGTTTTGAGGACAGATCCACAATCCAGGATTAAAAGTGATACTACATCTTTCTAATTGTAGAAAGAATCAAACTTTATGCCACCAAAGATCTCTACTGCCTTAAAAGGGCTACACGAATCGTGAAATTACATATTGAATTTGAGCAAAGGTATCAAATGTTTTAATAATTAAATTATCATACTGTGGTATATCCACAGTTCCTGCTAGTTTAACTAATTCTTTTAGTAGACTGCATTACTTCACTCTGATTATATTCACCACATCAGCTTCTCCCAATCTTTTCTTGTTGGTCAGTTCATTTTTTGCTTATTACTATTACAATGTTTCTCAATTCTCTTTTAAAACTTTTTTTCCTCATTATCTTGGCAATATTCTCAATTTTTTTGTCCTTTTCTTTGATCTTAGTTCAACTTTGTTGCTATTTTCAATGCTGTGTTCTCATCGCTCAATCGTGTAATAATATCTTGTTTCTCTTTTGCTTTTGAAATAATATCTTTCTTGCGACGCATAGAAATCTTTTTTTATATATGAAAATAAATACCAAGAAGTGTATTATTAGTACATTCACAAACACTATATAATATAATAATATATTATATATATATATATATATATATATATATATATATATATATATATATACTAGAAAAATACGTGACCCGTTGGGTCACCCATTGTGCTCGGTTTAGATTGTTGGAAAAAATCACATGATAATATTATTTCACTAATTTAAAGTTTTCCCAAACTATCCAAATAAGTTATTTAAACTAGAGTAAACATTTTCAAATGACCAAAGGAAGAACAAGAGAAGGGTCACTTGGTTTGTTAATTTGTAATTAAAGGTAAGTAGGATTTTAATCATGGATATCCATGACAATCTCTAGCCAACCCTACACTATCAATCAATCATTGTTCTCAAGAGGTCCTCTTCACAGCATCCAATATCTGCACAGAGTTGGTCAATGTACATCTTTGCTCAAACGGTCCACACTGGCGTGCCTGTCTGCTGGTTTCCATATAAAAACATCATGAGTTTGTCCTTGATTCTCCAGCAGTGTCCAGCATTTTACTCAGATTGTTTGTGTGATAAGTGGCAAGTGGCCATACAGCTGCTTTCTCATGGGTGTTGCTTCCACAACTTTTTTGAAATTACATACTGCATTTGTGCATTCCCATGTAGCTTATTCTCTAGGTGCTATGTTAGTGTCCAAGTGGTACAGTTGTACAGTAGCAATGATACAGCTATGGTTGTGAAGAATTGTTGCTTTAACTTGTCAATGAGATCAGATTTCTATATGACTGATAGTCCATGGAAGACCATGCCTTTCACTATGCATTGATTAACATGGGTTTCTTTAGATAAGATATTACTACCTAGGTACGTTAATTGTAACACCAATTTCCAGGGTTTATCATCGAACGTGGAGATGCCTCCTTAATTTTAAAAACACATGAACTTGGTTTTATCGGAGTTCACATAGAGGGTGATGTTCCATGCTGCATTCGGTGCAAAATATTGTCTGCTTCTTGCCTTTTTAAAAAAAATTATTTATAACATCTAATGATGTTTACTTATGTAGTCTAGGCATATTATAAATATATATGGTGCTAACATATCTCCAAGAAAATATATTTAGTATTGTAAAATAATGGGTGCAAGAAAAATAAAACGTTTATTGCAAAAACACAGACATAAAATGAGGGTTCAATTTATTTTATTGTAGGAATTTATGAGGAAATTGTTCTTCTTTAGCCAGGTAGGAAGTTCATAAATAGCATGGTTAAATCGTGAGGCATTTACCTATTCTTTTAGTAAATAAATTATGTCGTAGCTGACAATTTAATTTTAAACAACTTATTTTCTAATAAACTCTTGATTTTTTTTTTATTAAAAACTGTAGGAAACATAATACATTTTTTATAAGTATATATTAACATTACCGACAAAAACTTAGTTACAATAAAAAGGCATTGGTTTGTTTGTGTGTGTGTATTATTTATCTCATACATTTTTTAATCTCAAAACAATCTTAAATCGGTTATACTTGCAAATCGTCGTCAAAATTAAAACGGAAACTTATTTGGGGATATATGACAGTTGTGAATTAACTTTTTTTTCGAAATTCTGTTACGGTTTAGGAGTTAAGGTAACTAAGTTTTTGTCGGTAATGTTGATATATATTTCTTATAAAAAATTTGCGAAGTTTAACCCACAGATCTTGATTTTAAAACAAAATAAGCTGATTTTTCGGAAAAGAGAAACAAAGACAATTTATCTACTTACCAAATAAGTTGATTTATTCACTAATTTAATATAGATAAATTACCAAAAATCAAAGAGTTGGTCAGCAATGTATTCTTTTAGTTTGTTTTAGTTAAACGATGGGGGGAGTCAACGTTTGCTCATTTGAATAAGATCCCATCACATTTAAATATATAACTACTTTTTTTTTACCCAAGATGAAATATTTTAAAGTAAGTTTAATAATCATGTTAAATTTGACTCTATAAATTAATAATTAAAGTAATTAAAAAAATCTATTTTAAAGTCTGATTTACGCCACTTTATTAAAAAACAAAAAAAATTCTCTTTAGCCTGGAGAAATGAAAGGGGGGTGAATCTACGGAGTACCGTAGGTGATGGGATGGCCCCCCATCCCATCACCCACGGCTGACTGCTGATTTTTCAGTTATTACAGGCTCACTCTTACTAACTGACAAATAGAAAGTGGGAGGAGAGTTAACTTAACTGACATAGCGAGATGGGAAGAGAAACAGGTAATCTCCAAGACAGGGATTGGTCGGTCGTTGACTTAATTGCTAATTACGCCTAATTAAAGCCAATTAAACTGAATTTTTTTCATACACTTTGTAGTGCTAACACCAAGGAATATCTAAGTATAAATATTGTGTCCATAACACAAATAGAAAAAAATCCTTTAGCTGGAGAAGATTGATAAACTCAGCTTTAGTATAATAATAGAAGATATATATAATCGAAAAGTCCATAGAAGAAATCTTCCTTACGACACAAAAGTTTTATTAAAAAAACAAAACAAGTCGCAGTTTGAGAGCTCAATATGTGCTCTTAATGTTAGAGTCACAGAGCAAATTGTGACACAACTCCATTCTACTTCAAGACAAGATCAACTCTGATACAACTCCTACTTTCAGGACAGATCAACAAACAAGGATTAAAACTGATATTTCATATTTCTAAAGAAATAACAAAAGACTTAGAGATTTAGCGTTATATTCTATTTCAGGGAGCTTAGACAAATAGTCTAACTCTCCCGACTCATCAGATGCGAATGATGAAATATTCTATTACTTCAAATGCATTTGAAAACAGATTTATATATATATATATATATATATATATATATATATATATATATATGGTGTTCGGGATAAATTTGACATGTTTATATTTGGTTATTTTTCTCCGTAGGTTGGAGGTATTGACGCACAGTACACATCATTTAAAATCTTGGACTCTTCTTCATTCATATACGTGATGACTGATAGAATGGATGACTGGAACCGACCTGAATCACGGAAGAAAATAACTTGTATCATGATGATCTGCGCCGGCCATCAAAATAAGATTATGGTAGCCGGTCAATGCTCCCTGAACATTGTAAAAACAATTAGGCATGAACTGAAGAATTGCAATGGAGACTACGATGCTGTGTCTAGAAGAAAGCAAAATAACAGACTATCTGATTGCGTTCGTACAACAGAATTCCTCCAAAATCTGCAGAAAAATTGTTGGAAGACCCTCAGATGCCTAGGTGGAGTTGCTAAACACTGTAGTCAAGCTCTGCATAACAAGGGTAGCCAATGGTAGGACATATATATGACAGCAGGATTCGGCCCCCAGTCACACCTCTGGGAAAACTAAAAAAAATGGTTGTAGGTGAATTTTTACGACTACACCAGTTTGGCCTCAGAACTCCCCAGATCTTAAACCCATGGATTATTATGTATGTGGCGCTGTTCAGAAAGACACCAATCGCTGTGCTAGTACTATAAAAGCCCAGTTAATCGACATAATTAAGGTAGTTTTTGAGACTCTTCCCAAGGAAACTGTAACATCAACTTGCTCCAGATTCCTGAGCACGATTGAGGCTGTGATCGACGCCAATGGCGGTTATTTTGAGTTAAACTTGTATACTGTAGTGTAATTTCCGTGTCTGTTGAATTTCTTTAAACTCCATTAAACTTTGTATTTACCAAGCACTTTTCTTTTTTACTTATGAAACTGTCAAATTTCTCCCGAACACCCTGTATATATATATATATATATATATGGTACACACACACACACACACACACACACACACACACACACACATATATATATATATATATATATATATATATATATATATATATATTTCTAAACTCTGACAGTATAAAAAAAATACCGGGTTCATAGTTTGTAATTACACAATACAATCTTTTGGGTGGAGAAAAAAAAGACCAAATCATACACTACCTGAAATAAGATGGTACTATTAAAATGGCCAAAACAAAAAACATACTGTAAGAATTACCTAAGTTAGATATACTGATGTTCTCAATCCCAAAAGTAGAGCTAATACATTTTTAACACACGAATAGGAAAGGCATGGTCGGCGACCAACAAATTATCAGTCGTATGGAAATCCGACCTCCCTGACAAGCTAAAGAGACGATTCTTCCAGGCTGTGGTTATATCGGTACTGCTGTACCACCTGGACCCTAACGAAGCGCCTTGATAATAAGCTAGATGGGAGCTGCACAAGAATGCTGAGAGCGTTCCTGAATAAGTCGTGGAAATAGCACCCCACAAAGAAGGAACTGTATGACCAGCTGCCTCCCATCTGAAAAAACCATACGAGTAAGGCGAGCTAGGCATGCATGACACTGCTGGAGAAGCAGGGATGAGATCGTAAGCGACGTACTACTGTGGAGGCCAACACATGGACATGCTAATGTGGGCCGCCCAACCAGGACCTACATTGACCAACTATGTAAGGGTGCTGGATGCTGCGCAGAGAGACTCCCAGAGTCGATGAATGGTAGGGAAGGTTGGCGAGAGATCGTCATGGATATCCGTGCAAATTGCGCGACATGATGATGATGATGATGATGATATATATATATATATATATATATATATATATATATATATATATATATATATATATATATATATATATAGGAAGCGCGTGGTGTAATGGATAAAGTCATGGGAAATGGACTCGTCGCCCCGAGTTCAAATCCTGGACGTGGTAAGTGCATTTAACTTAGCGCTAATACCCTAGGGAAAAGAATGAATTCTACTCTCCCTCCAGCTATGGGTAAATAGTAGGGCAGACTGGGCTCTTTGACCTTGGTTAGGCAACCATCTAGGAGAAGGAAAACTCTGAATTCAAACCTGTTAAACTCCGCTTAAGAAATTGACCTTGTGTCACATACTGCTCGTGCGGAGGGGTTGGTAAATATATATATAATCATTCCTTTCAGATTAATGATAAATTCTGTTTACACAACTTGAGGCAGAAATAACAGAAGTCACGACTCGCTTGCTAAGTCATTGTGAAATATAAATATTATTAAATACAAAAGTGTCTGATCAAGGAGATGACGGTGATCAACCCCTGCGAAATAAAGTTAAAATCAACATCATCATGTCGCGCTGACAGCATGGATTTCCAAGATATTCTCTCGCAGGTCCTCAAAACGGTATCTGAAATTCGTAAAGAGCTGATCAACGTAGTTTTTTACTAGTCAACCTACACTGTAGGTTGTAGGTGTCTACATGAAAACGTCACTTATGGTTTAATCGTTGCTTCTCCGGCAGTGTCCAGCATGTCTTCTTCATCTTATTTGGATAATTTGTGTGATAGGAGGTAAGTGGCCGTACAGCTTCCTTTTGTGGAGTGCTATATCACAGATATGTTGAAGGCAGCACACGTCATTTTTATGGATTTCTCATCTAGCCTTTTCTCTAAGCGTTTCGTTAGATTTTAGATGGTGCAGCCATAGAGTAACACTGACACGGCTACAGCTTGAAAAAAATTATGGCTATATATTATCACAGGGATCCGATTTCCTTATGATCGAAAACCTTGGATTTTCTAAAGAGCTCCAGCATAGAGATGAGCATAACCATGAAAATAATCATGGCGTCGCTAACATTGAATTAAAATTAACTAAATCGTAAATAAGATTAATTAAAATCGTAAATTAACTGAGAATTAATTAAAATCTTAAATAGAATTAATTGAATCATTAATTAAAAATCAAGCATTAGACCCAAGTATCAGTAATAACTACAAGTTAAACAACTATATTCATTTACTATGAAGATGCATTGGAAATTATTTACTATGAAAATGTATTGCAAATGATTTACTATGAAAATACATTGGAAATGATTTACTATGAAAATGCATTGGAAATGATTTACTATGAAGATGCATTGGAAATGATTTACTATGAAAATGCATTGGAAATGATTTACTATGAAAATGCACTGGAAATGATTTACTATGAAAATGAATTGAAAATTATTTACTATGAAAATGCATTGGAAATGATTTACTATGAAAATGCATTGGAAATGATTTACTATGAAGATTCATTGCAAATGATTTACTATGAAGATGCATTGCCAATGATTTACTATGAAATGCAAATGATTTACTATGAAAATGCATTGGAAATGATTTACTATGAAAATGCATTGGAAATGATTTACTATGAAGATGCATGATGAAATGCATTGCAAATGATTTACTATGAAGATGCATTGCAAATGATTTACTATGAAAATGCATTGCAAATGATTTACTATGAAAATGCATTGTAATTCATTGATCAGTTTAGAATTCGCTAATTTAAGGGTTCAATTGTTCTGTTGTTCACAGAATCCAGTTGGTGATCCTAGCTTGAAGGATTCCTCCGTAATATCTAAGTAAAATCTGTAGTGTTCCATGTAATATATATATATATATATATATATATATATATATATATATATATATATATATGTCAGACGTATGTGGTTAGACTCTGGTGTTAATTATAAGTTAAGTCTTCTGGTTGAAGGTTCTACCAGCAATTGATTTGAGCACAATGCAAACGATCTTAAAAGCTCTCTTTCCTCTTATCTCATTGACAAATTTCTTCCGGAAATGACTGCTGTTGTTGGAGGAGTTCATACATAGAGGTGACGATTTGCTTACATCTTATATAGGACATATATATATATATATATATATATATATATATATATATAATATATATATATATAAGATTTTTGGATGTTTGTTTATTTTAGAAACGTTGCTGAATAAAGTATATATTAAATTTTTACTTGAAGGCACTTACAACGCATGTATCGCATAAAATTCGATACTTTTTCTTATAGAAAATGAACTTGACAAGTGTTCATTTTCTATAAGAAAAAGTATCGAATTTTATGCGATACATGCGTTGTAAGTGCCTTCAAGTAAAAATTTTAATATATATATATATATATATATATATATATGGCCTGCTAACCATTACACCATATATATATATATATATATATATATATATATATATATATATGGTGTAATGGTTAGCAGGCCATTGATAATGATTTTGATTCTCATTGGGCGCCCCATACATCTGGCCTTGTGCCACATCTAAGCGTAGTAAATAACTATACCAGTATAATCCAACATATTTTAGTTATAGAAATTTGCAAATAACGTAATAATTTCATCATATGACGTCTATTATTCTTAATCGGTAATTGTAACCCTTTATATGCGTTATATTGTGTCCAACCCATACAAGTGGGGTATGCGGTAAATATCCTTTAGAGAGGATGAATTTCAGTTTGTTTTCAATTGGAATTAAAGAGTGTTTACCTCCGCTTCACACCCTTCGTCTGATAGTTTCATTTTTCCAGAAATTTTATGAGAACGAATTACCAACTATCAAGGGACCAATTTTTATTTTCTCTATTCAATTTTAAAAAAAAAGAATTATTCAGGGTTCCGGAATCCAATAGTTTTTGATTACTTTTGTTTATACATTGCTTTTGTAATTAGCAGAATAATTCTTGGAGGAGGATTGATAATTTCATAGACCTGTCTCTGCAGTTCCATTGTGCAGCCTTGGAATATTCTAATGGAGTCTATTGTAATGACGTCTCTGCCGTCTCTGCCGTATTTAGGAAAGTTAATCAGCTGACAAGTTTCATTGACACGCAAAAGATAATTTAGGGGAACACAAATAAACACTACCTTGCTTTACATATTTTTGGGGGGGAGCGGGGGTTGCTATTGTATTAGATTATAGAAAAGCACTGTACGGAATTATGTTATTGTTGTATAGAATTATAAAACAGCACCGTATTGAATTATATTATTATTATCCTATCATATTATTTTCTCTAATTCAATAAAATAATGATATAATTCAGTGCAATACGTTTCTATAAATCAATACAATAATATAATTCAGTACAGTTTTTTTTCTATAATTCAATACAGTACTAATATATTTTCAGTACAGTGCTTTTCTATAATTCAATACAGTACTAATATATTTCAGTACAGTGCTTTTCTATAATTCAATACATTACTAATATATTTCAGTACAGTGATTTTCTATAATTCAATACAGTACTAATATATTTCAGTACAGTGCTTTTCTATAATTCAATACAGTACTAATATATTTCAGTACAGTGATTTTCTATAATTCAATACAGTACTAATATATTTCAGTACAGTGCTTTTCTATAATTCAATACAGTAATAATATAATTCAGTACAGTGATTCTTCATTCTAATTTCTTTGATTTAAAGCAGCAGAATAATAATGAAAGCGGCTTTAGAGCTGTTAAAAATTGACCGTGTGTCACACACTGCCTATGTCGTGGTGGGAGGTGGTGAGAAATATACTGGGTACATCACAATGGCTACTCTCTGATTTCACCCATTAGCTCTGTCATTGTTATTTTGATGAAATTACTCTTGCTTATTTTTTTCTTCTCAGGGTCAATCTGTTTCGACGGGGGCTATAGAATAATCTCCTTTTAAGAATACCTAAGAAAATGAGGAATCTCTCATAAGAGATTACTCAAATATATATATATATATATGTGTGTGTGTGTGTGTGTGTGTGTGTGTGTGTGTGTGTGTTATCTGTATCTGTTAGCGAGATTGATGAAATGTGACTGCAATCAGTTTGATTTAGTTTGGTTACTGGAGTCATTTTTAGACCACTTAAAATTGACCTTGTGTCACATACTGCCTCTGTCGGGGTGGGGTGATACAGAGAAGATATATCTGTTTTCACACATTTTTCTTTGCCTCTACCATTGTTATTTCGATGAGATTCTTTTTTCTTTTTTGTTCAACTCAGGGTCAAGAAAATGAGGAATTTCGTATACAGATTATTCAATTACACGCACACACAAGAATAATATATATATATATATATATATATATATATATATATATATATATATATATATATATATATATAATGTATGTTTTATTTGTATCTGTTAGCGAGATTGATGAAATGTTACAACAATCAGATTGATTTCGTTCGGTTAGCGGAGTCATTTTTAGCTTGCGTGTCGCTCAACAACGAAAGGTGTAGTCGTCCTCCATTGTATTGATTTCTTCCGGGAAATTGCTTTCTACGCATCCCCGTACGAACAGGAAAGAAAGCAGAAAAGAACGAACAAAAAGAAAATCCTGGATCCAGACCTTCTGACTTGAGTTTTTGCGTTTGACTTGAATGCGAAATGGTAACTGAGAGGTGGGGGGGGGGAGCAAAAGATTTACAAAAGAAAAGAAGCGTAATCGTTTTCATTCATTATACAGTTTCTAACTTGCGATTTTATTACCACGACTCATATTTGGATAGCATGCAGCACACCACACTAGACGGGTGGTCGCTGAGACCCCTCCAATCAATCGGCTGGTCATGTCTAACCGTAGCATCTGTATGATTGTCCTAACCCGATTGCCCGTATGGCAAGCCCCAACCCTTTTTATAATATATATATATTTACCAAGAATGAAGGAAAATCAGACAAGAATGATATTGGATTATTTCTAGGTATATATATTTACCAACCCCTCCGCACGAGCAGGATGCGACACAAGGTCAATTTCTTAAGCGGAGTTTAACAGGTTTAAATTCAGAGTTTTTCTTCTCCTAGACTAGCTGCCTAATCAAGGTTAAAGAGCCAAGTCTGCCCTACTATTTACCCATAGCTGGATGGAGAATTGGATTCATACCTTCCCAAGAGTATTAACGCTATGTGAAATGCCAACAGCCTCGTCCAGGAATTGAACTCGCGTTGACGAGTCCATTTCCTACGACTCTAACCATTAGACCATGCGCATCATTTTTATAATATAGGTGCAAGAAGGCGGTGGCTGAGGGTATTAGTGTCATGTGCATATAACGTTAAACTATCTGATGGTGAAGTGCCGATTATTGAGCTCTGGGGAATGTGGAATACTTCCTCATGGCCATTACTCCCAGGTCGTTGTCTTTGACTTGAATACCAAATGGTAATTGAGAGTGAGAGTAAAAATTTCAAAAATAAAAAGATTAACAAAAAAAAGATGTGCAATATTTTTCATTCATAATACAGTTTTTTACCAACTTTTCTTATTACCACCCTTGGTATTTGGATAACAGCTTAACGATAGCAACTTTACTTTCCCGCCGTATTTGTTACTGGGGCTGATAATACGCTGACTGTACCTCCTGCAGAGTAGTAACACACCTGCTTCCCCCCACCATAAGAAGTTTATTCGGTTGTTGGCTGGACCATTGCAACCGACCATTCATAAAATCCGCTGCCAGCATTTATTTACAAAAAGCGAAGTGACAGTGATGCTACCGCGAAGCTGGGCACGTGGCCCGAAGAAGGAGTGTCCTTGATAGAACACTAAACTTCATCCGATAACGAGACTATAGCTTTTAGGATTTAGGTTATATGGAGTCCTCCTTCACTGACATTAATCCTGGGTCTACTCTAAACTAAAAAGGTAATTTCTGTCAGGGTCCCATCTATGGGTCAAATAGATCTGTTTAAAAAGTATTCGTATTCTATAGGACCATATGGAAAATATATACCTACCAAATTTCCCCCAGGGCAGTACAAAATTTTCCTGATATATTTACGTGTATGAGGGGCTATTTACAAGTTTACTGCCTATTTACCACAGAACTCATTCTATTCAAATAATGTCCTTTTATTGTAAATAATGTATGTAATCTGAGTCATTATTCTCATTTATATTGTACTAAACATCAGTTCTTGTGGGTGATAGGACGGAGTTGAGAAAGGTTTAAAATAGACAGTTAAATGCAACGACTGTAAACAATCTGTCCTTTTTTATCAAAATTGACATGATTTGGAATTGAATGACCTGAAAAGGATCGGTATACCTTAAAATAGCCTAGGAACCACAAGGTTCCAGGTTCGATACCGGCCCTCGCCAACTCAGCGTATGAGTAGGACATGGATCTGTGCAGTAAAGTAAGGAACTGATGATTGGTATGGCGCTTCACCTCATATACAAGAACAATCTCCTTGGCCTAGCCCTAGTGAAAAGGGGATAGACTCCAACGCTGTCGGGCTGATACCGACTTTAGGCCACCTCGACGACTTTATCTTTTTTTATACCTTAAAACGAAACAACCACCCAACTAACTTTTCAATGCCGGAAAATTTCTTCTTTTTTTTTGGGGGGGGGGTTGCTTTACTTAAATTTTAAAAATCTTTTAGAATGTATTACTCAAGATAACATTCATTTTAGGATTAAAAAAACAATTTATATGGTTTAAATACTCAGTTTGGTTTAAAGCATTTGGATATTTTAATTATTAGCAAAAAATTTTTTTTAGATGTTGAAGGATATTTTTCGCTTGTGTCAGTTTGAACTTTGGTTTGTTCTGTGTAATGAACAATTGGCTTCCCATAATTTAATGCCCTGTCATTATAATTGTGTTATGGATAAATTGATCTTAAATGCATATCAACGACTATGGGGTTATTTAATGCTCAAATGTTAAGGAATCACATTCAATCCACTTTATTACGGTCAGGTCACGGTGAAAGCACCGGTTAACTCGAAATTTAAGCAGAATTCAGTCCGTTCAATACTTAATCGGGTGACTACTTAAGCAACTGTGATATTCATGTCGGAATAGAGAGATGGTGTGTCATATAGAAATAATCGTATACTTATCTTATTTTCTGGAGAGGCTCAAATCCTGTTGCTGGTCTGATGTTAAGCTGGCTGACAATTCCTTTCTGTTTGGAGCCTGGAAAACAGGTTGGGGTACTGGATGACCTTGTGCCATTTTATAGTTTTTAGAAATAACACATGGTGACTTATTTGTTCTTATGAGAGTTTTATTTTCCCCCAAGTCAAAACTGCCCTGTGCCAGAGCCCACGTCTCACTCAGTCAACGCATATATCCTAACTCACCGAACATTTTCACCTCCCACACTTCTTCTCTCCCACTTTGCCAAGTGAAACTTCTCGACCAGTAGGAAAAATGCTGTGTGGCGCTGTGAGGATTTATGCTTTAAAATTTATCATGCTAACCTACTCTCTCTCTCTCTCTCTCTCTCTCTTTCTCTCTCTCTCTCTCTCTCTCTCTCTCTCTCTCTAGCTAGCTAGCTAGCTAGCTAGAGCAACAGAGACTGTAAGCTACCTGAGTAAATGACTTGATTCGGCATTAAATAGCCCCAAATATCTTCAAATAAGAATTTGGTGGATCAAAAACACCAGATAATCAGGATTTACATTTTTAAATTTCATCTTATACAATTTGCATGGTCTTATTTTTAACCAGAGGGTGTTGCAAAATGATAAAAGGCCGTACAATTAAGAAACACGCGTATTAATATATATAAAAAAATTAACATTATTTACCCTACTGGTAGGGTTTGACACATGGCCACAAGTATGGGCCATCCAGCGAGAATGGAACTCGCTTTTCAGTATTAATGGATCTGTGAGATTAGCTTACTAACCATTAAACTACGACGGGATGCTCATTGTAGATAAATAAATACACCAGGATGGGTTGCCCATTTAAAAAAAAAAATGTGAAATGCAAACATCCTGCAAACTGACGTCCAACTGCAAACGGGGGACCGAACAGGTCCCACGTGACTTCACGTATTTTGGCGGGCTTCTGTAATTTTCCATGGAAGGACCCAGCCATGGTATGAAAAGGGTCATCCCCTCAGAATTACAGGGGACCGACAATAATCTTATGCAACCGCATAGATTATGTAACATTCATATATTATCATGATTTGGTAGTTGTATTACGTCCATTGTTTCTTTCTCCCCCCCCTTTGTTTCTCCCCCCCTCTTTTCTTCAATAGCATAGCACATTTTTCAATTCCAAATTCCGTTTTTATATTCTGACGGTATATTCTCATGACTTGTACAAAGTTTTGCAGTTCTTTTTCATTTTTTTTGCAAACTCTTTATGATTTATTTCTTTCATGTGAGTTTGTAAATTCAAGTATATAATTGACTGGCATCATTTCTATAACAAATTGTAGAGGTGATAGTCTCCCTGGAAGATGCTACTTTGGTTTTTTAACTCTGCTAAGGTCTGTCCTCTTGCTGTCAATTCTACTTTCCAATTTTCCAATGGCTTTATCGATGAATTCCATTATTTTGTCGGGTATTGTGTATATCTTCAAACACTCTGTTATAGAAGTTATCATCTCAGTGCTTTTTCTTCTAATTTCAATAAGCAATGTTAATAAAAAATCCTTCAAATTATATTTCCCATGTTCCTCCATTTTCCACACTTTCTGATCTTCTTTCATCTTTTTTTTTTCAATTTCTCTCTTTTTTCAATTTAGAATACAATAAGGAAATTAAAATAACCTGTCACCGTGTTGTTATTATGTGTATCTTTGTACATAATTTCTTCTTATTCTACTTACATTTTCTATCATCAACTTCGTTGTTTTCTTAAAACAAACAATGCGTACAGAAATTATCCTTGCTCTCCATTCATTTCCGACCTCATTTTTTTTTAATAAAGTAGTTTGCCTTTATAACTACTCACGTTTAGTTTTATATGTCCTTTTTTGTTCCCGCTCTTATCGCCATTTTCTTTTTTGTCTCAAAACCCTCGTGACCGTTTTTTTATTTTTATTATTCATTTTGACTTTATTCATTGATATGCACTCACTGGCAGTACTCTGTAATTTCGGTAAAACATTTCTACGTAGCAATTAGGAACAAAAGTAAATAAAATAAAAGCTTTAACTCTCCCTACGCGAATATTTCTTGCATGTGCGCCATATTGGATTACGATTCTATTGAGTATCATGCATATACAAACCAAAACATAATGGTTGTCGAGCCTCGCTTTGAAATCTAAATAAGACTAGTTTTACCGTTATTCCAGTACTTGTGTAAACAATTATCCGTTTCTTCTTTTTCTCTCTTGTTTTTTGTTGGTTTTAAGTAAGTCATTTATTTTCCTTTATTTCTTACTAACATTATTTCTTAGACTTTTCGTGACACCGATCTAACTGAAAACCTGACGGCTGGGGCTTTGAAAAAAAAGTTCTGTGTCATTTATGGAACATTGACAGGGTCTAAAAAATAAATATAACAATTTTTGTAGTAAGTATTAAAGTCGTCCGGGTGGTCTAAAGTCGGTATCAGCCAGACAGCGAGGGAGTCTATCCCCTTTTCACTCGCGCTAGACCAAGGAGATTGTTTTTTAGCCTCTGAGGTGGAGCACCACATCTACCATCAGCTCATCACTTTATTGCACAGAACCATGTGGTACTCATAGGCTGAGTTGGCGAGGGCCGGTATCTAACCAGGACCCTTGCTGTTCCAATGCGGACGCTCTACCAACTGAGCTAGACAAATGAGTAATATTGTGTAAAATACAAAAAAGAAATCGGTCTCATTACTTCCAAGACAGACCTGCAAATTCGGTTGTGCTGAAAAGAAAGTGTTACATAATCGACTAAACCTATGCAGATGAGGATAAAATCCCCCAATGGGGCCACCTATTAGCTGGTGGTGACCAGTGATGCTTAGGAATGGGAACCTGGTGGCTGAGCAGTCCATGACGTGCAAAACTCCACTTTATCCCTTACTTAGGCCAGACAAACGGTCGTGGAGACACCCTCTGATCAATCGACTAGCATCTATAAGATTTCCCCAACCATTTTTATCATATATGTACGAGAAGGCGGTGGCTGAGGGTCCGAATCTCCGGAGTATGACGTTAAACTATCAAATTGTGAATTTTAATTCCGGATCTCTGGGGAATGTGGAGTACCTCTTCATCACTATTATTCCCAGTTTCACTCTGTCCCAGAGTGATAGTACCTGTTACGGTTCTATATATTTATAAAATAGAAAAAATAGTTAACATTTATGTTTAAAGAAATTGATTACCCTTTCGAGAATGAATAAAACAAAAACATCTTTGGTATAAAATAACACAAAAAGGGTTGACATGCCGTGAGACCCAGCCAACCAACCAGTTGTGTTCCTTTATATTTGTTGGTTTGGTTTGCTTCTTAAAATTAGTTCTAATAATTACAAAAATGAAAATGCAAATAAGAGAAACAGTGAAAGTTTTATTTCAATATAATTCATTGCTTTTGTTCTGTTCCATAGTTGTTTCATTCATACGGAGCTTAATTGCGGCAAAAAAAAAGTTTCTGCTATTCTCCAATCAAATTATGTTTCATAAATGCAATATAAAATATGTCGCCAAAATGAAAATGATTTAATCTACTACATCAATGCCATTTTCTGTCTGTACAATTTCTTTTCTATACAGTCCGTGTGTACTTTAAAATAACATTTTAAAAATTAAAATGCACACTGACTATATGTAAAATCTTTAAGATTTTTGTGTCAACTAAAATTATTCTCATATTTAGGTACGTATTGTGACCCTAGGAGAAGCGTTTGTTTGCGTGGTTTAAAGCGTTTTGGATTGGTATCTTTGTTTAATGGTATTGTTACGTTCCATCAAATCATGGAACTTTTAGAATATTCTGATAGACGTGATGACGCCGGGAGAGGGGGTGTCACAGAACTTGACCTTAAAATTTCGCTTATTCATGGCCGTAGCCGGCATAGCCAAGAAGAGGAAGGCATACGAAATGAACGCCTGATACTACCTCGTTGCTTTGCCTACGTAGGCAAAACGTACTGATACAGGTGACGTCACGGTTTAGAGGAAGGGATAGCGATCCCTGTTGTCAGTCCTGGGCAGTGTATACCAGATGGCCGGCCAGTGAACATCTCGTGGGAGAGTGAAGACGAAGAATGTCTCCCGAAACAAAGTTACCAAAATGAAAATGCCGGATAAAGGAATGAATACCGGAACAATAATTAACCACGGAAAATGAACCACTCATATACAAACAAGATAAGTGTAACTTCCTTCGTATGAACCTTATATATATTGACTTTGAATAAGAAATTCAAGCAAAAGGACATTGAAAAACTGTAGCCTGTCAGCGGTCGTATTTAGATTCCAAAAGATTTTAAACCTCGAATTAAATGTTGTGTTCTAAAATAATGTCATGTTTTGTCGTTGTTTATTGCCAAATTTTCGTATGCATGTCTTTTAACTCTCTTTGTATCTCTGATGGAAGCGCTGTATAACGTTGAGCGATAGGCGTATGTAACAGCATATGGACATTCGTGGATTATTTATTGCCAATGCCACCCTTAAAGAAGAACTGTAGTGGTACGTGTTAATAGCTGATAATTGAGAATGTTCACACCTTTTCTGAATGTAATAGCGGGACTGTACTTTGAACTCGCTTACTACAATGACATTGTCCAGCACCTTAGTAACTATGCCACTATGTACGAATGCCAATTGTGTGTTTTATATATATATATATATATATATATATATATATATATATATATATATATATGTGTGTGTGTGTGTTGTATTTTTACATATTATTATTA
Source organism: Doryteuthis pealeii (assembly GCA_023376005.1). Classification (NCBI taxonomy): domain Eukaryota; kingdom Metazoa; phylum Mollusca; class Cephalopoda; order Myopsida; family Loliginidae; genus Doryteuthis; species Doryteuthis pealeii. Next base: position 124,465,959 of record CM042145.1, read on the forward strand.
TGTGTGTGTGTGTTATTTTTACGTATTATATGTGTGTGTGTGTTATTTTTACGTATTATTATTATGCGTGTGTGTGTATTATTACGTATTATTATTATGTGTGTGTGTGTGTTATCATTACGTATTATTATTATGTGTGTGTGTGTTATTTTTACGTATTATTATTATGCGTGTGTGTGTGTTATCTTTACGTATTATTATGTGTGTGTGTGTGTTATTTTTACGTATTATTATTATGTTGTGTGTGTTATTTTTTACGTATATTATTATGTGTGTGTGTTTACGTATTATTATTATCGTGTGTGTTATTATTACGTATTATTATTCGTGTGCTTTGTGTTTATTATTACGTATTATTATTCGTGTGCTTGTGTGTTATTATTACGTATTATTATTATTGTGCTTGTGTGTTATTGTATTATGTTATTATTACGTATTATTATTCGTGTGTGTGTGTGTGTGTTATAATTACGTATTTTATGCGTGTGGTGTATAATACGTATTATTATGTGTGTTATAATTACGTATTATTATGCGTGTGTGTGTGTTATAATTACGTATTGTTATGCGTGTATGTGTGTCATTATTACGTATTATTATGCATGTGTGTGTCATTATTACGTATTACTATGCATGTGTTATTATTACGTATTATTATGTGTGTGTTTTATTATTACGTATTATTATGTGTGTGTGTGTTATTACGTATCATTATGTGTGTGTGTGTTATTATTACGTATTAGTATGTGTGTGTGTGTGTGTGTGTTATTATTACGTATTATATATATGTGTGTTATGTTATTATTACGTATTATTATATGTGTGTATATGTATAGTCATATATGGTTTTACTAATTTATTTTATCATTTGCACAATATTATGGTACTAAGTTACCGTTACTAATGTTTCAAGTGTTTGGAAACCCTACGCATGAATGTTTAGTAACGGTAACTTAGTACCATAATATTGTTGCAATGATAAAAAAAATTTAGTAAAAACCATATATGACTATACATATACACACATATAATAATACGTAATAATAAACATACACACATATAATAATACGTAATAATTAACACCACACACAACACACACATACTTAATACGTAATAAAAACACAACACACACATAATGATACGTAATAACACACACACACATAAAATACGTAATAATAAAAAACACACCATTAATAATACGTAATAATAACACATGCATAGTAATACGTAATAATGACACACACATGCATAATAATACGTAATAATGACACACATACACGCATAACAATACGTAATTATAACACACACACACGCATAATAATACGTAATTATAACACACATACACGCATAAATAATACGTAATTATAACACACACACGCATAATAATACGTAATTATAACCACACACACACACACACGAAAATAATACGTAATAATAACACACACACGCATATAATACGTAATAATAACACACAAGCACACGAATAATAATACGTAATAATAACCACAAAGCACACGAATAATAATACGTAATAATAACACACAAGCACACGAATAATAATACGTAATTTAATACACACAAGCACTAACGAATAATAATACGTAATAATAAACACACTCACGCATAATAATAATACGTAATAATAAACACACACACACATAATTCAATAATACGTTAAAAATAAAACACAACACAAATAATAATAATACGTAAATAATAACACCACACACACATAATAATACGTAAGATAACACACACACGCATAATAAATAAATACGTTAAAAAATAACACACACACACATAATAATAATACGTAATGGATAAACACAACACACACATAATCAATAATATACGTATAATAAACACACACACGCATAATAATAATACGTAAAATAACACACACACACATAATTAATACGTAAAAATAACACACACACACAATAATAATAATATGTAAAAATACCACACACAACCACACCACATATATATATATATATATATATATATATATATATATATATATAATATATATATAAACACACAATTGGCAATTCGTACATTGCATAGTTACTAAGGTGCTGGACAATGTCATTGTAGTAAGCGAGTTCAAAGTACAGTCCCGCTATTACATTCAGAGAAAAGTGTGAACATTCTCAATTATCAGCTATTAACACGTACCACTACAGTTCTTCTTTAAGGTGGCATTGCAATAAATAATCCACGAATGTCCATATGCTGTTACTACGCCTATCGCTCAACGTATCAGCGCTTTCCATCAGAGATACAAAGAGAGTTAAAAGACATGCATACGAAAATTTGGCAATTAACAACGACCAAAACATGACATTTATTTAGAACACAAACATTTAATTCGAGGTTTAAAATCTTTTGGAATCTAAAATACGACCGCTGACAGCTTACAGTTTTTCAATGTCCTTTTGCTTGAATTTCTTATTCAAAGTCAATATATTTAAGGTTCATACGAAGGAAGTTACACTTATCTTGTTGTATATGAGTGGTTCATTTTCCGTGGTTAATTATTGTTCCGGTATTCCATTCCTTTATCCGGCATTTTCATTTTTGGTAACTTTGTTTCGGGGACATTCTTCGTCTTCACTCTCCACGAGATGTTCACTGGGGGGCCCGGCCATCTGGTATACACCTGGCCCAGGACTGACAACCAGGGATCGCTATCCCTTCCTCTAAACCGTGACGTCACCTGTATCAGTACGTTTTGCCTACGTAGGCAAAGCAACGAGGTAGTATCAGGCGTTCATTTCGTATGCCTTCTCTTCTTTGCTATGCGGCGTACGGCCATGAATAAGCGAAATTTTAAGGTCAAGTTCTGTGACACCCCCTCTCCCGGCGTCATCACGTCTATCAGAATATTCTAAAAGTTCCATGATTTGATGGAACGTACATTACCATTAAAACAAAGATACCAATCCAAAACGCTTTAAAACACGCAAACAAACGCTTCTCCTAGGTCACAATACGTACCTAAATATGAGAATAATTTTAGTTGACACAAAAATCTTAAAAGATTTACATATAGTCAGTGTGCATTTAATTTTTAAAATGTATTTTAAAGTACACACGGACTGTATAGAAAAGAAATTGTACAGACAGAAAATGGCATTGATGTAGTAGATTAAATCATTTTCAAATTTTGGCGACATATTTTATATTGCCATTTTATGAAACATAATTTGATTGGAGAATAGCAGAAACTTTTTTTTTTGCCGCAATTAAGCTCCGTATGAATGAAACAACTATGGAACAGACAAAAGCAATGAAATTATATTGAAATAAAAACTTTCACTGTTTCTCTTATTTGCATTTCATTTTTGTAATTATTAGAACTAAATTTAAGAGCAAACCAAACAACAAATTATTAAAGGAACACAAACTGGTTGGTTTAGGCTGGGTCTCACCGGCATGTCAACCCTTTTTGTGTTATTTTATACCAAAGTGTTTTGTTTTATTCATCTCGAAAGGTAATCAATTCTATTAACATAAATGTTAACTATTTTTTTTCTATTTTATAAATATATAGGAACCGTAACAGGTTACTACACCTGGGACAGAGTGAAACTGGGAATAATAGTGATGAAGAGGTACTGCCACATTCCCCAGAGATCCGGAATTAAAATTCACCAATTTGATAGTTTAACGTCCATACTCCGCGAGATTCGGACCTCAGCACCGCCTTCTCGTACATATATGATAAAAATGGTTGGGGGAAATTCTTTATAGATGCTGTCGATGATCAGAGGTGTTCTCCACGGACCACAGTTTCTGTCTGGCCTAAGTAAGGGATAAAGTGCGTAGTTTTGCACTGTCATGGACCTGCCCTCAAGCCACCAAGGTTCCCATCCTAAGCATTCACTGTCACCTCCAGCTAATAGGTGGCCCCATTGGGGGATTTTATCCTCATCTGCATAGGTTTAGTCGATTATGTAACACTTTTCTTTTTCAGCACAACCGGAATTTGGCATGGTCTGTCCTTGGAAGTAATGAGACCCGATTTCTTTTTTTGTATTTTACCACAATATTACTCATATTGTCTTAGCCAGTTGTAGAGGTCCGCCATTGGAACAGCAAGGGTCCTGTTAGATACCGGCCCTCGCCAACTCAGCCTATGATACCACATGGTTTCTGTGCAATAAAGTGATGACTGATGGGTAAGATGTGGTGTCTCCACCTCAGAGGCTAAAAAAACAGATCTCTGGTCTAGCGCGAGTGAAAAGGCGATTAGACTCCCTCGGCTGTCTGGCTTGATACCGACTTTAGACCACTCCGGACGACTTTTATACTTACTACAAAAATTGTTATATTTATTTTTAGACCCTGTCAATGTTCCATAAATGACACAGAACTTTTTTTTCAAAAGCCCAGCCGTCAGGGTTTTCAGTTAGGATCAGGTGTCAGAAAAGTCTTAAGAAATAATGTTAAGTAAGAAATAAAGGAAAATAAATGGAACTTACTTAAAACCAACAAAAAAACAGATAGAGAAAAAGAAGAAAAACGGATATTGTTTACACAAGTCTGGGAAATAACGGTAAAACAGTCTTATTTAGATTTCAAAGCGAGGCTTCGAACAACCATTTATTGTTTTGCGTTTGTATATGGCATGATACTCAATAGAATTCGTAATCCAATATGTGCAGCACATGCAAGAAATATTCGCGTAGGGAGAAGTATATAAAGCTTTTATTTTATTTACTTTTGTTCCTAATTGCTACGTAGAAATGTTGTTACACGAAATTACAGATACTGCCAAGTGAGTGCATATCAATGAAAAAGTCAAAATGAATACATAACAAATAAAAAAACGGTCACGAGGGTTTGAGACAAAACCAAAGAAAATGGCGATAAGAGCGGGAACAAAATAAGGACATTTAAAACTAAACGTTGAGTAGTTATAAAGGGCAAACACTTTATTAAAAAAAAATGAAAGCGTCGGAATGAATGGCAGAGCAAGGCATAATTTCTGTTTACGCATTGTTTGTTTGGAAGAAAACAACGAATTGATGATAGAAAAATGTAAGCTAAGAATAAGAAAGAATTATGTACAAAGATACACATAATAACAACACGGTGACAGGTATTTTATTTCCTATTGTATTCTAAATGAAAAAGAAGAAATTGCAAAAAAAAAAAGATGAAAGAAATCAGAAAGTGTGAAAATGGAGGAAACATGGGAATATAATTGAAGGTATTTTTTATTAACATTGCTTATTTGAAATTAGAAGAAAAAAGCACTTGAGATGATAACTTGCTATAACAGAGTGTTTGAAGACTATACACAATACCGAACAAAATAATGGAATCATCGATAAAAGCCATTGAAAATGGAAAGTAGAATTGACAGCAAGAGGACAGACCTTAGCAGAGTATTAAAAAAACCAAAGTAGCAATCTTCCAGGAGACTATCAACCTCTCATTTGTTATAGAAATGACTGCCAGTCAATATATATACTTTGAATTTTACAAACTCACATGAAAGAAATTAAATCATAAAGAGTTTGCAAAAAAAAAAATGAAAAAGAAACTGCAAAACTTTAGTACAAGTCATGAGAAATACCGTCAGAATATAAAAACGGAATTTGAATTGAAAAATGTGCTATGCTATTGAAGGAAAGAAGACGATGGGGGGGAGAAAAACCAAAGGGGGAGAAAGAAAACAATGACGAATACAACTACCTCAAATATCATGATAATATATGAATGTTTACATAATCTATTGCGGTTTTGACATAAGATTAATTGTCGGTCCCCGTTAATTCTGAGGGGATGACCCTTTTCATTACCAGGCTGGTCCTTCCATGCAAAATTTACAGAAAAGCCCGCCAAAATACGTGAAAGTCAACGTGGAACCTGTTCGGTCCCCCGTTTGCAGTTGGACGTCAGTTTGCAGGATGTTTGCATTTCACATTTTTTTTTTTTAAATGGGCAACCATCCTCTGCGTGTATTTATTTATCTACAATGAGCAATCCCGTCGTAGTTTTAATGAACACAGTTAGTAAGCTAATCTCACAGATTCCATTAATACTGAAAAGCAGAGTTCCATTCTCGCTGGATGGCCCATATTGTGCCATGCTTCAAACCCTACCAGTAGGGTAAAATAATGTGAATTTTTTTATATATATAAATACGCGTAATGTTTCTAATTGTACGGCTTTTATTCATTTTGCAACACCCTCTGGCTTAAAAATAAGGACATGCAAATTGTATAAGATGAAAATTTAAAATGTAAATCCTGATTATCTGGTGTTTTTGATCCACCAAAATCTTATTTGAAGGATATTTATGGGGCTATTTAATGCCTAATCAGTCATTACTCAGGTAGCTTACAGTCTTCTGTTGACTCTAGCTAGCTAGCTAGCTAGCTAGAGAGAGAGAGAAGAGAGAGAGAGAGAGAGAGAGAAAGAGAGAGAGAGAGAGAGAGAGAGAGTAGGTTAGCATGATAAATTTTTAAAGCCATAAATCCTCCCACACGCCACACAGCTATTTTTACCTACTGGTTCGAGAAAGTTTCACTTGGCAAAAGTGGTAGAGAGAAGAAGTGTTGGGAGATCGTATGAGAAATGATTACGAGTGAGTTAGGATATATGCGTTGACTGAGTTGAGACGTGAAGAACTGGGCTCTGGGCACAGGCAGTTTTGACTTGGGGGATAAAACTATCATAAGAGACAAATAAGTTACCATGTGTTTATTTCTAAAAACTATCAATGGCACAAGGTCAATCCCGTACCCCCACCTGTTTTCCAGGCTCAAGCAGAAAGGAATTGTCAGCCAGCTTAACATCAGACCAGCAACAGGATTTCTGGAGCCTCTCCAGAAAATTAGGATAGTATTACGATTATTTCTATAATGACACACCATCTCTCTATCCCGACATGGAATATCACAGTGTGCTTAAGTAGTTTCACGCCGATTAAGTATTGAACGACTGATTCTGCTTAAATTTTCGAGTTAAACCGGTGCTTTCCACCGTGAACCTTGACCGTAATAAAGTGGATAATGAATCGTGATTCTTAACATTTGGCTTAAATAACCCATATGTCGTTGATATGCATTTAAGAATCAATTTATCCATAACACAATTATAATGACAGGAATTAAATTATGGGAAGCCAATTGTTCATTACCAACAGAAAAAAACAAAGTTCAACTGAACACAAGCGAAAAAATATCCTTCAACATCTAAAAAAATATTTTTGGACGTAATAATTACAAACTAAATCCAATGCTTTACAACGCAACTGAGTATTTAAACGCATAATAAAATTGTTTTTTTAATCCTAAAATGAATGTTATCTTGAGTAATACATTCTAAAGATTGTTAAAAATTTAAAGTACAGCAACCCCCCCTACCCAAAAAAAGAAGGAAATTTTTCCCGCAATTGAAAAAAGTTAGTTGGGTGTTGTTTCGTTTTAAGGTATAATAAAAGATAAAGTCGTCGAGGTGGCCTAAAGTCGGTATCAGCCCGACAGGTTGGAGTCCTATCCCCTTTTCACTAGGGCTAGGCCAAGGAGATTGTTTTCTTGTATAGAGGTGAAGCGGCCCATACCAATACATCAGTTCTTACTATTACTGCACAGAATCCATGCCTACTCATACGCTGAGTTTGGCGAGGGCCGGTATCGACCTGGAACCTTTGTTGGTTCCTAGGCTATTTTAAGGTTACGGCGATCGCTTTTCAAGGTCATTCAATTCCAAATCATGTCAATTTTGATAAAAAAAAGGACAGATTGTTTACAGTCGTTGCATTTAACTGTCTATTTTAAACCTTTCATACACTCACGTCCTATTACCGCGCACAAGAACTGATGTTTAGTACAATATATGAGAATAATGACTCAGATTACATACATTATTTACAATAAAAGGAACATTTATTTGAAAGATGAGTTCTTGTGGTAAATAGGCAGCTAACTTGTAAAATAGCCCCTCATACACGTAAATATATCAGGGAAAATTTTTGTACTGCACCTGGGGGAAATTTTGGTAGGTATAATATTTTCCATATGGTCCTATACGAAATACGAATACTTTTTAAACAGATTCTATTTTGACCCATAGATGGGAGCGTAAGGACCTGACAGAAATTTAACCTTTTTTAGTTTAGAGTAGAACCCAGGATTAATTCAGGTTGAAGGAGGACTGCATATACCCTAAATCCTACAGCTATAGTCTCGTTATCGATGAAGTTTTAGTGTTCTATCAAGGCGACAGCTCGCTTCTCGGCCACGTGCCCAGCTTCGCGGTAGCATCACTGTCACTTCGCTTTTGTAATAAATGCTGGCAGCGGATTTTATGAATGGTCGGATTGCAAAATGGTCCAGCAACAACCGAATAAACTTCATATGGTGTGGGGGAAGCAGGTGTGTTACTACTTCTGCAGGAGGGTCTACAGTCAGCGTATTATCAGCCCGAGTTAACAAATACGGCGGGAAAGTAAAGTTGTAATCCCGCTTAAGACTGTTATCGCAAATACCAAGGTGGTAATAAGAAAAGTTGTAAAAAACTGTATTATGAATGAAAAATTTGCACATCTTTTTTTGTTACTCTTTTCTATTTTTGGAAATTTTTACTCTCACTCTCAATTACCATTTGTATTCAAGTCAAAGAACAACGGACTGGGAGTAATGTGCGCATGAGGAAGTATTAATCCCACAATCCCATGAGCTTCATAATCGGCAACTATCACCATCCAGATAGTTTAACGTTATAATGCAGCATGACACTAAATACCCTCAGAGCCAATCCTGCCTTCTGCACCTATATTAATAAAAATGCTGCGCATGGTCTAATGGTTAGAGTCGTAAGGCAATGGACTCGTCAACGCGAGTTCAATTCCTGGCGAGCCTGTTGGCCATTTCACAATAGCGTTTTTAATACTCTTGGGAAGGTTATGTATCCGCAATTCTCCATTCCAGCTATGGGTAATAGTAGGGCAGACTTGGCTCTTTAACCTTGATTAGGCAGCTAGTTCTAGGAGAAGAAAAACTCTGAATTTAAACCTGTTAAACTCCGCTTAAGAAATTGACCTTGTGTCGCAATCCTGCTGCGTGGGAAGGGGTTGGTAAATATATATACCTAGGAATAATCCAATATCATTCTGTCGATTTTCCTTCATTCGTTGGTAAAATAATATATATAGTTATAGAAAAAGGGTTGGGGCTTGCCATACCGGGGCATCCGGGGTTATGGACAATCATCACAGATGCTGACGGTAGACATGAACGCAGCCGCATTGATTTGGAAGGGGTCTCAGCGCACCGCGTCTAGTGTGGTGTGCTGCAAGTGCTATCCAAATATGAGTCGTGGTAATAAATCGCAGTTAGGACAACTGTATAATGAATGAAAACGATTACGCTTCCTTTTCTTTTGTAAATCTTTTGCTTCCCCCCCCCACCTCTCAGTTCATTTCGCATTCAAGTCAAACGCAAAACTCCAAGTTCAGAGGTCTGGATCCAGGATTTTCTTTTTGTTCGTTCTTTTCGCTGCTTTCCTTTCCTGTTAAGTACGGGGATGCGTAGAAAGCAATTTCCCGGAGAATCAATACAATGGAGGACGACTACACCCTTTCGTTGTTGAGCGACACGCAAGCTAAAAATGACTCCCGCTAACCGACGAAATCAATCTGATTGTTGTAACATTTCCATCAACTCTTCGCTAACAGATAAAAATAAAACAATAACATTATATATATTATATATATATATATATATATATATATCATAAATATATATATATATATATATATATATTATTCTTGTTGTGTGCGTGTAATTGAATAATCTGTATACGAAATTCCTCATTTTCTTGACGGCTGAGTTGACAAAAAAGAAAAAAAGAATCTCACGAAATAACATGGTAGAGGCAAAGAAAAAATGTGTGAAAACAGATATATCTCTCTGTATCACCCCACCCCGACAGAGCAGTATGGACACAAGGTCAATTTTAAGTGATCCTAAAAAATGACTCCAGTAACAAACTAAATCAAACTGGATTGGAGTCCATTTCATCAATCTCGCTAACAGATACGATAAAACACACCACCACACATCTTCACACAACACACACACACACACATATATATATATAGATATATTTGAGTAATCTCTTAGAGAGATTCTCAATTTTCCTTAGGTATTCCCTATAAAGGAGATATTCTATATGCCCCGCGTCGAAACAGATTGACCGCTGGAAGAAAAAATAAGCAAGGTAATTTCATCAAATAACAATGACAGAGCTAATGGGTGAAAAATCAGAGAGTAGGCCATTGTGATGTTTACGCCAGTATATATTCTCACGCACCTCGCCACACGACATAGGCAGTTGTGTGAACACGGCTCAATTTTTAACCCAGCTCTAAAGCCGCTTTCATTATTATTCCTGCTGCTTTAAATCAAAGAAATTAGAATGCAAGAATCACTGTACTGAATTATATTATTACTGTAATTGATATTATAAAAAGCAACTGTACTGGAAATATATTAGTACTGTATTGAAATTAATAGAAAATCACTGTACTGAAATATATTAGTAACTGTATTGAATTACTAGACAAAGCAGCTGTACTGAAATATATTAGTACTGTATTGAATTATAGAAATCACTGTGACTGAAATA
>CM042145.1:124476615-124491615 GCA_023376005.1 Doryteuthis pealeii
ATATATACAATAATTAGCCATTAGCTTAATATAGTTATTTTTATCTGGGATTATAGTTGTCTTACAAAACTATGAGAGAATTTTTTGTATTATTAATTATGGGAAAACACCCGGGGTTTTGGGGGGGGGGAAAAGGAAAAAAAATTTTTTAATCCGACACAACATATGAGAAATATATAACAAACACAGGATGTTATGATCTAAGAAAAGCAATTTTATGTTGAGGGACAAAATGAAAGATGTAATGTATAGTGAATGTGGAATATATTCACATATTCACAACATTCACTATACACTTAACATCTTTATTTTGTCCCTCACATAACATTACTTAACAGTGTCCTGAAGATGGTACAATATACCGAAATGCTTAAGTATTGACACATAAAAGTGTTTTCCCTTAATCATAACATCCTGTGTTTGTTATATTTTTAAATATTTTTCTTCACACAGCCACCAGCACACCACAGCACATATATATACTATATATATATATATATAATATATATATATATATATATTATATATATAGTCACTATATTTAGGGTGACAGATTAGATGAAGAGATAAAAACAAGTTCATAATCAGAGAAAAAAATTAAACACTGGTTGCAGAAAATATCAGTCACTTTAATTTTCGTGTTTATTCCTCCAACAGAAGCGGACTCCAAAAACAGGGAGAGAATAAGTGTATTGTCGAGGGTATGGAAAAAAATTGCTACATCGTAACCACCCCACCAAATTTAAAATAAGTTGTATACTTGTGGGCATACTATAATTAATAGCGACGGTCGTGTAGTGTAATTATCTGATTCAAACCTAAAATGTTTAAAAAACGTTTAGAATTCTTGATGGACCCTTCGTAACCTTTGTTGATCTCTTCCACTTCCTGTTTTGTCATTAAAGCGTGAGACAGAGTATAAATAGACAGTCGGTTTCCTTAGCTGGCGCCGACCGATGAAGAAGTGTTTTGTGGTTGTCAACACAAACGAACAACGCAAAACGTCTCAAAGAAGAATATCTCAAGAATGATGAAGCCATCCTTATTAAGAAGATATTAAGTGAAGTTAACGACAGAACTAGCTATCGTTTAATAGCGCACTCAGCCAACCGAAGCTTTCTAGCGAAATATACGCTACGGAAAAGATACGTACGGAGTAAAATGAGTATGAGAATAGGAAACCCACGAGGCATACGTCATACAATAGATATGTCTATGTCAAGACGAGTATACGTATGTTAAGACGATTATTTAACAAATAAGCATATGTAATTCTTCCTCTAGTATGAAATAGACTTGAACTGGCGAAAGTAGCCGAAATACATTTATTTTGATGAATTAAGCTATATATATATGATATATATATATTATATATGATATATATATATATATAGGTCTGAACGGACCCATGTTTCTCGTGGTCTACAGGAAAGTTAGAAAAAATTAGATTCCCAAATAAAAATGACTTAATTAATAAAAAGGATGAGTTCATAGGAAAATGTATGCATAGATTTACGCAAATGCATTAGAATACCAATAAGATGATTGATCAATAAGGGCAATAATACAGTAAAATTATGATAAAGCAGTAACAAAGAAAAACTACTAGAAGAAATAACGAAATAAAGAAAGAAATTTAAAAAAATTAGCCAAATTTCAGACTAACTGACCCCATAAAGGTCAATAGAGTAAGTTGAAAATAGTGGTAAGGGTAATAAAAGTATAGTGTTACAGCGCACTACTATACACGTAGGTCAAAATAGGAGGAGCCCACTAATATAAATTCAGCGCACTACTACACAGTTAGGTCAAAATAGGAGCAGCCCACTAATATAAATTCAGGAAGAATTAAAGAGATATCAGTCTAGCTATATAAAGTAACCGAAAATATATCCACTCAATCCCCCTGATGAAGGTGTTAGAGTAACACCGAAACCGCGGTCGGGAGATAACTTCTTCTACGACTATATATATATATATATATATAGTGTGGAAGAAAGAAAGATAGGGAGGGAGAGAGAGAGAGTTAGGAATAATTCTTGTAGAATGATGTAGCAATCCATGTCTACTACCTTTAACATAAATATACATAATCTATGTATGATATTGGGCACCGTCTACTTACAAATATAGCAACAATATCATCTAATATATATATATATATATATATATTATATATATATATATATATATATATTGAGAGAGTTGGGCATAATTCTTCTAGAATATAACGTAACAATCCATCGATTTTGGCATTGATTAATGTTAAGAAAGTACGCACCAATGTACCTGAAATCAAAGCGATAGTAATGTCTGAGAGCAAACCCCTTTCTTCTATTCTTTCCTGCTAACGCAAATTCCTACGTCTTCTCTTTGAATACAAAATCACAGACTTTGGGACGAGAGTTCATTATTCACGTGATATCTGACGTTAGTAGTAATGAACAGGCCGTGGACTGTTATCTCGCGAAATGATGAATGTTTCAGACTATTCGAATATTGTCTAGAACGAATATAAAACCGCCAAGAATAACAATAATAATAACAAAAAAAAAAAGAAAAAAAAGAAAAGAAAAAAGAAATGAACAAATGATAGCAAATCTAATTTGTGCGATTACAAGTTTTCGGTCATAAAAGTTGTCGGGTTGGGTGCGGTCGATCACGGTGTAAATGATTGGTTGAATTTAAATCTAGTGTAAAACGTTCTTGATTGGATAATTTGGTCAAAAAAGATGATCAGAAAATTACAGCATAATTAGCGACACAGCTGCACAGTATTAAAACATGGTAAGTTGATTTGCACTGTCTGGCATTTGGGTCTAACTGTTTATGTCTTTCCCCCCACCCACTCTATCCCTGCCCTCTCTTCATCCTTTCTACGCATTCTCTTACTTTGCATTCATACTCTTCAGTTTCACTTCATTTTCCTATCGGGTCTTTATATATATATATATATATATATATATATATATATATATATATATATATTATTAAAAAAATGTAATATTCTACGTGTAGCGTCATATCGTGCTCCGATCACACACACACACACACACACACACACACACACACACACACACACACATATATATATATATATATATATTATATATATATATATATATATATATATAAGTAATTGGTAATTTGCTTGAAGCATTGTTAATTATGTTATTATATTATATACTAATGCCAATACAATACACATAAAAAATAAAAACAAAAATATCTTCTTTTATTTGTCTTTATATATATACACACACACGAGAGGTAATAAATGCTTATATAAACATGATTTACATTGTTATCAGGAATTCATATGGTGAATAAAATTCAGGATGGTACAAATTCTGCTTACTAAAACGGAATCACCAATCTGGCGTACCGAGTTCGAATATCGACTGTTTGTTTATGTTCAGGGAGCATGCCTTCCGAAACGTTGCCAACATGAAAAAAAACAAAAACAAAAACATAACCGGACAAAGTTCAAATTCGAAACAAAAATGGATTGATTGATTTAAACATTATGTCAACCATCTTGGGTTATTTTAAGTCTAGACAGAGGTCTGTCATCAGATGTCTGGTAGCTGAAAAGTGCTAAGCATGTGGAATCTACAGAAGAATGTCTTCTGTGTACGAAGAAGCATGATATTGTCAAAAGATGTTTACAAATAGGATAAACATGCGTTTGCAGCTACGATCCTGAGTCGAAATGAGAATCCATGGATTAAAAACACACTCACTTTCCAAAAAAGGAAGTTCTGGTTAGAGTATCCGTGGAGTAGTGGCTAAGGCACTGGAGTGCGACAGCGATTTTGAATTCAGCCCCACTATTACGTTCACATTTGGGAAAGGTATAAACTCCCTCGTCCCCCATCCATGGGTTAGATAGTATCATTACTGTTCTTCTACTAAATTCTAGGGAATTGCATAGATTGAGGATTCATATTTACAATTTTTGTGAAGTTTCCAATAGAATATAAATGATTTTCAAACATGTCTATTTGATTCATAGATTTAACCAAACCCCCTGCACAAGCAGGATGTGACACAAGTTAAAGATATGCGGAATTTAACAGGTTTGAATTCAGTGTTTTCTTTATTCTAGACCGTTTGTCATACTAAGTTTAAAGATCCTAGTCTGCTCTACTATTTACCCATAGCTGGAGGGAGAATAGTTGGATGCATAACTTTACTAACACTATATGAAAATACAACCAGACCCGTCCAGAATTTGAAATCGAGTCGCTGTGACATAGAAGTTCTAAGGCTTAGGGCCATCAGATGTACTTAAGCAACATACCAATCACACAAAGTAATTTGAATTCAGTCTCTTCGAAAACATCACTTACATAAAAGGCATGAGTTAACTTCTCCCTAAAAAAATTGGCTTAAATAAAAGGGTTCATTGAGGTCTTTAGCAATAGTCGCAGGCAGCCAATCTAGAATAAGGACTCAGGACCATGAATAATGTGACGGTAAACCACTCCTCAGTCTCTGCTATGGATAGATGCGGTGATTTAAAGTTTACTTGAACAAAAAAAGAACGTGAGCTGCCACTCCCAAAGACATGGACGTAAACATAACACATGCTGTTTCATTTCGACTTATTTTTTCTACGAAAAATGTGAAAGTACCACATATCGTGAAAATGTATTGTCCCTAGCATCTCAGGATTGTAGACAGAGAAGCGTGAATGCACAGACACACACACACACACACACACACACACATACAACACACAAGACACATATATATATTATATATATATATATATATATATAACGCAAAGTATTGTCACTATATATTGTACTTTCAATTTACATATGACAATCTACATTTCTCATTGTCTTTTGTGCTTCCACTCCGTTTTTTCAGTATATATAATATATTTATATATATATATATATATATATAATATATGATGATTATGAATAGGTACATATGTGTGTTAATGTAAATATACATGCATACATGTGTGTTAATGTAAATATACATGAATACATGTGTGTTAATATATATACAGCATACATATGTGTGTTAATGCATATATGCATGCATACATATGTGTGTTAATGATATATGCATGCTACATATGTGTGTTATATGTGTGTTAATGTTATATATACATGTATACATACATACATATATATATATATATATATGTACGATGCAAATATTGTTAAGATATATTAGATTTCAATTCACATATTACAATCTGAATTTGAAACTTATCTTCACACCCTGTATTATATTATATATATATTATATATATAATATATAATATATATATATTATATATAATGTATGTATGTGTGTGTGTCTGTGTGAGTATTCGTATGTATGTTTGCATGCGCATGTGCGTAAATACCAACCACGTCGATCCTGTGCGTATCATTTCTCTTGAGCACTGATTGACTCATGCCGGTTTTGTCGTCTTTGTTATTACGATAGCATAACACAATGTATCCAGACATCGCATTGTGTACAAAAGCGATGCTAAGTGTCATCGGAGTTTCGTCCCTAGAGAAGCAGATAAGCTTTCTTGGAATGGGTTTAGCGAGGATTACATAATCGGTGCAGTTCGATAAATCGGGGAGCTTAACAAATACAAAATGGCCAAATACGGATGAAAAATTCATAATGAGCACAAAAGCACGGGGGAAAGTTTCTAGAATAGTTATCTATGAAATAGCAACCAAACCCCGGGTCATAAATGCCTGGGCTATGGGTTGGGTAAGTGAATTTAATAAAATATATACGTTTTTAAACAAAAGATTCAATGATATATGTTGAATGTGTGTTCACAGATTTATTGCTGTCTTGAACAAATCCCAAAAAATGGCACCCAACAAAACAAAATGTAACTGTAGCCACATGTCTCTTATACTGTACACTACTAGAGATGTTCGAACACATAAGTGACGGTTTCACTTTTTCAGGTCATTTAAAGAAAGAAAGAGAGAGGAGGAGGGAAAGATAGAAAGAACGTGTTAAAAAGAGTGAGGAGTTAAATCCAGAGCATTATAGTTTTTACACATTGAACATTGTACAATAGCTCATAAGTAAACATATGAAAAGTAATAATTAAATTCCATACTGTGGCATTCCATATGCCCTGAGAATAGATAATAATAATAATAATAATAAATAAAAGAAGAGAAGAAGAAGAAGAAGAAGAAGAATGTTAGAATAAGAAGAATAAGAATAAGAAGAATAGAATAAGAAGAATAGAGAATATAATAATAAGAATAAGAATTTAAGATAAGAATGAAGAATAAGAATAAAGAATAAGAATAAGATAAGAATAAGAAGAATAAGAATAAGAAGATATTAAAAATAATAGAATAAAATAATAAGAATATTAAGAATAAGAAAAAAATTAAAATATTAAGAATAAGATAGTAGAATAAGAATAATGAGATGATAATAAGATAAGAATAATAAGCAAACGAAAATAATTAACGATTAAGAATAAGAATAAGTCGAATCAAGAGAATGTGTACAGCCAACCGGAGCCCAGAATAAAGAAAATCCAAGCCAACTATAGGAGAGACGAAGGAATGCAACCCAAAGAAAGATGGCCAAGTCGACGAAATAGAAACCACCTACGAACTCTCGACCTTTCGCTAGGCGGCTAGATAACATAAGAAAGCTGAGGTAGTTCACTCGTAATCAGGTAACACTGTTATTCAAAGTATTTAACAAATTAAACTATTTCCGGGTTTATTAAGATTAATAAAAATAGGCAGTTCTTCGGGATATTTTATCTTTGATGTGTGCGTGTCTGAGTGTGGTGGATTTTATGAAGATTTTTAGACTTATGAGTCTTCAGCACATCTTTCAATAAGCAGCCAGGGAATTTTTACCAAGAGAATTTTGCAGAAATTTTTCCCCCACCGGATGTAAAATTGTTTTATAACATATCTAAGTCACTTCAATACGTTTCATTCTTAGTTCCCCCCGACATTACTCGCTGTTGCTTTCTGTGACAGTTCAACAGAGACGGACAAGATATTTTTTCTTCGAATAACAGTATTAATACCTTTTTATAAATGGAGGCCTGGATTATTTTGCTTAATTTACAGAATAAAACAAAATAGATTCATTCACATGTGGAAATGAGAAATATATACAATCTTTGTAAATTGATAGAGATTATATTTTTTACGACATCCACACACAACACATCACTACACACACACACACACACATATAATATATATATTATATATATATATATTATATAATATTATATATATAATAGACTAGAATTGCTGAAATCCTCTAAGTTTTTGTTATTTCATTACTTATATATTGCATGTGACTCTAACATTAGAGCATCACATTGAGCTCTCAAAACTGCGACAGGATTTTTAGAACTAAAAATCTTGTGTCGTAAGGAAGATTTCTTCCCTGGACTTTTGGATTATATATTTATATAATTATATATATTATATAATCATATAATATTATATACACCACCACACACACACACACACAACATATATATATATATATATATATAATATATATATAATATATATATATATATATATGAATGTCACTCTCTGTTCCTTTATGGAATTTTACAAACGGTCCATTATATACTGTAACTATTCTATTTGAATCTTCCTCAACATTGATTACATGTTCCATCTGAAACAGCTAACTGTCTTAGAAACTTTTTTTTTTATAAAACTCTGTGTCGTAAGGAAGAATTCTCCTCTGACATTTGGATATATTATATATATTATATATATATATATATATATATGGCAGGGGTGTTCAGATAAATTTTCATGTCGTGCTTGTAGGTGCTGATGGCCCTGTGGTTTAGAACTGATGAAAAAAACAATCGGATTTCAATCAATCTTTCAATGCGAAAGACTAGCCAAAACCAAAGGAGACGTGATAGGTCCGAAAGACGGTGTGTGGGATGACTAAATATATGCTCCCCGGCCCTGGCTTTATGAAGCTATTTTAGCTGACGGTCACCAAACTCAAACCGTGCAGACAGGAATGAATGAAAGCAACAATTAAAAATTAAGCAATTCCGAGAATTCAGCAGTAAATCTTGACCTTCATACGAGATAGCAGATAAAATGAAGCAAAGGAGGCGATGACAATGTGAGATATGAAGGAAGCGTGCTGAAACACGTGACCCAACAAGCACTAATTTACAAAAAAAAAAAAGTGGGAAAAAATAAGTTCTGCCTACTAACAACAGAACATACGTACATATATACAATGAATTGACATTCAATGTATTTTTAACTTAGCGCATTTGTCTTGAAGAAAAGGTGGCTAACAGCTTGCATGAAAACCAATGGTAAACATGACAAACTTTAAATGTATTGTACACTAATACATAAAAAATATAGCTCTTACGTAATCGAGCATTTTATTTCAAGTTTTCTCCAATAACTAATTATATAAATAACTATTATATAATTTTATTATAATGGAGATTGTGTGTTTTTCTGTCTGTAAACCGAAACTATAATTGTACATCAAGTCCATTTCTCTTAGTTATTGATATCACTTTCTCCCAATGATTTTATTTTTATCTAAACTTCAATTTTATTATAAATTGTCTTACACTATTAATACTGTTAACTATGTCTACATACTGAAAATGCAATTATATTTATATATACAACAAAGATGCGGTTTAACAGGCGTGAAAGGGAAGGCTAATTTGCATATAATATTAAAAATCGGAATTAATAATATGTGCTTAGTATTATTGATTCTTAATTATTGTTTTATTTTAATGATAAAGCAAAAATTCTTCATGAATCAATAATACTAAGCACATATTTATTAAATTCGATTTTTTAATATTAATATGCAAATTAGCCTTCCTTTCACACTGTAAACCGCTATTTTGTTGTATATATAAATATAATTGCATGTTTCAGTATGTAGACATAGTTAACAGTATTAATAGTGTAAGACAATTTTATTAATAATTGAGTTTAGATAAAAAAAAATCATGGAGAAGGTGATATCAAATAACTAAGAGAATTGTGACTTGAGTACGATATAGTTTCGGTTACAGACAGAAAAACCACAATCTCCATTATAATAAATATATATATATATATATATAGTATTGGAGAACTGAAAATAAAATGCTCGATTACGTAAGAGCTATATTTTTATTATAGTGTACAATACATTTAAAGTGTCATTGTTTTACCATTGGTTTTCAAGCAGCATGTTAGCCACTTTCTTCAAGACATGCGCCTGTTAAAAATACATTGAATGTCAATTCATTTATATATGTACGTATGTTCTGTTGTTAGTAGGCAGAATCTTATTTTCCCACTTTTTTTTTTTTGGTAAATTAGTGCTTGTTGGGCTCACGTGTTTCAGCACGCTTCCTCATATCTCACATTGTCATCCCGCCTCCTTGCTTTCATTTTATCTGCTTATCTCGATGAAGGTCAAGATTTCTGCTGATCCGGATTCTTAATTTTTTTTAATTGTTTGCTTTCATTCATTCCTGTCTGCACGTTTTGAGTTTTTGGTGACCGTCAGCTAAATAGCTTTCATAAAGCCGGGGCTGGGAGCATATATTTAGTCATCCACACACCGTCTTTCGACCTATCACGTCTCCTTGGTTTGGCTAGTCTTCGCATTGAAGATTGATTGAAATCCGATTGTTTTTTCATCAGTTCTAAACCACAGGGCCATCAGCACCTACAAGCACGAATGAAAAATTTATCTGAACACCCCTCCATATATATATATATATATATATATATATATATATATAATATAATCCAAATGTCCAGAGAAGAAATCTTCCTTACGACACAAGAGTTTTATTAAAAAAAAAAGTTCTAAGAAAGTAGCTGTTCAGATGGGACATGTATCTAATGTGAGGAAGATTCAAATAGAATAGTTACAGTATAATGACTGTTTGTAAATATTCCATAAAGGAACAGAGAGTGACATTCATATATATATATATATATATTATATATATATATATATATATATTATATATATGTGTGTGTGTGTGTGTGTGTGTGTGTGTATATATATGTATATATATATATATATATATATATATATATATAATCCAAAAGTCCAGGGAAGAAATCTTCCTTACGACACAAAGATTTTTATTTAAAAATCCTGTCGTTTGAGAGCTCAATGTATGCTCTAATGTTAGAGTCACATAGCAAAATATATAAGTAATGAAATAACAAAGACTTAGAGATCAGCATTCTAGTTATATATATATATATATATATATATATATATATATATAGTGTGGTGGTGTGTGTGTGTGTGTGTAAAAAAATATATTCTATCATTTACAAAGTTTGTAATATATTTTCTCATTTCACATGTGAATGAATCTATTTTGTATAATTCTGTAAAATTAAAGCAAATAATCAGGCCTCCATTTATAAAAGTTATTAATACTGTTATTTCGAAGAATATCTTGTCGTCTCTGTTGAACTGTCACAGAAAGCAACAGCGAGTAATGTCGGGGGAACTAAGAATGAAACGTATTTGAAGTGACTAGTATGTTATTAAAACAATTTAATCCGGTGGGGGAAAATTCTGCAAAATTCGGTAAAAATTCCCTGGGTGCTTATTGAAGATGTCTGAAGACCTCACAAGTCTAAAAATCTTCATAAAATCCACCCACTCAGACACGCACACATAAAGATAAAATATCCCGAAGAACTGCCTATTTTTATTAATCTTAAATAAACCCGGAAATAGTTTTAATTGTTAATACTTTAATAACAGTGTTACCTTGATTTACCTACCTCAGCTTTCTTATGTTATCTAGCCGCCCAACGAAAGGTGGAGTTCTAGGTGGTTTCTATTTCGTCGACTGGTCATCTTTCTTTGGGTTGCATTCCTTCGTCTCTTCCTATAGTTGGCTTGGATTTCTTATTCTGGGCTCCGGTTGGCTGTACACATTCTCTTGATTCGACTTATTCTTATTCTTAATCGTTTTATTCTTGTCTTATTATTCTTATTCTTATTATCCATCTCATTATTCTTATTCTTATATCTTATTCTTAATATTCTTATTTTTCTTATTCTTAATATTCTTATTATTTTTAATTCTTATTCTTCTTCTTCTTATTCTTATTTCTTCTTATTTTCTTATTCTTATTCTTATTCTTATTCTTATTCTTATTCTTATTCTTCTTTTTATTATTATTCTTATTCTTCTTATTCTTATTCTTCTTATTCTTATTCTTCTTATTCTTACATTCTTCTTCTTCTTCTTCTTCTTCTTCTTCTTCTTCTTATTCTTATTATTATTATTATTATTATTCTCAGGGCATATGCAAATGCCACAGTATGGTAATTTAATTATTACTTTTCATATGTTTACTTATGAGCTATTGTACAATAGTTCAATGTGTAAAAACTATAATGCTTCTGGATTTAACTCTCACTCTTTTTAACATCGTTCTTTCTATCTTTCCTCTCCTCTCTCTTTCTTTCTTTTAAATGACCTGAAAGTGAAACCGTCACTTATGTGTTCGAACATCTCTAGTAGTGTACAGTATAAGCCGTTACATTTTTTGTTTTGTTGGGTGCTGCTTTTGTTGGGATTTGTTCAAGACAGCAACAAATCTGTGAACACACATTCAATATATCATTGAATCTTTTGTTTTAAAACGTATATATTTTATTAAATTCACTTACCCAAACCCATAGCCCAGGGCATTTATGACCCGGGGTTTGGTTGCTATTTCATAGATAACTATTCTAGAAACTTCCCCCGTGCTTTTGTGCTCATTATTGAATTTTTCATCCGTATTTGGGCATTGTTGTATTTGTTAAGCTCCCCGATTTATCGAACTGCACCGATTATGTAATCCTCGCTAAACCATTCCAAGAAAGCTTATCTGCTTCTCTAGGGACGAAACTCCCGATGACACTTAGCATCGCTTTTGTACACAATGCGATGTCTGGATACATTGTGTTATGCTATCGTAATAACAAAGACGACAAAACCGGCATGAGTCAATCAGTGCTCAAGAGAAATGATACGCACAGGATCGACGTGGTTTGGTATTTACGCACATGCGCATGCAAACATACATACGAATACTCACACAGACACACACACATACATACATATATATATATATATATATATATATATATATATTATATATATATATATATAATATACAGGGTGTGGAAGATAAGTTTCAAATTCAGATTGTAATATGTGAATTGAAATCATAATATATCTTAACAATATTTGCATCGTACATATATATATATATATATATGTATGTATGTATACATGTATATATACATTAACACACATATGTATGCATGTATATACATCACATATGTATGCATGCATATATGCATTAACACACATATGTATGCATGCATATATGCATTAACACACATATTATGCATGTATATTTATATTAACACACATGTATTCATGTATATTTACATTAACACACATGTATGCATGTATATTTACATTAACACACATATGTACCTATTCATAATCATATATATATATATATATATATATATATATATATATATATATATATACTGAAAAAACGGAGTGGAAGACAAAAGACAATGAGAAATGTAGATTGTCATATGTAAATTGAAAGTACAATATATAGTGACAATACTTGCGTTATATATATATATATATATATATATATATATATATGTGTATATGTGTGTGTGTGTGTGTGTGTGTGTGTGTGTGTCTGTGCATTCACGCTTCTCTGTCTACAATCCTGAGATGCTAGGGACAATACATTTGTCACGATATGTGGTACTTTCACATTTTTCGTAGAAAAATAAGTCGAAATGAAACAGCATGTGTTATGTTACGTCCATGTCTTTGGGAGTGGCAGCTCACGTTCTTTTTTTGTTCAAGTAAACTTTAAATCACCGCATCTATCCATAGCAGAGACTGAGGAGTGGTTTACCGTCACATTATTCATGGTCCTGAGTCCTTATTCTAGATTGGCTGCCTGCGACTATTGCTAAAGACCTCAATGAACCCTTTTATTTAAGCCAATTTTTTTAGGGAGAAGTTAACTCATGCCTTTTATGTAAGTGATGTTTTCGAAGAGACTGAATTCAAATTACTTTGTGTGATTGGTATGTTGCTTAAGTACATCTGATGGCCCTAAGCCTTAGAACTTCTATGTCACAGCGACTCGATTTCAAATTCTGGACGGGACTGGTTGTATTTTCATATAGTGCTAGTAAAGTTATGCATCCAACTATTCTCCCTGCAGCTATGGGTAAATAGTAGAGAAGACTAGGCTCTTTAAACTTAGTATGAGAAACGGTCTAGGATAAAGAAAACACTGAATTCAAACCTGTTAAATTCCGCATATCTTTAACTTGTGTCACATCCTGCTTGTGCAGGGGGTTTGGTTAAATCTATGAATCAAATAGACATGTTTGAAAATCATTTATATTCTATTGAAACTTCACAAAAATTGTAAATATGAATCCTCAATCTATGCAATTCCCTAGAATTTAGTAGAAGAACAGTAATGATACTATCTAACCCATGGATGGGGGACGAGGGAGTTTATACCTTTCCCAAATGTGAACGTAATAGTGGGGCTGAATTCAAAATCGCTGTCGCACTCCAGTGCCTTAGCCACTACTCCACGGATACTCTAACCAGAACTTCCTTTTTTGGAAAGTGAGTGTGTTTTTAATCCATGGATTCTCATTTCGACTCAGGATCGTAGCTGCAAACGCATGTTTATCCTATTTGTAAACATCTTTTGACAATATCATGCTTCTTCGTACACAGAAGACATTCTTCTGTAGATTCCACATGCTTTGCACTTTTCAGCTACCAGACATCTGATGACAGACCTCTGTCTAGACTTAAAATAACCCAAGATGGTTGACATAATGTTTAAATCAATCAATCCATTTTGTTTGGAATTTGAACTTTGCCCGGTTATGTTTTTTTTTTTGTTTTTTCATGTTGGCAACGTTTCGGAAGGCATGCTCCCTAAACATAAACAAACAGTCGATATTCGAACCCGGTACGCCAGATTGGTGTTTCCGTTTTAGTAAGCAGAATTTGTACCATCCTGAATTTTATTCATCATATGAATTCCTGATAACAATGTCAATCATGTTTATATAAGCATTTATTACCTCTCGCATTGTGTGTATATATATATAAAGACAAATAAAAGAAGATATTTTTGTTTTTATTTTTTATGTGCATTGTATTGGCATTAGTATATAATATAATAACATAATTAACAATGCTTCAAGCAAAATTACCAATTACTTATTATTATATAATATATATATATATATATATATATATTATATGTGTGTGTGTGTGTGTGTGTGTGTGTGTGTGATCGGAGCACGATATGACGCTACACGTTAGAATATACATTTTTTTAATATATATATATATATATATATATATATATATATATATAATATATATATAAAGACCCGATAGGAAAATGAAGTGAAACTGAAGAGTATGAATGCAAAGTAAGAGAATGCGTAGAAAGGATGAAGAGAGGGGCAGGATAGATTGGGTGGGGGGAAAGACATAAACAGTTAGACCCAAATGCAGACAGTGCAAATCAACTTACCATGTTTTAATACTGTGCAGCTGTCGTCTAATTATGCTGTAATTTTCTGATCATCTTTTTTGACCAAATTATCCAATCAAGAACGTTTACACTAGATTTAAATTCAACCAATCATTACACCGTGATCGACCGCACCCAACCCGGACAACTTTTATGACCGAAAACTGTAATCGCACAAATTAGATTTGCTATCATTTGTTCGTTTCTTTTTTTCTTTTCTTTTTTTTCTTCTTTTTTTTTTGTTATTATTATTGTTATTCTTGGCGGTTTTATATTCGTTCTAGACAATATCTGAATAGTCTGAAACATTCATCATTTCGCGAGATAACAGTCCACGGCCTGTTCATTACTACTAACGTCAGATATCACG